>JARQZK010000723.1:822500-970000 GCA_030704885.1 Cynegetis impunctata
ATCAAGCAGGAGCAAAGTAGAAGGTTGATAAGAACATTCAAAATAACTAACTCTGATTTACCTATTTTTGTACTATATGAGTTTCTCAGAATAATAATTTCCGATTAAACTGAAATTTCCTAAATTTCGTTCAGTATTCTTGAGGATATCTTCCTTCATTTTATTTTCATTTTAACTTTGTAAATAAAATTATTGTCAAATCATGAAAAACATACTTGTTGGCCATATTCAATTTCATACATTACATAAGTAAACAAGGAAAATTCTTCAATAATTCAAAAGATAATCGAACAACTTTCCAAGGGAGCTGGTTATACGTATACTGCAACGCGAATTCTACATTCACAGTCCAACGATGAATTACAGAAAACTTCAAGTCACTCCGACTCAAAATCTGCATACGCCACTGTTACAGAGTAGATATCTTCATGTCAGGCAGTACGTATTCTTGCGGCGGAATTTTGCATTTTCGATCTAAGCGGTGAATTGTTGGTTTCCGATATCCTTGGAGGAGGGTGTTATCAAGACAGTTTAACCGATTTGTATTGGGGAATAATTAGAAATTTATTAATTCACTCCGAGTCAAATAAGCTGCACTGATGAGATAAAATAAGATCGAAACAGCTGTATGCAGAGTTTGAGTAGAGCTGACTTGACGTTTTCTATAATTGAAGGACTAAATGTGAAATAATGACAAAAAAAAAAGTTTAAAAAATACTAAAAATCAACTAATGATTTCTTGTTAATGAATTTCATACAATTATTGAGGAAAAGTGCATCTTTTCATATTGTGCTAATCAGATAATTGAAGAAAAGTGACGTGTATGCAGAAAAAAATATTTCATTAAAAAAATGAGGCTTGTCATATTCTTGCTTCGGAACTTGAAACTATTTAAATCATGAAAAACATACTAGTCGACCATGGTCAATTTCATACATTACATAAAGTGAACAAGGAAAATTCTTCAATAATTTTAAAAATTATCAAACAACTTTCCAAGGAAGCTGGTTATACGTATTCAGCAACGCAAAATCTGCATTCACAATCGAACGGTGAATTATAGAAATTGTCAAGTCTCCTCGACTCAAAATCTGCATACAGCTGTTTAGATCTTATTAGATCTCATCAGTGCAGCTTATTTGACTCGGAGTGAATTAACAAATTTCTAATTGTTCCCCAATACAAATCGGGAGGTACGTGTTTGGGCGACGAATTTCTGCATTTTCAGTCTAAGCGGTGAATTGTTGTTTCTCAATATCTTTGGTGGGATGGCGCTCTGGATTGTTATTCATCCATTGTTACTGACCACGATTTGTATTGGGGAACAATTAGAAATTTGTTAATTCACTCCGAGTCAAATAAGCTGCACTGATGAGATCTAATAAGATCGAAACAGCTGTATGCAGATTTTGAGTCGGGGTGACTTGACAATTTCTATAATTCACCGTTCGATTGTGAATGCAGATTTTGCGTTGCTGAATACGTATAACCAGCTTCCTTGGAAAGTTGTTTGATAATTTTTTAAATTATTGAAGAATTTTCCTTGCTCACTTTATGTAACAAACTATTTATTATGGGTTTGTTCAGGTAATTTCATCATCCAATGATTTCGATAACGTCACCGCCTTCAACTGCAGGTTTTTCTTCAGCAGAGGCGCATATGGTAGTATTGATTTTACGTTATCTAGTTTCTTTTAGATATTTTGATTGGTTCACAGTATTCTTGCTGTAAATCAGTGAGCAACGCCTGAATGGGTCTTCCCTTTTTGGTGATGTTGATGGTTGTATAGTCGTCATGAAGAGCATATTTTACGTAAATTACTTAGAGTTATCAGATTTGGAATGAAAGGAAAATGCACTACAGAAATTAAGGTTTTCGTCGTCTTTCTGCTTCAGGTGCATTATTTTCCGACTTTGCAGTTTCTATTTTGATAGTCACCTCGTGGTAAGTCTTACATGTATCAGATTTTGGCATCTTGAATTCAATATTGTACTCTGTAGAAAATATAATTCTATAGGTATGTTCTAAAACTGGTTCGATGCACTTTTCTTGGCACCAAGGTACATATTTTGCTGTGTAAAGTCTGCATATACTAATGTCACAATCCAGGTACACTTTACCCATATTTTGATCTCGGCTGTAGTGACTTTGATACTTAGGAATCGATTCTATGTGGTCATGGACGCTCTGTCTCTGATAATCGTTTATCTTTTTCAGGAACAGCAACACCTTGAATTTTTTCAGAAACAATATTATTTAATCTACCCTTTGAGGCTTGTAATCCATGAATATTTAAAATATCTTGTTTGCATACGCATATTTTCCTTCCATTTATGTTGACTGATTAGATTGCATTTGAAAATCTACTAGACTGCTGCCACTTCTGCTTCTTTGGGTAAGTTCTCTTCTTCTCAATGGTTTCAATACAACCAAAAATATAACAATTTTGAAGCTCCCAAGAACCCATCCTAGAACTTATTAAAAATAATTTTTCTAAGTTTTCCAGATTTCTTCTGCAATTTTTCTTACATCCTCAGGGTGGTCCAAGTTCTCGAGCGAAAACTGCTTTTTTTGTCCTATCACTAACATATTCTTGTCCTAAATTTCTTCTACTTTTTCTTTTTTGTTGGGAATAACAATCTACATTTTGTTGTCCCCATCTGCTTTTCGGAGTACATTCAGGAGAATTTAGTTTAGGCCTTTTAGACGTAGACGGACGGTCACTACCTTCACTTTTCACATCATTTACATCCGACTCCCAAATTAAAATGGAATAATATAACAAGCCACTCATTTTCTATATAGGACTTCTCAAATGCAAAAATGTGACAAGCCACATTATTAAATAAAATCGTTACCTTCTTATTATTACATCGATTTTCATCACTAATAGGAGAATAGTCTCTGTCGAGGTCACTATCATCTACAGGAGATTCAATTTCATCACTAGAACCGTTCATATTTTCACACTTTGATAGATTATGATCTGAGTCAGCCATTTTGTGTGGCTTGTCACTATTCAACTAAAATAATCTACGAAAAGTTAAGAGATGCAACAATATGATCGCTGAATTGTGGCGCTATATATTGACAAATAGCCGAATTCTCGGTTGAGAGGCTTGTTAAATCATAACAGATGTTTGCTACATAGTATATTACAATTTGCAAAATATGTGGCTTGTCATTGTTTCACATTAATTCCTTCAATTCATCGTTGGATTGTGGATGTAGAATTCACGTTGCAG
Organism: Cynegetis impunctata; assembly: GCA_030704885.1. Taxonomy (NCBI): domain Eukaryota; kingdom Metazoa; phylum Arthropoda; class Insecta; order Coleoptera; family Coccinellidae; genus Cynegetis; species Cynegetis impunctata. The sequence continues at coordinate 825,748 of JARQZK010000723.1, forward strand.
AATACTTATAACCAGCACCCTTGGAAAGTTGTTCTATAATTTCTTAAATTATTGATGAATTTTCCTGGTTCACTTTATGTAATGTATGAAGCTATTGTATGCAGCAAAGGCTGAATTATTCACAAATATTGATTTTAGTAGGAAAAAACCTGGTTCATGTGGCAAATTTATACATATACTTCAGTGCAATACTTATTTGCGATATGCAAATATGAATGATAAATAATAGCTCCGAAATAATTATATTAATGGAAAAAATATATGCAGGGCTAACTAACTGCAATAAATTTTGTCGCTGAATATAAATGTCATCATTTAAAAGACTACTGAAATATTTATTCATCCAACAGAAACGTATTTTTCCAGGTTTTTAAATGAGAGAGGATCATAATATGCTTCGAAATGTTTTGTTTAAATTATTGCTGCTGATTCGGATTTCATGAAACATATGCAATAAAATTATATCAGTTTATTCTTTCACAAAAAGTGGTAGAGATGTCATATATAAGTGTCGTATTTTGAAAATTTCCTTGTTTTTATTTCTCAGATAGGTTAATGATTTTTTTCTCTCTTTTCTCATATACTCTTTTCATTAGAAGAGATCCTGAAATTGACTTGTTTTGACGATATTAACTTCCAAATAATGAAAAACTACACTTTGTTGTTATGATACAAATCACTCAATATAATGAAATTTTCTTCTGAAAATTATTATCGTCGTCCATCTGCTTTGCTCCCACCATTCATGCAGTGGTTGGATATAAACATAAACAACACAATAAATTTAGCAATTTCTTCCCGGTCACGTTGTTTCTGGAAAGAAAAAGGATAATGTGAAAAGAAGAAAAATTAGTATCGTCTCTATCTGATGACTCGCACGGAGTTTACATACGTATGGAGAGGATCAGGACAACTTAATGTGATACCTATAAATCTTGAGGATTCTGGTAGATCTAATAAATTTCCTTCATCGGTTTTAGTCAACGCTGTTTCGACAAGAACTATAATTAACAACTCGAAGAAATAAGGGCACATGTCATTATTAAACTGATAATTCCTGTATAATCTGAAAGATGAAATATGACTTATTTCAACAATTCTTCCGTATTTATTTCATTTTATTTATAGAGCAATAAGATGATTCATTCAAAAAACTATAATTAATGAAAATTAAATTTCACCATTTCTTAGAATACCGATCACAATTTGAATGAATTACAAGTTATGTTCAATGAACTCTAAGTATCCCCTTTAGTGGGAGAACTGCAGGGATAAATGAGCCCATCCGCTAACAGTTCTAATAGAGGAGGAATGAAATGTCAAAATGTGAAAGAAGAAACTAATTTCTAATTATAATATCTTTTGTGAGAATATTTGTAATGAATAAACAAGCCCACTGCTTTTTTACGTTGGTGGTTATACGAAATAATAGATTAAATGAGTCTCACTCTGGCGTACCTACAATAACTAGCAGATGCTGTATCTAGTTGTTTCGATGAAGTGCTATATTATATTGTAGAAAACCCTGATCTGTAGCATCCACATAAGAAAATTTCTGTAGTGAAGTGGTAGGTACTGTGATCTGTAAAGTTGTAGCTCAACTCCTTAATTGTTTTTCGGTCTTGTTTGATTCAGGGATTGTTTTTCATTAGACAAGAATTCAACCATGTTGACAATTGTGTCAATTGAATTTTCAGTTTGTCATTGCAGTGCAGTTAAAGTAGAATGGATTACACAATTGGGCTCTGAGATACACCTGCTTTCATTAAGAATGTACCTGAGGAAACTGTATATTCCTTTCTATCTACCCTCTTCAGGTAGACCATATGCGATCAACAGAACCGTGTTCTATGCCAAACTCAGCTATTTTCGAAAATATTCATACAAGTTTTTGTTGAAAGAATCATGTTATGCTTTATCAAGACTTAGTGAATTAACATCAGAAGCAGGATGCGTACGCCGGTTATATTAGTTGATAAATTCAGTTTGTCATTTATGAGGAGTTAAGAAAGTATGGATGCAATAATTAGGATCTGGGGTTATCTGCGTTTTTTATCTATCAACAAAGATTCTCAGGTAGAATATATAAGATCAACTTATTCAAGTTCAATGCCAAACTCACTAATAATTGTTGGATATGTTTGTTCAATTCTTTGTCGAGATTTATGATTTATCAACATACAAACATTTTTAATCAGAAAAGGATATAAACAAAGTGCTATCATCAGAAAAGTTGAAAGTTGTATTATTTATTAACTGAGATTGAATTCTCGCACATCACTTGGTGAAACATCATAAAGAATAAAGTATAAACTTTAAAATAAAAACACTTGGCTTATGTTTCTCAATATAAAGAAATATTTAGATACTGTATTTAGCACTAACGAAAAGTCGACATGTTTCGAGTTATGAACTCATTATCAAGACTGACTACAGGAGAGTATTGCATCGTAATTTATAAAACAGACAAAAGCAAAGGTGATACCTGAAAATCAATTTGTTCGTTTACAAGGAGTAATTGACTATTATGGGCGGAACTTATTTCGAGAATTTCAAGAAGGTCAAGGCGTTTTCCTTTGTTACCTGAATGTAACAATTTGGTTTTGTTGAAATCCAGGAAGTGAAGCCAGTGGTATTTTTGTTTTGTAAAATTGACTTTTTATGCTCTTCAACACGAATATTTATATTCCTTCCTGTCTGTCCAATATAGAAAGCAGGACATTCGTCGCAAAATATTTTGTAAATACCACTGTTTTCTCCGATGTTAGATTTTTCTTTATTATTGACCAAGAATTACTTCAAGTCTTATTTGTACAAATTGTTTTAACGTTATTTTTCGATAGTCTGTTACAAATTTTGCTACTCCATTATCGGAAACAAATTTTCAAACTGAAGTTAATGCAATTAAATTATTAGCCATCAATAACGGTTACAATGATAGTCTTATCGACAAGCTCATTGGGAAAAAACGAATAAAGTATCTGTTGCATTCAATATACCCCACGCAAACTATTAATGAAGAACTAAAATACTTCCCAATAAATTATGTGCCTAATTTGAGTAGCACAATTTGTAACAGACTATCGAAAAATAACGTTAAAACAATTTGTACAAATAAAAGAAACTTGAAGTCATTATTGGTCAATAATAAAGAAAAATCTAACATCGGAGAAAACTGTGGTATTTACAAAATATTTTGCGACGAATGTCCTGCTTTCTTTATTGGACAGACAGGAAGGAATATAAATATTCGTGTTGAAAAACATAAAAAGTCAATTTTACAAAACAAAAATACCACTGGCTTCTCTGAACATTGTATAAAATTCAATCACTTCCTGGATTTCAACAAAACCAAATTGTTACATTCAGGTAACAAAGGAAAACGCCTTGACCTTCTTGAAATTCTCGAAATAAGTTCCGCCCATAATAGTCAATTACCCCTTGTAAACGAACAAATTGATTTTCAGGTATCACCTTTGCTTTTGTCTGTTTTATAAATTACGATGCAATACTCTCCTGTAGTCAGTCTTGATAATGAGTTCATAACTCGAAACATGTCGACTTTTCGTTACTGCTAAATACAGTATCTAAATATTTCTTTATATTGTGAAACATAAGCCAAGTGTTTTTATCTTAAAGTTTATACTTTATTCGTTGTATTATTTATTGAGTTCAGGTTGTCATTTATGTGCAACTTTGATAGTATAAATTACGCATCATATTTTAATATCATCCAGCAGATGTAGCGATCCAACGTCAATATAACATACTCTTGTCAGCAAATGTGTTGAACTAGCATGCGTATGAAATCATGAATAGTTAATCAATGAGATAAAAGATCTCTACCGAAACAACTTCAAGAGTCTCTTTCGAGAGAAGTATAATTTCTTTAAAGTAGTTTCTTTGCTTTTCGTTCTCATAAATTTCAGTAAATGTTCTGAGAGTTAATGAGTAATTCGAGGTGCTCTGCTGTAACCTCTGAAAAGGATACCAACTTAATAACTTCAACAAACTTCTCATCTTTGCGTAGCCGAATTATTTGTCATTCACCTATACATCAGCAAACTTATTCCCAGAGGAACTTTCATGTAGTTGAATGTTCTCCGACTTTCTGACATCGAGCTCACTCCATATCCAAATCTTATGTTTAATATCTTTGATGAAATTACGTTCAAATTAATCTGCACCATCTCTTCTCCTGTAACGTTAATTCTTGGTTTTACTAGTTTTGAAACGTCCGTATTACTTATAAGAATCTATTAAGTTGAAACAATCTACGTTGTTATTTTTACTGAACAGTTAATATTGAAAACAAAATTTTCAAAATGAACTTATACAGACAAAGTTTCTGTGATATCCAAACTTTATTCAATCCATATAGAGTAACGAATCTTCTTATTCCATGCGATATTCTATAATCGAGAGAGAGAAAAGGTTCATAATTCTTTTGCTATTCGAAAATTTTTTTCAAGAAGAATATATTCTAAAACTAAAAAATAATCCAAGAAAGGGTAAAACAGTTATGTTTTCGATGTTAGTAATAATACTAATTGAACTTTCAAAAAATCAAATTTTTACATAATATACAAAGTAGATACTACTCAAAAGAATTGGTATTCTTGATTTGGAAAAATAGAGAAAGTAAAGTTCAATATATATATATATATATATATATATATATATATATATATATATATATATATATATATATATATATATATATATATATATATATATATATATATATATATATATATATATAAATATATATATATATATATATATATATATATATATATATATATTCGTTTTGAAACACGGACACATCTTTCAGTGGACATATATAAATTAAAAAACACCTGCGAAATTAACAGATCGGTAGGTTAGTAGAATGGTGAATTATATCATTTTTATAATCATTATGATAATCTTTTGCGGGTCATTTCCTGTAATTCTTGTTGATGCGAAGATTCTGCAAATGAAGCTTTCGAATAGAAATCTTCACTTAGAAGAAAAATTCCGTAGTTTGTTTTCGAAAAAATATAATACGAATCTAGAAAATGGTTCTTAAGGTGTGTAAATATCCCGTCAATTATTTACAGCTTAGATCACGGAAATTTTCAGTTTAATAATGTTCCTTTGTGGCCCATATAATAAAATGAGCTGGGTTTTATTTACTGGCTTGTATATAATGATGTCTTTTTGTTTCATTAAATTTTCCCTGTCTAGGATGAAAAGAATCAGATTCTGACTACGAACGCGTGGTTGAATTTGGTAAGTGCTATATCGTCCGGTCAGTCTTCGCAATGTTGTACAGAAAAGAACGCTGAAAGCACTTTAAAATTACCGTAATGTAATGGCATTCAGCGTTGGTTTCTAGGTTATGTGGCTATGGATATGTAGTTTCGACGGGCCATGCGCAGTCTGCAGTTGTATATAGAAAGAACTGCGCATTGTCGTTGCACGCAAGCAATTTAGTCGCTCTTACTCAGTTCTCTTTATATTGAAGTTTATAGAACTGCAGAAGTTCACATAACATCATCATACCTGAAAATGCACCTTTCATGAAACTAATTAATTTCTTGAGTTTTTACCCTTCTGGTTGAAATTCGTTTGAGAGCTGCTAATATTCTTCATAGCAATTCGTGTACCAGAAACTTAAATCATATCAGAATTCCAAAATAAGAAGGGGCTTCAAATACTCATATCAAATAATCTCATTTATAACCTGAAAAGTTCAACCCTTTCTTTCAGATTGTTCTGTCAGTATCATCAGGTTTAATTTTACCAGTTGAAAATTTGTATACGTTTCAGTTGCTTAAATGTTTTTTCTCTCATAGGAACAATTATTAGAACAAGATGATGCCAATATCGTAAGCACTATCATAATAGTTTATGAATAAAAAGAATTATCGGTAGATATTTCATCCTTCCTAAAGTATATTCAAGCTTTAATAACTTCTTCAACAAACTCATGTTGTTTATTTTCTTCAGTCATGTGTCATCACAAATTTTTTTCGCTAGTGAAATTTTTTGTGAATATGAATATTGAAGTACTTTATGTCAGTTTTGCCGTTCATGTTTCCTTGTAAATTATTTCTTGGAATGCTCCACGTGTTTTCGTGTGCTCAATGTCAAGCACCATTGTATTTCTGTACTTTATCAAATACGCATTTTTCGATCTCTTTGTATTCATTATCTCCCCGCTAACAGCTTTCATGTGTTTCGTGCCTTTCAGTCATTCATGCTGAAGCTCTGAGGTTTGTCTTATGTATACTTTATCGCAATCTTCACAGAGTACTGTGATTAGTGTATTAGAAAAATTCATTTTTGCATTTGACAGTTCAGAAGGATATATCATTTGTCAACAAATACATAAAAGCCTAACGCACTCAATATTCACAAACAATTTGATAAATATTAACAGACTTATAGAAAATTACTGGAAATCGTTTCAGTGACAATTGTTCTGAATTTTTCAGCTTTTCTTTGTAATTTTCTCAAGTTTTTTCTGAAAACTCTTCCAGGGCCATAACGAACTCCACACTACGCATTTCCATTGTTCGTATCGTGAGTAATGGTCATGTGTCCATACGAAAATCTATAACAAGAAGCAATTTCTTAATCTTTCGTTCCATTTTCTCCAAATTTTGTTGCCTAAAAACCTTATTCCGACTACAACGAACATTTTCAAAAAAAAATTAACCAAAATCAGCCACTCGAAAATGCTATAAAAATTTGTTATTTCTCATAATAGTCGAATTCTTTCTCTGAAAAGGTTTTCTGGACCGTATCGAACAAAACATTGAGATGATTATGTATTTCTTTATACATCGCATAAAAAAGCACTCAAAGTTTTTCCAGATTTTTTCAATTTTCCACTTTTCTTAACTTTATATAAAAACCTTATTTGGTCTACAACAAACATTTTTAAGAAAGACTTAGCCAAATCAGTTAAGCCGTTCGAGAATGTAATGAAAATATGATTTCCGGCATTCTTTTGTAATTGTCTGGAGTTTTTTCCGAAAACTTCTCTACGACCATAACGAACATAAAAATATTAACGCATTTCGAAGCTTGAGTTATTGTCTTGAGTACATACAAAAATTCAGACTATTGCGGACATTTTGGAAAAGTGATTAGTGTATTCCCTTAAAAAAAAGGACGTTCAGTTCTTTTCGAATTTCGAAATCATTTTAAAACAAAAAGAGCCTTGTAGCTGTTCTGAATTGATGTGGTTACCAAAGAACAGCATTTTATTTTTCCTTATAAAGATATATATATATATATATATATATATATATATATATATATATATATATATATATACATATATATATATATATATATATATATATATATATATATATATATATATATATATATATATATATATATATATATATATATATATATATAGATATATATATATATATATATATATATATATATCTTTTTTGAGGATAACTACCACATCAAATTAATTATATGAAATTTATAATGTCAAGGACTGTCATCCTGAAGTTTTTTGGATTGAATAGTCACTGCATTTTCAGAAACAACATATTCAATTAAGAGAAATATTCATGCTGCTCAGTGGAAAGTGAGAATTTTTGAATGTAGACAATTATTCTCAGAACCTATATAAATACCCTTTTTTAAGTTTTAGTATTACAAGGTTAATATGTTCATTTTTGTCACAATATTCACAATGGAATTGTTCAGTTTATTACTGAAGAAAGACCTAATTGGATTTTCAAAGAGTAATGTCAGTATCGTTATATAATTCAGTAGCTCATTTTGATATGCCATCCATTTCGAAGCCTTATTGGCTTAATACTGGATGAAGCCTCAATTTATAATCAGATAGACACTCCAGCGGTGCTTTGAGCAATGGAGTAATTCGCGTCTAAAATAGCATTTTGCTCTTACGGTTCCATCTAATGAATATGTTATAAACATTGTCCAACATCTGAACAATAATTTTGTCCTTCAAAAGCTATCTATTTCATATAGAACTTCAGCATAATTACCAATTATGTTAGTAGATATATATGGTGTTCAAGTTCAAATTATAGATCTAAACATATTCGTTACGTCATTACAGTAGTAATTACCTTTAAAATTATCTACAATAGAATATTTTGTCTACTAAATTCCAATGCAAGACTATTCACAATTTAGTTTTTCTTAAATAACTCTAGTCTATTCATAAAATTTATTCGTTTTTGTCACTGATAAGTTTCTAATAGAGGTATATCGATTTAAGGCCATGACAGATTTATTTCATCTGGGAAGAAGGAGAAGAATTCTTGGAGGGGCCATATTTTCATGCTGACAGAACGAAGCATGTTTAAAATTTCATTAAATTTATGGTAGCTTGTTTATGGCTTCGATTTTCACTGGGCCCTTGAGAGCAGTAAACGTCCCTGAAAATTTAGGAATTACCGTCTAGTTATTAATAGCATCAAAAATGTCCAATGTTACCAAATCATTGTAGAAGAAGAAGGTTTTTCGAAAATCAAATTATCGGAGAATATGTGAAGGATTATCTGAATATATCTGATTGCTATTAGTCAATTAGTATTTTGGAGACTATCACGATGAAAAAGAAACATTATTACATTGTTAGGAGAAACGCCCATGTAACATTTTTTCTGATTGTTTTTTTTAATTTGTAACAATACAAACAAAATTTCATTTATCTGAACTCTGATAAATCTTCATAGACGATTCATCTATAACGATTTGCTCAATTTGAATTCGACTACTAAATATGATTTTATTATAAGCTAGTTAGTCCCATAAATTCCGGATGACCAGCATTTTACTTGTATTCACTGAAAAATCCACATACATAGCGAAATATTTGAAAAATTCTGTCATCTTCTGATTCAAGTCAATTCATTGACATGTTCTTTTATATTATCTTAACTTTTATAAGATGTGTTATTCTAACTGTAAATGTCCATTAATTGTTTTTGTAACGTGAAGAAATATTTTGCAGAATGAATTATCATAAATACACATTTATTCACGAAAATTTAGTACCTAAGACAGATTCTATCAACATTCACGACCTCTTATCTTCCCCAGAATCCATGGAACTATATATCATATCTACCTACCCCATTTAAATTTCAAATATTGCATCTGACTTTCGTTCAAAGTCTTTTCATTTGATATGCAGAATAAACGAATATTTTTAAATTCAAATGTCAACTGAAAGGGGAGGGACTATTGCGGGAGTTTCGTTTTCTTATCAACCACTTCAAACTTCAATTTCATTTAATGGAAGGTGAATCTCATCTTCAACCATATACCAATAACTAAATAAGCTTTAAAATGCAAATGCAAAAGATTCAAATAAAAACAAATTGAAATTATTCCTGTCCACTATAATGCTAGGTATGACAGGTAGAAATTGAAAGCATAATCTTCTGAAATAATTTCTCTTCTTTTTACCATGCACGTAAACTTTCAATATAAAATATGTTACTTATTGAAAGAAACCTTCAACCTTTCTCTATATTCATAATGCAAAACAAAAATAGATCTAGTATGTTTGATTACTTTCATGTTTTTCGAGGGTTCTCTTCTTTCCTTCTCCCATGGAAAACTTCAAACTTATTTGGGTATACCCTTATTTGACTATTCATTGTACAAATTTTGATTTAAATCGACATCCATTTAACCTAATGTGAGTCCATTCGTTCGTCGATTCATTTTTCAAATTGAAATCGCAAATAATCAATAAATTCATTATATACGAACATGTAGGTATTATCAATTTCATCTTTGCTGCCATTTTTCGTAATGTAAAAACAAATATCCGTTTCAGAATAAACAGTGTTTCAGAGAATAAATTTGTCTCGTTGAGAAAACGATGATTTCCTCATGGAAATTTTGATTGAGGTTTATCTTTTGAACCCAATTATTTTCCTAAATCATTTCATGACGATTTATCAATAATGTTCAACCGAATTTTAGTATCACATAGAATATAACAAAGTACCATTACTTCCCCTTGATATTTTTATGTTCCTCAAGAATTTCAGAGTTCCATCTGAATATTGGAAGAGGTTTCTCTAAATTTTTGAATTACCTCAGCAAATAACATGATGAAAATAGAATCAATTTTGAAGGAGAGCCATAAATTATTGAATTGAACAACTCTACGAATATAAGAAATTATAATACGCACTGAAGGTAATACTCGCCGTCGTCTGAAATACTTTCATTAAAGAGTATGATGTATTGATGTACTTAAAGGCTCTTCCGTGACGTCAACTTAATCCACGTTCAAATATTCAACCCTCCAACTCCTTCAAAAACGAGCAACATGCACCCTCCAGAAAGCATTAGAAGGACGAGTTGCCGATGTGTTTCGCTCGTACACCTCCCTGCCTCTCCCTTAGACACTGTTAGCTTCAAGAACAACCCCCAGATATTACCTCATTTGTTTTTATTGGGGCTGCCAAAATAAATCGGGGAAAATTAAAAATATACACACACACACACACACATATATATATATATATATATATATTGGATACAGTGCAAAAGTAATTATTCTCGGAAAAATACGACGAAGGACAGAATACATGCACATTTGGAAAATCAGCTTCGTCATCCTCAGTTTAGAATTGCAAATGTCCATGATACTGGAGAAGTGACGAAACGTGTCCTTGATATTTGAATCGGTTTTCGAACTTATATATTATTTTATATATATATATATATATATATATTAATATATATATATATATATATATTTAAATATATATATAATATTATATATATATATATATATATATATATATATATATATATATATATATATATATATATATATATATATATATATCTGAGATTGAATTCTCGCACATCACTTGGTGAAACATCATAAAGAATAAAGTATAAACTTTAAAATAAAAACACTTGGCTTATGTTTCACAATATAAAAAAAAATATTCAGATACTGTATTTAGCAGTAACGAAAAGTCGACATGTTTCGAGTTATGAACTCATTATCAAGACTGACTACAGGAGAGTATTGCATCGTAATTTATAAATTCTCTGCTTTTGTCTGTTTTATAAATTACGATGCAATACTCTCCTGTAGTCAGTCTTGATAATGAGTTCATAACTCGAAACATGTCGACTATTCGTTACTGCTAAATACAGTATCTAAATATTTTTTTTATATTGTGAATAAAGCCAAGTGTTTTTATTTTGAAGTTTATACTTTACTTGTCCCGTCTTAGCAGTAACAGGACATTTGAATTAGAAAACCGACTTTGTTGAACAGTTTACGTTTCGTCTCGAATTTCTTACAACTATACAACTGTTCTTTTCGGCATATTTTCAAATTTGTTACTTTTTGTATCAATAACTTATGAACTGTCTGCTGCTTATATTCATTATTCAGATAGGATGGTGATTTCTATATTCCAAATTACATGGAATATGAGTATTTGTATAAACTAGAGGTATATACGACTAAATTGCCTGTGTAGATGCATGCTTTGTTATGTGACTAACTACCGTTGTTTCCCTTTTATTGTTTTACCACAGGACGAGAAGAATCAACTCCTAATAACAAATATTTGGCTTTCTTTGGTAAGTGAAAAGCAACTACTAAATCAAATATACATACACACACGGCAGTTCATTGATAGGAAATCATCTATATTTCATCACTTGTTCATTTCTTCTAGATGATCAATTTACATCATTGACGGTGTCATCTTCTATCTGGAAATCGATAAGAATTGTTTTACATTTTATTGTATTTGAATGAAGTTTCTTAGTTGTTGATATTGTGATTTCAGTAGTTGTTTCAGTATAACGCTCTTGACCGTATCTACCTGATTAATTCCACGTCCGCTGTTATTCTGAATACCTACTATTCATTTTCTAATGAACCGTACCAATATAATATAATTTCAATAACATAATTTGCAGTAAAAAACCATTATTTTTGACTGAAACCCTGTACCTAATCAGTTTCGAGTGTAGTTAGTAACAATGAAACCTTCAAAACTATTGAATTGTACAGGTACGAATATCTATAAATTATCTAATGGCCATATACATTTGGTTATAATATATATGAGTAACTTGTTGCTGAAAGCATCTCACCACAAGCAGAACTCGGCAGGAATAGTTAACGATTTCCTAGATCAAAATTTCACAAAGAAAAGTAACAGTGAATCCTTTAGAGGCATTTTCATCAATACAGAATTGTTCAGCCACTTTTAATTAGATAACTTCCTGAAATAATATAGATGTCTTCAACCAGCAGTCATACAGGTCAAAATATAAGTTTCACTGTAAATAGAAAATATTAAATTACTGCATATGTATGCCTAACAATGTCCTACTAATAACTAACTATTCAGATGGGCACATTCTACAATAGTAGATATCATTTGGAGATCCAAACAATAATCTTCTTTATGTTTTTTCAATTTTTTTGAATACTTTGACAGTTATGATGTCAGTATCTTTCTATTTTAATGTTACAGTAACTGATTACAAAAAATGCTATTAAATAATAATAATAATATCAGTTCATTGATGATCAGAGACTGCATGATATCACAAAATGCTTAAAATTACTTTAGGAATTCACTGAAGCCCTGAAAAGCAGCTGAAATAAAAACAAATTTCATTTTTTCCGCAAAAGGTAATATTAGATGAATTGAATACTTGCGGTAACTGTTTCTTCAGGTAGAAACCTCAACAATGGAAAAACCGTTCGTGAAAATGGTAGTTACCATTCTGGCGATGAAAAGGACGTCGACATATACTAAATGAGATTCTTTGCGTTTTAAAGCTGAAAGAATTCCTAGGCGACAACTACAATATATGTGTCGGGATATGCTTTTGCACATAGAAAACTTCGTCCTATTGCACCCGTAGGAGTGAAAATCTTTATGTTGTATCTCAAGTTCTGTGACACATTCGAATGATAGAACATGGTAGCTTCAGTATGTCGGATTGACATGAGTCAACAAATAAAATTGTCTAGCTTGTTACAATTAGGTATTGCAGGTTTCAGTAAATCAACGTGTTCATCCACAGTATTTTCGAGAAACAGCTGTACTCAAGATATTTCCACGAAAAGGCATGTATTTACGAGTACAAAAAGTTTCAGCATTGCTTGAACTCATTGCCGGATTAGCCACGTAGCAAGAGTAGCAAATGCTACGGGCCCCGCTAGTTGGGGGGCCTCGCGTTCCAACGCTTGTCTGACAATAAAAAAAAAAAGTTTAGATAAGCGTAAAATACCTGGCATGCCTTAAACGCGAAGTGTTTAGACTATGCTTCACTCTCACTTGAAAATCTAAAACTCGATTTCGTCACGTTAAATCGTAGGTACCAGGGGCGGCTAGTCAAAGGAGGCTAAGGAGGCTAAGCCTCCTCAATAATATTCCGTGTATCACTAATATATATATATATTATATTGAATAGTCAGCATTCAGCATATTCATATTAATCAAAATCATATTATTTTATGCACCTACCTTCCTTTCAACCTACATTATATAATATGATTTATTAATTAAGATAGAAGGTATTTACATTTACTGCATTTCATTCATTTCAAGATTTGTGGCAACGCTGCGGAAAGCTTAGAAAGGTATATTCTCAACGTTCATTATGCCTGCCACGGAAGAGCAAACTCACACCACTTAAAAACAAATACTCCGAATGAATACTTCATTGAAATAGAAAACCAAAACACATGTACATGGCAACACCGATAAACTCCAGCCTTATACAATGTCGACCAATCACAACTATAGAATCTCCCTGACATCGAGTAGAGTCGTTGATTGAATCGTAGTATGATCGTAATTCGTATTGGTACTGTCTGAATAATGGACGCCGGAATCAACTCGCGTTACGCGTATTGTTTTAAAATCAGTTTGATTACTGAAATTAATTTCAAAAATTTCAATGGTGACTTAGTGGAATATTTGTTATCCCATAACTTTAGTGCCCTAAACAAAAAAAAACCTACCCCTGAATTAAACAATTTGGTGCAGCGTAACAGAAAACAAAACCGCGGTTTTAATACACGGAATTATGAGAGAAATCCTTGCCTAACCGGATCACAGGTAAAAAATAAATTATTTTGTTGGCAGTGTTTACTTTTTACTAGTGAAAATGTCTCTGTTTGGGGCCGCTTAGGATTTGAGGATTTAATTCTATACCTAGTTGAAAGTGAGGAATTTTTCACCGATAAAGTAACTTTAAATACAGCACGCGGATTAATATCTTACTTACAAGATGAGGAATTTATATATTTTTTAAACATCTTTAAATTAATTTTTGAACAAACAGAAATAGTTTTTCAAATCTTACAGCACAAGTTTTCAGATGTAATTTACTCACGAAATCGGCTCAAGTTTCTTTTGGAAAAAATTTCAGAATTTCGTGCAGAAGTTTATTTTAAAAAACTATTTTCTGTATTTCAAACTACTGATGATACGACTCAATTTAGCCCAAAACGAAAGAAATTCAGTTGCGTAGATATGGAGCTTCACTATAAGCAAATATTTTATGAAATTGTGGATACTATTAGGGGTCAAATAGAAATAAGGTTCTCTGATTTGAAAGAACTGCATTTCTTCGACTTACTCAATAAAAATTTGTTCACTGGATTTTCGGCTAATTTTCCAGACAACCTTTTGGAAAATTTATGTCAAAAGTACACTTTTTTTGATAAGGTGGCCATAAAAAGTGAACTGTGTGTTGTTTATAATGACAATGAAATTTTGGGGCACAATGAAAATCATGTGAGGACTATTAAATATCGTTTTGATAATGATTTGAATCAAGAATTACCCCAAGTTTATAAACTCTTATGTCTAATTGTTTCTATCCCGGTGACATCGGCTTCCGTAGAGCGCTCGTTTTCCACTCTTGAGAGAATTAAAACTTATTTACGAAATTCAATGAGCCAGGATCGTTTGAAAAATATTAGTTTGTTGTCTATTGAAAAGGAATTGGTAAAACTTTTGGCGAAAGACAAAAAATTTTATGAGGATATTATAGATCATTTTGCTAACGTTAAAGATCGCAGAATCCCGCTAATCTTCAAAAATATATAATAACTTTTTATTTGCTCTCACCAGCTGTTAAAAAATTCGTTAAGTAGGTAGGTAGGTACCTATTATGTGAAAGAAAAAAATTTGATGAATAGATGAATTGATTAATTGGCTGAGAAGAATTTTTGTGAATATTGTAAATAGGAGTTGTAGGTCTCAAGGTAGACACTCGAAAGTGAAAACAAATTAATAGCTTAGGGTGCTTGTTTTACTTTGATTTTCTTTAAATTATATTGACCTTGAAATCCTAAAAATTTTCGGCTATGGTGTATTTTTAACACCTCTTGTAGCCTCCTCAAACCAAAACCTCACGAGCCGCCACTGGTAGGTACCTATAGGTTGTATAATACCTACCACGAGAAACATTGGTGTCAAAATTTACAACAATAATTTAAAGTTGTTCCACATTTCTAAAAATTGAGCGCTGGCCGCTGAAGTTATGTGTTTGTACTACTTGCACTGCACTACACGCAAGTTTGTAGCACTGCAAAACTAACAGGGGAATTCCCTGATATTGTCATCTATCTAGCAGCGAGCTAGTCGTAAAACCCGAACAAATAAAATAGGATTCTATTGATCATCAAACTATTATATATGGCGCAACGTAAAAAGCTGAGTTAGTCTAGCGCTGTATTTTAGTTGCATTAGTTTATATTCCATCATATTATTGTAACACCAACACTTGTGACCCCCTGGCGAATGAAAAAGAGTGGCCAAAGTTACTTGTCAGTTCTCATAGCTCAACCCCAATCAGCTAACTGACCGTAGGCAAATTGGCTCTAATAGCTCTTTCACAAGTGTCATGGATGTCATTTACTTACATGAATATAAATTTGATTTTGATTGTGCGTATCTAGCTTCGATTGTACCTAATGAATATTTAAAATAATATACGAACTATTTTATTACCAAAGTTAAAAAAACCAACTAGTTTGATTTGTAAAAGTAATAAAAAAATATAGGGAATTTAATTCAAAAACTGGTAGGTATCATTACACGCACACCGATAAACGTGTTCATACATAGCCGCTCCGGGTTGTCACGCACACATTTTCGGTTTTATTCTCTAATCTGAGTTTAATATTCAGACTCATATTCGAGCAAATTTAGTATCGATATTGGTGTCCCTCAAGGATGTGTATTAGGGCCTCTTCTGTTCATATTGTTCGTTAATGATTCACCTGAACATCTCAATTCTTATGAATTAATAAAACTGATTCTATTTGCCGATGATACATCTATCGCCGTAGCATCTAGAAATATTAATGAACTCCTTTCTTGCTGCAGCATACTGATAAGGAGCTTCATGGACTGGTGTATTGCTAATGCGCTCATTGTCAATGTGGAAAAAACTAAGATTATTTCTTTCGGAATCAGGGACACTTCCATTGACCCTCCAGTTGGGAGATGTGAAAATTTCTTCTTCGGAAAAAGTTAAGTTTTTGGGAGTTCATCTCGATAGTACTTTGAGATGGTGTGAACACATTAATGTATTGAGTAAAAAGTTGAATGCATCCTATTATGCTATAAATAAATTAAAAATGTGTTTGCCATCCAAGTCAATTTTAGATGTGTATTACAGTTTGGTATACAGTCATCTGCAATTCAACATCTTGTTATGGGGGCTTCAGTTGACGTAGATAGGATATTTTTAGCACAAAAAAGGATAATGCGTCTGATCTTAAATATCAGCCCACTTTCCTCCTGTAGACCGCTCTTCATCAAGCATCACATTTTGACGGTCCCTTGTATTTATATATACAAATGTCTGTTGTTTATGAAACGTAATATTGGAAGTTTTAATGGATTGTCGAACTATCACAATTATTGTACGAGAAACTTTGAAACATTGTGTCTACCTCAACATAGGACAACGAAATTTGAACTCTCCCCATCTTATAAGGGCATAAATGTTTTCAATAATTTACCAGATGAAATCAAGAGATTGAATGAGTCAAAATTCAAAAAAACCATTAAACACATATTGATTGAAAAATCTTATTATAGTATAGCGGAATACTTTGTAAGACGGCCATTTTGCATAAATTGTGTTGGCCTATTTTGTAGTACTAGTTGTGTTCATTTTTCCTTTTACTAGGAACTTATCTCATTTGACCTGTTCTATACATTCTCATTTTGTAATGTCGAAGGGATTAATAAAGAATTATTATATTATTATTATTAATACTATAAACTTGAGAAACTTGAGTAAACCAAGGGCCCCTTGGCCGAATTTGCTACGGGCCCCGCTCTGGCTTAATCCGGCATTGCTTGAACTATATAGATAAATATTACATTTGGCAAATAAATAATCAGCAGACTTATCAGTACAGTACTCGTATCATGTGCTCAAAATAAAATCTACAGTGTAATTAACACTCCCTCTGCCTAACTTCAAAAATTCGAAAAATATTATAGATATTTTTAACCTAGGGAGAAATTGAACAAAAAATTAATTCTCATATCGTATAAAATTTTGTCAATATGTCAGAATCGTGTTTTAAAGATTTCCTCAGGTAAACCTCGTAGATATTCTACAGAAAAATATGAAGAACTGAATACCATAACTTTTGGAAATTTATATATTTTGTTATGTCTAACTTATTTATCGATGATATTTAATTCTTTTCAATTGTATCACATAATGATTCTAAAAGGGCAAATGCCAATGAATATTTTTTTGTACCCCAAGGTCAATAATTCATTTTGCTGTAGATTTATCACTTACTTTATACCGAAAGTATATAACATACTGCCATGCTCTTTGTGAAAATTGGTAATAAAAAGCAGTTAATATTTCAACAAAAGATTAGTAGTTTATTTTTCATTTGAACGGTATTGATTCAGAACAAATTTTAACACTCTTCAAAAGGTTAATAGTTGATGTTGTTCCTCTGTATTCCACTTGCTGACTATTCCCATGTAGAGAATACCTCTTATCTCTTGGATATTTTTAGTATGAGGGTGATCTTGGCACACAACTTGCAGTTTATGTTCGATCACTTTCCTTAAACTTAATTTTGTTATTTATTTAGTTGAGTTAAATAAATATTATCTTTATAATATTATCAACTATTCTGAAGACTGCCAAGGCGTTAACTGAATAATAAATAACGACAGGCCTATTATTAGTTCTTGCAGTATGCCGATGAAAATATTATAGACATCGTGAAATGAAATACCCAAATTCACTCTCATTTTGAGATCACTCATTAAGTGAACCATTAATGAGTTTATATATGGATAGGATCGAGTTGATGAACATTTGGAGAGACACAGTTTGCACTAGGACAATAGAACGCCTTCTTCAAATAAAAACAAATCAATATCACAAATTCAACTTAAACTCCTGCAATTGACCAGGGATTAAAATGGCTAGAGGATATATGTTATAGCAGTAATTCCGAGTATTAGTTCTCCTTCGGACATTGTTGAATTTTATCTGTTATTTGAATGCATATTATGTAGCGCATATCATCATGTATTTGAACACGCCCATGAAAATGATTAATAAAAATAGTAAAGAATAAAGTATAAGCTTTAAAATAAAACACACTTGGCTTATGTTTCACTATATAAAAATATTTAGATACTGTATTTAGCAGTAAGAAATAGTCGACATGTTTCGAGTGATGAACTCATTATCAAGACTGACTGCAGGAGAGTATTACATCTTATTTTATAAAACAGACAAAAGCAAAGGAGATACCTGAAAATCAATTTGTTCGTTTACAAGGGGTAATTGACTATTATGGGCGGAACTTATTTCGAGAATTTCAAGAAGGTCAAGGCGCTTTCCTTTGTTACCTGAGTGTAACAATTTGGTTTTGTTGAAATCCAGAAAGTGATTGAATTTTATACAATTTTCAGAGAAGCCAGTGGTATTTTTGTTTTGTAAAATTGACTTTTTTTGTTCTTCAACACGAATATTTATATTCCTTCCTGTCTGTCCAATATAGAAAGCAGGACATTCGTCGCAAAATATTTTGTAAACACCACTGTTTTCTCCGATGTTAGATTCTTCTTTATTATTGACCAAGAATGACTTCAAGTTTCTTTTATTTGTACAAATTGTTTTAACGTTATTTTTCGATAGTCTGTTACAAATTTTGCTTCTCAAATTAGCCACATAATTTATTGGGAAGTATTTTTGTTCTTCGTTAATAGTTTGCGTGGGGTGTATTGAATGCAACAGATTCTTCATTCGTTTTTTTCCAAAGACTTCCATTGTAACCGTTATTGGTGGCTAATAATTTGATTGTATTAACTTCAGTTTGAAAATTTGTTTCCGATAATGGAATAGTGAACAACCTATGTATGAACGAATGGAAAGCACTGAGTTTCATTTTAATGTGTTGGATACTGTCGCTGTGAATTAAAGTATCTGTGAAGGTTGGTTTTCTATAAATGTTGAAAGTATGAGAATTCAAATTCCTAGCAATCTGAAATTCAAGGTACCGTTTTCGTTTTATACTTTTGTAAATTCAATCGAGTTATAGAAAGTATTTATATATTATCTAACAGCTAGTCGAAGCGACATTATGGAAGCCATAGCAATTTGATCCCCGAACGGTTTGAATATCGGTTGTACTTGTGCTTAGAAAACAATAGAGACCTTTTCGAACAATTCATAAAGTAATTAGATAGGTCCGTATGTCACTACTCTCATCATCATAATAAATAACAATTCCAAAATTAGTGAGATTATAAGTACTGCAATTTTGAGGAAAAATTTTTTTGATGAGAATTTAAAAATAGAAAAAAAATGAGGGTTTTTATTTAAAATTTCAGGGGTGGGTGCGCTGGGACTGGAGTTTTAAATAAAAAACAAAGAAAAATACCCCAAAAGTTGTGTCCCTTGATACTGAAATTGACGTATATATATATATATATATATATATATATATATATATATATATATATATATATATATATATATATATATATATATATACATATATATATATATATTATATATATATATATATATATATATATATATATATATATATATATATATATGAATATACACATATGCCTACAAATCGTTTTTAAGGAAAATAGTTCAGTGTGGGAATTTTCATGACCAGGCTATCGCAAAATAGAATTGAGTCTCATGGGACATTAATTGACATTTCAGGAAAATTTTGATGCATTAGTTTGAAATGCTAGGTATAATTTTATGATTTGAGAGTATTTTATTCATTATGCCCTTATCCATTTTTTGTGGATCATACATTTGGTGTAGGGTTCATAACTGTATATAATTCATTCATTTAGATGTCACGAAGTAGTCGTGAAATAGAACTTCTAAAGAATATTCATTTTTCCTCAGTAGTAGAACTCTAATCGTCTTCTATTTAGTTGTTTCGTTCGATATCCGCCTTTACTTAGGTTTTGGTTACTGCCGTGTGTGTGTTACATTTTCAACATAACTCATTTTACCTTCAGCTTTTAAAATATTGAATAGATTACAATATAGCTTTAGACGCAGAGTTGACTCCATTACTCTGGAAGTAACCCTTCGAAGTCAACTTGAAATTTTCTTAGTAATTCGATGCTTCCAGAGTGATTCTCCAAAATCCTGTCACTGAATTCACTGCACCTACACTCCATACTTGGCACTACTACTTTTCATTCAGTGGACTAAGATACTAACAGACTAGTTACATACATCTGTCATTTTAAAATAACAGCTACAGCTTGACACTATTTCATTTTGTATTGGTTATCGAGCATGAAGGAACAAGCGGAGTACACAACAAAATGCCTGCTGAATGGGATTTTTGTGACCTATATGACGTTTATAGCAAACGGGAAATATATTAAACTCATCAAAGTAAGCATTGAGGACTGAATGGACATACTGGTATGGATGAAACCAATCTTGGAATTTGAATAATAAATTATGTTCGCCAAAGAGTACTTCAGTTTACATTATCTAAATAGTTTCAATTGGCATCGTTTCGATTCACCAAAAATTTTCAGTGAAGGAATATATGGAAGTAACAAGTATTCTATTAGCACTTCATATAAAAAATGTTTTGGATGAACCGTCCATATACATCCGTGTAAAAAAAAATGAATTGCAAGTGGTACCTATTGTGAAACTTAACTAATCGCTAATATAGCAGTTCATACTGGGCATGTTTTATATTACTCACATGGAATTTTTGTGATCACTAACCATTCTTAAATCCAGCTCCTATAGTACAGGATAGCTGCAAGAGAGTGTTATCTTATCAATAATTCAATGAGAAACAACTGCAAGAAGGTCTGAAGGTATCATTGAAATATAAAAGAGATACGCTATAAAGTGATTCTATTCCTTGGTTTTATTTTCGGAGAATAGTTCTCTCCTTTTTAAAGACTTTTTCGTGTAATAAAATAATGCATACATTTTTTATGACAAAGTTCAAAGTTTCTGCAACATTTTCCTCTTGTGAAATTTTTAAAGGCATAATCTGCTTCATTCAACTGCATTTACAATATTCTTCATTTTAAAGTTTACAAAAATCCTTGAAGTACTTTAAAACCATTGAAATATTTTGTTGTGTCACTCTTGATAAATGTTTACTTGAGAACGAAAAATATTTTCTGTGCATGTAAATCAAAGGGATCGAGGGTAAAAATTATAGATATATTTAGTTACTCATGTGGATAACGAAGATAATTCAAGTTTTTCACTAAAACAGAAGACTTTCTGCTGAAAATATGACGACTATTTGAAAAAATAAATTTCAACTGATTTGTACTCAAATGTTGATAACATTTGAACAAAATTGATTAAATTCAGGATACATCTAAATTTACATAATTAGTTATGTGACTGCAACTACGTACATTGTTAAAATTTCTTATGAGAGTTCATCTATGTTTTCGAATTTATTAAATGAAGGTTGAACTGTCGAGGATTTGCAAGTCTAGACATTCAATTCAATATTGAGCACCGTATAACTATTCACAGACAATTATCATGAAATATGACGAATTTGTGAAATACTAGGTATAGAATCTAAAATTTTATGAGTAATATATGAAAACTTATTTTAACCATTTTGAAATTATATCTGTATGTTTTTTTAAAGATTTAAATTGTGGAGGCCTATGTATGAATGATGTTTTAAGACGTCAAAACCACGAAACACAATTTGGTCATTCAAAATATTGATGTATTTCTTATCATCTTCTTTACAAAGTTGAAGTATTTCTGAATAAGTTTATGACACACTATTCTTAATTATATGCATAATTTTCAAGTTAAATCTTGAAAGTAAGGAGGCTAGGTAGCACAGCAGTGTGGTTTACGCTGTATCGTTTGGGTTGCCGTTGTTTGTGTCTGATTCCCTTTTTTTTTTAATCCAGGTGAAAACTGCGGTACCGGGTGCTGACCCTGTCTGTGTGGGATTCAACACCTCTGTTCTTTCGGTTTCCGGGCATTAGCCTACTAAATCTTCAGTCTCGCACGTAGATTAGGACTCCCGTGCTGCGGTCAGCTCTTCACTCTCGTCGTCTGCAACGAGCATCATTCGTCTTTGAACCTGATGATCCGCTTCCATCCCACCGTGCCGATTCTCTGTTGGGCTCTGCTCCTTAATAGCGAACTGATGAAGAACGCGTCTGATGGACAAGCATCTCTCCGTCCATCTAGATCCGACTTCACTCCTCGTCGTCTTCGGTCTCGCTTGCCTACGAATTCACCGCTTTCCCAGGGCGATGCTGCTCCCTCGGTGATCTGGTCTCGAATGTGTTGTTCCATTCCCACTGTGCTCTTGGGTGTTTTATACGTCCCAGAGATGCAATGATTTCCCTCTGCCATTACGAAGATGTACATATTTGCGAATATAATAATGTGGAGGTTCGACTTGTGGGAGAAAACACGTCTCACATGCTTCAAAGATGAAAAAACGCGTGAACAGAGCTCTATCACTAAAGTCGTATTTTCCCCTATTTTTTGTTATTTTTCACAGAACCACCTAGTTGACTGAGAGCGAGGCCCCACTGGTGCGTTGCGTTGCGTTTCATATATCTTATGACATGCCCCATTAATGCGTTGCATCGTCACACGCGAAGTTTCAAAGGACACGAGAGGAGGGAGGGAAAAGCGCTTCGCTGTCGGAGCTCCGGTGCAACGACGGACAATTTTCCACTGCTAGAGGGAAAACTAACAACTCTCCATATTCCTGCATGAAAAATTGACTATCATTCTTAATGCAATCAAGGCAGTTCTCCAGAATCTTCTATCGTTTCTACGTTTATTTCTGCGGTGGCGCAATAAGAGCAACAAAAGAACAGGTTGTGTCAAAGGTTGAATTGAGACGCTCCATTAATGCATTGCGTCGTCGCACGCGACGTTTTAACGGATCGACGGACAAAAGATGAAGCGGGAGGTAGGGTGATGCGCTGAATCGACCGTCAGTGTTTTACTGTAAGAGGGGAGGGCTGAACTGAGACGCTTCGCTGTGACTGCGACGGCCTGCGTACCCTCTTGCATTGCTACGTCGTGGATAGACGCAACGCAGGTGTGGCGTACATTGCGTTGATCCGTTGCGACGACGCAACGCAACGCATCGCACCAGTGGGGCCTCACTCTAACTTGGATATACTGAACAGATGCACAAAGCTTGAAAACCTGCAAAAACGCATTAACAATCTACATAAAAATTGTGATGGAAATAAAACATAAATATCCTCCTTAACATCAACGTACAAATTTTCATCCTTCTGACTGACTTTCAATGGCTGTAGAGGTGCGCAATTCTCCGAAATCCTCAAAAACACTTGTAATTTCAGCATAAAAATTACCATGGTGAGAGCATTCAATTGGTACTCCCAATGGGGACTTTCAACTTCTTACTCAATTTAGAGGGGGTTGGGTTGCAGAAATCCTCTTCTATGCATCCTCCGAAAAACTCTAGAAAGCTGGATTTCGAATATTCAGGTCCTAATTAATTTTCTTCTGGTACCGGTTTGAAAACTTTCCCCAAATTCCAAAGTTCAACTCATTCGGTCAAATAGGGGCCGATGTATATATATATATATATATATATATATATATATATATATATATATATATATATATATATATATATATATATACATCGGACATCGTGGTTTAGAAGGTCTTTAACGGATTAAAAAACTACTCCCGCACCTTACTGTAAACTTTTAATTACAGTCCAACAGTCTGATATTTCTTGACGGGATGATTAATATTGGGTATAGTTCTCATTATTTGAGTTATAGGTCGATCAAAAGCAATCGAAACATTTTCAGACAATTGACTGAAATAAGAACCATATTAAATTGTACAAAGAACATATATCCGAAACCAAAGAAAAACCTCTTGAAAACTAGTCTCACTTACATACATTGGCAAATGGCACATTTCTACTCAATAATCATTAAAATGTCGCACTTGAACCTCGAAATAAAATGGATTCAAGGCACATAGAGTATACAAAAACGCAAGTAAGTATGATTCTACTCTCTCCTAGAAACCAATCATTATTTCCCGTTAATAGATAATTGAAAATTATGTGAAGGATAAGTCTTTATATGATTAAAAATCACTGAACATTTTTGGATGCTTTTTACCGAAAATCAATATTTTGAATGCCCCCGACTATCGTCTATATTCTCGTGCTTTTCAATTACAAAAAATTATAGTTATAAGTTCATCCTGATCACTCTCCATCCTTCAGATTCCATACCTTACCATTTACTCATTAATTTTTGCATCAATAGTCTGTGAATAAATTCAAGGTGCTCATATTGTACCTACATACCAACAATTAAATCACACCTAATTGTAAATCCTATTCCAAGGTCCTCACTCTTTAGCATTCATATAAGAAATTCGAAAAAGCAGATGTATTTTGTATTAGACTAAAGTAGATTCGAAACTGAAGTCGAATGATTTTTGTTCTATAGTTCATAACAGTGAATTTACCTATATTTTCTTATATAATTTGAAGTTCTTCGCTTACCAAATAACTTATTTGAATGGAATGATTGCATACGTTCGTTAGAAATTGATAGAAACTGTGAACTCAAATAAATGTTGAATTTTATGTGTAGGAGTGGAACGACTACAATCTTCGATGGAACGAGTCTGAATATGGAAGTATCAAAGATCTTAGGATAACACCCAACAAACTTTGGAAACCTGACGTTCTTATGTATAACAGGTAACAAGTTTAGTAACATGTGTGTTGTGCTTTATCGCCTTGGAATTTGGGTGGAATACAGTGCTTTCGTTGCTCACCGATATCAGAAATGATGAAATAATATGGTGCATTTGCATGCAAATATCAAATCCAAAATCGAGTACTAAATGCGAAAATATATTCCAACCATATTTGAAGATAATGGTTGATGGAATCCGTCATTACTACTTGATGATTCATCAAGATGAACACGATGAACACAAACAAAACTTGATTTTACTGTGCTTATTAGATCAGTTTTTGAACTAAAGTAATAGCATTCTCCCAGATATAACATTCAAACCATTTTTATCACAATAATACTTGTTATATTCGTCGGATTAAAACCATCCTCTTTCACATGTGACTGAACGATTCATCGAGCATTTTCAATTGCATTGTCGGTCCCAAGACTGCCAAATGAAGTTTATACTAAAAAAAACAATAGCTTTAAATAATGGTTTCAATTCAAGTATGATAGATATAATGATTACAAAGAAACTTACATACAAATTTTCACATTATTGGGGTCTACTAAAAGAAAAACTTGTTTATGTCATACTGTAGTGAAATATCAGAATTGTTCTGAAACCTGAAACGAAACTTTCAGGATTATTCATTGCCAAGGATATCACTTATAAATTTGAAAGTTTTAGTTTATAAATTGATTTTTCCTGTATGTAATGCAGTGTATATAGATCAGACTGGTCGATCGTATAAAACAAGACTCAAGAGTTCTAACAATCTTTCTTTTAAAATAAATGGTGGCGAAAATCACCACCCTCTCCCACAAATACCTAGATAATTTATATATATATATATATATATATTTAAAAGAAGAACATGAATCTATATTTAGTTGTGAACTCAATCTGATCGAAATTACAATAGCAGTATATATTTTTAAAACTATTTTGTGATAAAAAACATAGTAAAATCAAGTTTTGTTGGTCTTCATAATGAAAATAATGTACCAAACTCTTGTACAATGTAGGTATTATCAATAATGTTATGGGATATAAAGACTTACCATATATGAAACGTCCAGAAGCAACTTTTCATATGTACAATTCTGAAAAACCTGCTGAAAACAATTTATCAAATAATTTGAATATTTACGGATTTCTACTGCAGCAAATCTGGAGTTACTTGTATTTCAAACGACTCAATTTGTGTCCAAAGTTTATTTACTCATCATTCGGTGTTTCATATTTTGTATTCGATGAAAATAAAGAATATTTCAAGTACAAAGAACTAGTCCACACATGCACTATAAGTCTAAATATTAAAAAGCAAATTTACAATTTGCTTGTAGCTATTCGGTATTATATGTGCCTTTTTCAATTTGAATATTTTCGATGAACTACAATAGTACCAAACATCTTTTCTAGAATACTATCACAATCACATTAATGAAACTAACTATGTTCATTATATTATACAAATATATAGCATTTATATAACAAATATCATATATTATTCATGTGACAAATAAGTTCTAAAAACTTAATTATTTCGAAATTTGGAAATTGTTTCTTGCAAAAAAAGAAAAATGTTTAAATATTATTATTTTAATACAAGGTATGTTGCAGTTCATCAGTTAATATCAATTTATTTTAATATTATTGAAACGAATAAATCCAACTAATTTCACTCCAAATATGTGAGGTAAAATCCATAGAAGGGCAAATAAAGACTAACGGAAATAATGTCGAAGTTTTCCTACTTCTCACCCAGAAGTGAATAAAACATATAGGAAATCTCAAAACCTTCACCAGAATATATCAAAAGAAGTTGATAAATGGGTGGGAAGTGCATCGACAGCCAGCCGTTGCTGTAGACCACAGCTTCTTCTAACCCTCTGGAGTCGAAAAAACAGAGCGATACCTTAAACTGTTATTCGAATAGAATTCTGTACGAGATTAATTTATCTCGGAATTCAAATACAATAGTCAAATTTTGACCAGGTAACGATCTGAAAAGTCGACTCTTATTGGGTTGGAGTGTCCCTGAAAACTACCCTCTAATAGCACTAGTCCTGTAGAAACACGTTCCTTCGTTTTGAGAGAAATCACTGCTGTGAAATGAAAATGAAAATATTAAAACAAATAATAATTCATGAGGATTGTGAAAGGCATCACTAGAGTACATTCAAAAAATTAAAACACACCTTTATTCCACAAATGTCATAATAACTCGATATGTTTTATGTTTCCAGTCTTTGCTCCATTATCAAGGGTTAACTACTGAAAATTAGAAACAACATATTTGCGATACATTTTAAAATTGGGAATATATTAAATTCAATTCTTTCATTCACTTCAGATTGATTTTTCCGAGTGAGTTATGAAAATTTTCAGTATAAGAATATGATTTTTGCGTTTATGCATTACTAAAACGAGCATTTTCTATCTGTAGTAGCAGCTAAATTTTTTATATTATGAGTTTCGGTGTTGATCGGCATTGAAATTTTTATAATTAGTCCAATAAAAACCTTGGCAGATCCAATGCAAGATTACTATATAAATGAGTTTTTCCTCTATTCTTAGAATATTTCACCTAGTGATAATATCTTTATAATTAGTCCAATAAAAACCTTGGCAGATCCAATGCAAGATTACTATATAAATGAGTTTTTCCTCTATTCTTAGAATATTTCACCTAGTGATAATATCTGGAATAGCTACGTCGTTGAAAGTTTCGCTATTCGAACAGTCACAGAAATGCAAATTAACTTCTTTATAGCTGCGTTAAAATGAAGATCAATGAAACTTTTCTCAGTTTTAACACCGAGATGACGCTTCGTGATTTCTATCAGTGTCAAAATATGCAAACATTCTTCGAACGAACGAAAGAAGATTCTGACAATGTGTGATTTTCACTTTATTCAGAAAAGTCGTGACATAGATTTCGACACACTTCTATTTGTGTGACTCCTCAGTAACTTCGACTAGTGCAATTATAGTCACGTAAGTTCCTGAATAAAGTGACAACCACAAATCAACTTTTTCAATTCAGTTATAAATACGTTAAATTCATTTCAGTTCTTCGGTATTCTACTTAGGCCAGTCAGTTTAGCCCTCTCGGTCACGAATTAAAACTATTAGAAGGGAAAATCTGAAATTTACTGTAATGCAACTTATGATTTTTTGAAAATTTTCGATGTTAAATTCAGATTTTCAAAATGCTTCGTGTGGGCACTATGACATGTCCCCAATTGAGGACATCATGAGCTGATGGAGGGAAAAAAAATCAGAAATAGTTTTAGATGGTAAAATATCAATATGTTCCATTATTTATTTTACTAAATATATTTATATTATTTACCGTAAGTGTATTAAATTTAACTTTCGCAGAATTAAAATAAATGTGCTGTTATATTCACCTAGATGTTGCCTTTACCGCTAGTTCACAATGTCCTCAAACTAGTACGCTACACTTTCAAAAATCGCTGATTACAGTATGCACAAAAATCACCTAACGCAATTGCTTTGGAACAAGTCTACACTTATTTTGAACGTAAACAAACAGTTTTCAAACACATCGTCTAACGAATATAGCCAACAAAAAAATAAACAGTAGAGCGCTACACTGCTATCATAGCTACCCTACGGAAACCTATATTTCAAATGCATGATCATTTTTTTGATCAGCTTGAAGATGGCAGCACATATATTCATTTGGAAGAATGTGATGTCCACGACTGAGGACAATGTGACAGAGGAGTAAGAGCAAGCGGTACTTCATAGGAAAAAATCCAAAGTAGGTTGTCCTCAGCTGAGGACAAGGTGAGCGAGAGGGTTAGACATTGAGAATCGAAAATTCAACAATAATACCGAAAGTTTTTGAACTTTGGTCAAGTGAATGCTACATCGAGAAAGGAACAAATCTCATTTTGCAACCTTTTCCGAAGTCCGGAACATTGTTAAAATTGCAATAATATGGAATTTCGCCTTATGCTTGGAATAAAAATTCCAAAAGTTCTGTAAACTTGGAGTAGTATTAAATATATTATTTCATACCGTGTATCAAATTTGCAACCAATTTAAGGGTGAGCAACATTTTTTTTATTGAAAATTAACGTTTTTCTTTGATTAACCGACCAAAAAAAATTTCAAAAGGTCTGCAAACTTGACAGATACTTCGGAGAAATATACCGAACAGTTGTATAAATTTGCAACCTTTTACGTTGACAGGAACAAGTTTATTCATAATTTTTTTGATTCGTGATGATTTTTTCGAGCAAGATGATCTCGAATTACAAAAGTTTTGAAACTTGGTTGCAAATTCAAAAAACATCTCTTCTGATGCATTTGCAAATTTGCAACCTTGTACGCGGTCCGGAACATTATGCAATCTGTAAAAATATAAAAATCCAAAAATTAATATTTTTGCAAATTGCATAAACTTTCGGACCGCATAAAAGGTTGCAAATTTGCGAATGCATCAGAAAAGATGTTCTCTAAATTTGCAACCAAGTTTCAGAACTTTTGTGATTATTTCGAGACCGTCTTGCCCGAAAAACTGACCACGAATTAAAAAAATTATAAATAAACATGTTCCGGTTAGCGTAAAAGGTTGCAAATTTATACAACTGTTCGGTTTATTTTTCCGAAGTATCTGTCAAGTTTGCAGAACTTTTGAAATTTTTTAGGTCAGTTTATCAAGGAAAAACGTTAATTTTGAATTAAAAAAATGTTCCGTGCCCTTAAATTGCAAATTTGATACTTGACATTAAAAAATATATTTAATACTACTCCAAGTTTGCAGAACTTTTGGAATTTTATTCACAAGCATAAGGCAAACTTCAATGTTATTGATGATCCGGACTTCGGAAAAGGTTGCAAAATGTCATAGTTTTTATCTCTTTCCCGACCCTACATACGAGTTTGAAAACTTTTGGAATTATTGTCAATTGATCATCTAAACTGACTGGCCTAACTCCTGATAATAAAACAACAGCCCGAATCATACGTTAATTTGTTATTATAATTTCGTGAAATAAACGTATGTGCTTCAATCGAACGAATATATTTCTATTCAAAATGAATTTATTTGTATGGATTTGTTGCAATTTGTGGAGACAGCTAGCTCAGTCACAGTTAATGTTGAGTGGGGTATTTTAGATGTCGTTAGCTGTCTTTTTTGTGTTGTGTTGAGCCAGATCGATATGTTGGATATATGTTGCATTGCTGCATGTACAAATGAAAGCGCGATTATCGGCTTTAAATTCGTTAGATATGCAAGAAAGGCCATCATGTAAAATGGCTATGAAAAACTTTCGATTGAAATAGAAGCATGGGAGCCTATTTTAACGTTTTGTGTTGTTATAAAGTGCTGATGAGGGATTCGACGGGACTTACCAAACAAACGTTGTGGTCAAACATAACGGCAGCTGCTTGTACGTCCCTCCGGGTATCTTCAAGAGCACATGCAAGATAGACATTACGTGGTTCCCCTTTGATGACCAACACTGTGACATGAAGTTTGGTAGCTGGACCCATGACGGCAACCAGGTATTGCTGTTATGTTATACCTACATGTTTTCTGTTGCTACCACATTACACGCTGACACTGTACCGACATTTCGCGGCATTATCGCGAACTGCTGGCTTGACAATCACGGTACTGAAGCTTATCAAGGCTCTAATCTCTGGCAGACAGCTCTTTCTTCGACACATGCTTATAGCTTTTCTATCTTATATACTTCTCACTTGAATTCTACTTCTGCATATGAATATATAGAACTACAAAAGTATTTCTCCATATTACATTTCTATAAGAGAGCGAATATTTCTTATTAATTAATCTATATCATAGTTGAAAACTTTTCACCTGAATATGTGGTTTAATATAATGATTTAAAAAATTCCCATTACAGGTGATTTATAGTATTGCTTGTTTTGTAACCCCTTCTTAGATCTAGGTAGTAACTTGGAAATCACAAATGGCACTATAGGGCATGTGATACATCGTATGAACGCTCTTTCAATACTGACGCTGAATTCGTGATAAAAATTCAAATCTAATGATCCATTTTCTTTTTTCCTTTTTTTTTAAGGTAATAAAATAATATTCAACATTTCCACCTTCTTCATTTCTAGTATGTTCATTTATATACATACTGCTCTGAGATTTTCATTTTTATCAAGGTAGGGCATTCAGTGAAACACTGCTGTGGCAGTTTTATGAAAAAAATATACTTGTCTTCTTCTCTCACGCATGATAACATGATATTTCATGTGTTTTGCTCATAGGTTATTACCTATCAGCAACTCTCAATCGCTCAATTCTACTAACGTATCTTATCTTTCTATTTGGGCTCACTTTGAATACTGATTTCACTTTCATTCGTACAAATACCCATATATAATCATATTTTAAGGAATTTCCACCAGGTGGCACTAAATTCAACAAATCGATGAATACAGGTAAATCAAGATACTCAAAGAAAGTCATTTAAGCCGTACTTTGTAATGCGGAAACTCAACCTGAACGTCATAAAGTTAATATGAAAATATTAAAATTTAGATTGTTCTGCAAAACTTCAAGGAACATTTTTAGATATAGGGTTGCGTGGTTAATAACTGTGATAGTTTTTCTCATCATTAGTATTCTATCATCACGTAAATGTGTATTTTGGTATCAATGATGCTTGAATTCAAAAATTCTAACTTTTAAATAAGCCGAAGGTATTAGGTGAAATTATTTTTAACGGGAAATCTTGTCGCTTAACACGATACTTATTACTATTGAAAACCATCAACATAAAAATAAAAACATCTAGAGCATAAAACAATATCGTCAAACAATTATAATACATATTTTGAAATTGATTTTCTTTATTTTCCAAAATAAAGAAAATCAATTTCAAAATATATATTATAATTGTTTGACGATATTGTTTTAAACTCTAGATGTTTTTATTTTTATGTTTATTTTATTGTCTATACTAAGATACTGAGGAAGGGAGTACTACTCTTGAAACGTCTATTAAACGAATAAATCTAGTAATTTAAAGTATTTTTACGAACCTGGAACAACCAAAATTAAACCAAATCTCTATAATATATATATATATATATATATATATATATATATATATATATATATATATATATATATATATATATATATATATATATATATATATATATATACACAAATATTTATTGAAAAAAATCTAAATTATATAAAAACATATATATATATATATTCATAAAAAATACTGTATAATTATTTTAAAATATATATATATATATATATATATATATATATATATATATATATATATATATATATAGATATATAGATATATATTCCTTCATAATTATTCATATTATGTGGAAATTATAATCAGTTACTTAGGTTGATTGTGCGTAATTTGTATTGAATTTGCATCATTCTGTTGTTAATTCAGATACAGACAAATTAGAGTCTCACTCTTATATAAGCTGAAGACGTATCCGTTTCTTTAGAGCTGAAACAATTTTTCTTGTACTAGGAGATTCGTCAATTGAATTTCACTTCATCTACTACCTACTTCATACTAAGCCCTTTACAATAATCCTTATTCGATGTGTAATGGATTAGCTGTCATCCAGAGATCGCTGATCAGTACCCAGGTTCAGTAGTAGTAGTATTCATATGTAAAATACTTTCAAACCACTATACTCTGGCACTATTTCAACGCTCGATGCGGGCGTTTCAAAAATTGCGTTGATACCATCAGAAGCTTGGGATAAAACATTTTATCGTTAACTGCTGATGTTGTCGTATCAGTTAAAGAAACGCTCATATCGAGTTCTCCATCATATAAACAATCTAAGTTTTCCAATGTTTTTATTAAAATTGAAAAAGAAAATTTAAATCACCACTGATTGCCAATGAAATACTGGCTAGGATTAGTGCACGTATAGATGCTATTGTTTTCCGTTTACGTGTTAGAGATTCATTAGAGATAAAATGTATATCCTTCGCGGCGGCCATATATTCAAAACATCCGCGACCACAATCCTCACACTGCCTCACCGGCCCATTTTTACACTAGGGAACCATGTGACTGTATCGTTAGATTTACTATTTTGCATGGAGCAGAGTGGTGCCAATGTATCTGCTGTTAACTTCGTAACATTCCTTCCTTCTCCTTCCCGCTAGAACAGGATCAACGGGGAACAACCTCGATATATATATATATATATATATATATATATATATATATATATATATATATATATATATATATATATATATATATATATATATATATATATATATATATATACCTATATATCTATATATACATAGTGGTAGTGTTTTCACAAGAGACATTCACTGTCAACAGTTTAACTGCTACAGGGAGACAGGAGCATCTGAGAGATGAAGGAAAACAAGATAGTCAGTGTTTTTATTTTTCCTTTTCTTCCATATCATTTACACTGATGACGGCACGACAAGTTTTCTTATTTTCATTGTTAACTATAATTTATCGTTTATTATCTTCTTTTCTGTGTTAATAGAATAGTAATAACTAAAAATATGTCATAATGAGAAATTTCAATAATGTCAATCTTTTTTAACAATGAAAACAAGATGCAACATGATACAGCAAGAGTCAAACAGATCGAAAGTTTGCGGTTAAAGGATATATACCTGTTTTATGAGCAACTCTCGGAAAAACCGAAAGGTTATAACGCTTCTCAATCACCTCGAGAGGGTTTTTGCTGGATTTAAACCGCTGAAAATCGTTGAAAACCAAAAACATTTCTGAGGGTAGAGCTTTTCATAGATTTGCGGTTCGTTTCAGAAACGCTCTGATAGATTGACGTTCTTGTTGTTCGGATGTACACGACATATTGGTGTGTATCTATTGTCAGAATATCTTATGCTACGAGTGAATTGTGCTCCTAGTGAAATAATGTAGGCAGTTACTGCAGAACACCTGCCATCATAATATCCGAAAAAGAGACATAATATTTGTGAAAGAGACATAATATCTGTAAGAGAGACATGAATTGGCAGCCTTCCTCCGATGTTCGAGTGACTAAAGGTATTAGTTAATGAAGAGTCCTCCATTAGCCTCACTGGTCTTAGGAGCAGAACTTCAACCTTGAGAGCAGTTGCAAAGCATTACCCTGGACAAGTGAGATTTTATTTTTTATAGCAGAGGATCGACGAGGGAAGTTTTTCTCGGGAACCTGGTTGCCTGTATTTTGGTCGCATAAAAAGCAATCAAATTAGCAAATACCTAGATCTAAATGATCTCATGGTTGCTATTTATGGACTCGGCTTGCGCAAAAATGTTGTTGGTGGAATACTTCTGTCAGCATTGCTTACAATTTATAATCGAATTCAGAACACCATAAGTATTTATAAAAATATGCGTCAGTGACAATTGCTACTCTTAGGTAAAATCACAGTTAACTTATGCTTGTCTACACCATCGACAACAACACATTTTTGATTTTCATAGAAAAAGCTTAATATCAAGTCTCATAGCTGTTCGGAAGAACCTTAACATTCAAGCTCGAATAGCAACGGATTGTGACAAACCTTGTCGAAGGTCATAGAGGTATCTAGGGTAACTGCTCATGGTTTTCGTTAATTCTAGACCAAATATGTGTGACATACGTGAGCAAGTCACCCGATGAACAAGAACATCTAAAACCGAATTAATTGTCCCTAATGGATTTATTCTGTGTGAGATATTCCACAAACTGTAAGTTAATGGTAGATTACGATACGGGGTAAGTTGTTACTGATCGCCCCAGAAAGGACGTGAACCAACGCGTTTTCCTTACGTGACGATTTCTAACGTGAAGATTTTACCAGTCAACTTCTACCGCAAACCGCGCAAAGGAACTTCGTTCCAAAAATTATTAGTTATTTCTCCAAAGTGTTGTGAATTGAAAAATATTTTATTATAAAACGAAGAACATATGAAAAATTGTTTACAACCTACAAACGAGGATTGTTCCATGTCATTCTGCTATTTACCTAATGTACCTTCTTCCTTAAGCAAAGTTTTCAGCAGATATATTGAGTTGTTAGCTTCTGGCAGGGATGTGCAACAACAGAGAAGATTTTTTTTATGGTGTGTAAATCACACGCTGAAGACACCTCGTCGATAAGTGAGATGTGATGATGCTTCTGCCCCAGGTAGACTTTCAGTTATGGTGTGTCATCTCGCAACTTCTACGTTTTTCTAGTTTGTAATATTTTCTTAATTGCACAATTACTATCACTCGTTTTAATAATAAATTTAGAGCTTCGAAAGAAATGTTAAGAAAATATGTTCTGATTTCTGGTTATTCCAGCGCACTTTATGTTCCAGAGCGATGAAATAAACCTTTGTGGACTCTTAATAGGTAGCTTTCAGAAGGTTAAATATTTTTCTACTTACAATGTTGCATGTATACAATGCATGTTTCAAAATCCATCCTTTTTATTCAAAGATTCTTCTTGTACTTCGTCGTGACTATTATGGCATGTCTTTGAGTATATTTTACATTGTAAGGTAGCGATCCAGTGCCATCTTTCAATTTTTCTAAAAGAGAGATTTATTATCTCTGTCAGACACGAATATATCTCGAAGCACTTCTTAATTAAATGCATTTTTCTGTTCGATGTAGTAAATAGTATTTTCAGAAAAACATCTCGTGTTCAGTGCATACTTCATCTAGGTTTATATTTCACCAGCTATATTTTGCTAAGATTTTCTAGTGAGTCAAAAATTGAGCATCCACATGTTCTAAACGTTGAATTTGAAACCATCCTATCCTAATGGGCTATCCAGTATTGAGAAACACTGCATGATTATATTCTCTGACAACGCACTGGACCAGTGAAAATAATAAAGGTATAGATATTTGAAAATCAAGCCATTCTGACAGCCAGTTGTTAGCAACAACCAATCATTTCCATATTAGTATCATGAATTTCTAGCCCATAGGAATATTAAGCTACATACTCGTACAAAGTGTACCTCACATGAATCAGTTTTTGTGTAGCTTGATTTGGTGCTCAACTCCGAAGACGGTGGAGATCTATCAGACTTCATAACCAACGGTGAATGGTATCTTATCGGTACGTATTCGTTCTTTATTGATTAAAATGAATGACATACAAAAAACTGGTTTTTCAGGAATGCCAGGAAAGAAGAACACCATCGTGTATCAGTGCTGTCCTGAACCATATGTGGACGTGACATTCACTATTCAAATTCGTCGGCGTACGTTGTATTACTTCTTCAACCTCATAGTTCCTTGTGTACTGATCTCCTCTATGGCATTACTGGGATTCACATTGCCTCCGGATTCAGGCGAAAAATTGACCTTAGGTACATGCATTAAATGTATCATCCTGTGTATTTCTATTGATGTATGGTGTGGTGCGCTGCCACATTGCTTATTATTTTCACCCACAGTGGCATCATGTACACGGCGACGAGGTACCCAAGCATTCGATTTCGGGGAAAGTAAACCACATTGATACTAGATGATCAGGTTCATTGCCATTCAATCAACACGATACATTCATACCTAGTAGATCAACAGAAACACTACACATTTCACTCAATTCTTTTATGTTTTCAAGATGACAAGTTACACTACTTCGTCCAGCTGTTCGTGCTCGACAAGTATTGACCGACCCCACTTACACTTTCAAAATTATAAATCTTCGTTTCAGGTGTCACCATACTTCTTTCATTGACTGTATTTCTCAACCTAGTAGCTGAAAAGATACCAACTACTTCAGATGCAGTTCCGTTGATAGGTATGCTGGGAGTATCCTGTGTTTGACGACCTAATGTCCCCCTACGGGATGCCGGTTGATACTTGGAGGGCATTCATCATCATTTATCAATTTATTTCAGCATGTTGTCACTGCAAGATCCATTTTTTTCATCACTGTCATACCCATTAGATTAACGTTGATTAGCATACTTAATTTTTTATAGCAACCGAATACGTTCATTTAAAGGTAAGTAGTAACAGTTACTTGAAGAACAGTGTATAGGTTTCATTTTGATAGAAGAGATCCTTTTCGACGACGCAGAGGAATCATCTCATACTCTTAACCTGGTGCTGCTCATTTTTCAGTCCTATTCAAGCTATGTTCTGTTGCAGGAGTGACCATCTTACTCTCGTTGACTGTGTTCCTGAACCTAGTGGCAGAAACCTTACCCCAAGTATCTGACGCCATTCCTTTGTTAGGTACCAATCGTTTCTTGTCTGACCTGCCTGTGCTGGCTACATCCTCAGTGCTGCCTGATGACATGTTGTTTCGTTTGTGTATATGTGATGATGTGCTCGCGCGCGATTGTGAATCATAATAGCTTTTGCCCCATTTTCTCGATTCGATCAAAGAAGAAATGTTTTAGGGCATAGTGGAGGTGGGCGAAGTGCTGATTAACGGCGATATAGGGATGCCGCAAACATTTGCTCTTTGATCCGTTCGATGAACAGCAGGGACGAGCCCGATACTTGGAAGATAGGTCTCAGATTTTTCAGTATTTCATGATTCAGAGTAGGCGACACCGGTAGCTAAGCGGTGCCGTTTTGGCGCCGGGGCACAGGTTACAGGTCAGACGGCTCGCGTTATGCACTGTCTGTTGCAGGTGTGACTATCCTGTTGTCACAAACTGTTTTCTCGCTGCTGGTGGCGCACGTGATAACCCAGACGTCCGACGCTGTACCTCTTATAGGTTAGAGTCCCGGTTATTGTCTTTATTTTTTCAAATACACTCGGGCACGGGCGAGCGCGCGGCCTGACGTTGCCCTCTTAAGCTATATCGAATAAAAATTCGGTAGGGCGACGTCTGGCAGCGTTCTGCATGCACTGCTGCTCTACGAGCGTCGACCGTAACGTAACAGCACTTCGCCCAGCCACAACAACAACCATCTAGTCGTTATAGATTGATGACTGGACGATCAGAGCTTTCCTTAATGTGTGAAGGGTGAATGGTTGGCTACAAAGACCGAGGCTAAAACCTAAGGTTTAAGAATAATTACAAATAAACATTTTTAAAACTCAACCCACTGTTCCTCACGATGACTTACCTGAACATTATTTCCTTACTATCCAATTATTCACATTTTTTAGACTCATGCATCCTTCAACCGGCTTCGACTTAGCGTTGGGTTTCAGGCCATGAAGTCGCAGCTCGGATTTCCCTGCAAATCTAGTTCTTACTGCTAAGTACTCAAGCTCAGCGTCTCAGTGTGCTCGTACGCCGATAAATCACTTTTACATGCTAATGACCTTCTCACCTCCAAGTATCAAATGGCTCTGTCCCACTAGGAGTATCTTAATCTGTATGTTCTGTTGTTAATGTTTCATTTTCTTAACTGTTTGTACTTTTTATATTTTACTGTTTGTTCTGATATTTTTTAATGTCTTTGAAAATTCGTTACCTCCTCGTTTACGTAGTGGCCAGTATTGCAATTTTCAGTATGGAAACCTATGAGAATTCATACAAAAATGTAATTTTGTACGTGCGGGGATCTTGTCGCCCTGTACGATGATAAAGATTTACATAAGCTAAAATTTCTAAATAGTCATTTGAGTATTTCCAAGATTTTTCATGATTATAGAGAAATAAATGCAGCAAACAATCAGTTTGCATTTTCATAGATAGCAGTGCGTGAAGTAAGGGCGATAGCAGAAGAACAACTAACAATAATAATAATATACCTAGTTCCAAGGGATTATCGTCAATTAAACAATTGGATCGTCATCATACTTCAGGCACTGTATATCTATATAATGCACAGTCTTTAGCCAGACATAAAACAACCATTTGAATAATTTCAATATCGCTCAAAAATATGATTCTCAAGATTCATACGATTGCACCCGACAGTATGCTTTGCCTTCCTTCTGGTCTATTCTATGGCTTTCTTCCTTTCTAAACCCTACAATAAAAAAACCGGACAAATAACAAATTAACCAAAAAACAAAAGCGCGTCGGACTCGCAGTTCGAAGGCATCAATATTCAAGACATCCACGAAAATATACTCTATCACCTTTTTTTGATTCCTTTATTTTGAGGACTAATGATAAAAAAACACGTCTATAGAAATATGGTAGTGTCTATTTTCAGTGGTTTATACTTCAACTGCCGAAGCCGCCACGCTACCTCGGCCTAAGTTATAGCCTATGAAGTACACTTGAGGAGGGTACGATAGTAGTTCATACCTTACATTAATACCACATATTATATTACTGATGTATATACTGTGTGTGTAGACTTTGTACTATATTACCTGAAATTTATATAGTCTTTGGTGTGAGTACTGTAGCGATTCTGAAAATGGTGTGTTTGTTTGTACTTGGCGTAATGACTGTACATAACGAGAGTTTACCTTGATAGTTATAGATGTGTAGAGCACAGTTAGTAGTTTGTAGTGATAAATACGCATTGAATGTATTCCATTAAGTAACAACATCAGCTAACTTAATTGATTTTTCAGGTACCTACTTTAACTGCATCATGTTCATGGTGGCTTCATCGGTCGTTTTAACTGTAGTTGTGCTCAACTATCATCATCGAAAACCGGATATTCACGAAATGCCACAGTGGGTTAGTATATCGCAAAATGACACATTTACTCACTTGTTCAAATTGAATGTTTCCCATAAACTTTAGAATCAATTTACAAGAAGCGTAGGGATACATATGGTTCTCTACTTAGGTTAGACTTCCTGAGATACCACATGGTTTCTTAAAATATTTAATTTTTATTCGATAGAATAATTTTTTTCACTCTTCGTCCCTACGACATCACAGCAAATATATCGTCTCTCATATGGCATGCACCACATCACAAATGGAATGGAAGCAGATATTGTGAAAACAAAGGATTAATATATCAATAGTTATTACCTAATCCTGCCTACAACTAATTTAAATGCAAAACAAATGTTTTCTAACATGCTTAAAGTTTACAAATCAATGTTGCAGACATTGATGCTATGCCTGAACAATCAGAGTGCGTCCATCTATAACACGGACAAGTTATTGAATCACTGCAGTAGATACATTAGTATAAGCAAAAGAGCAACTAAGCTACTTGTGGCCTTAAAAATTTAAATACACTTCATTATGTTTTTTTATTTAAGTAGTTTAAAATCAACTATTTTTGTGGTCATACTTTGTTGACTAACCGAATTCGGTCATATTAAATATTCTATTCGCTGTGAAATTATCCTTAAGATGTAGGTATATCTAAACTGGATCA
Source organism: Cynegetis impunctata (assembly GCA_030704885.1). Lineage (NCBI taxonomy): Eukaryota > Metazoa > Arthropoda > Insecta > Coleoptera > Coccinellidae > Cynegetis > Cynegetis impunctata. The sequence goes on from JARQZK010000723.1 coordinate 866,321, forward strand.
TAGATTATTTAACTTCGTTTTTTATTAAAATAAAGTAGTTAATTCCATGACCAGAGTTACTTGGCAGATTGTCTCATTAATTTTCCTTCTCAATTGTTGTTAGATCATCAATACTCAACTTTATACTCGTTTCATCAACAAGTATTCACTAATTATTGGTGTGGAATGTTTTAGACATTTCGATTTTATATTTACAAGCTTAACTATACAACATGTATATATTTGGCTTCTATTCACGCAATATGTCCTCCAATATGTCTTCTAAATTCATCAATTAAAAGCGTTGTTGAGTTGTCTATACAAGACTTTATAACCTGATTACTCATATTACTCATCTGTGTTCAAATTAATACCCTTTATGGAATGTGAAATCTATCTAGGACGCTATGTCAAAGAATCAAATATACCCGACACTGAACTCGCATGCAAAAAAGCATGCCAGTATACTAGCATGTGTAAATACTAAATCTCCTGCTAGTGATGCGTGCGTATTTTACTCGGCCAAGTACACTGGCATGTCTAAATGAGCCTTTACTGCTTAAGTCTACAATAATACACAATAAGGGGTCATCCATAAATTACTTCATACGTATTTAAGGCTTTTTATTTGAAGCCCATACCTACTGGTGGTCACTCTCCACCTGGTGTGATGTCACATATTTTGAATTTAGAAATGACTTAAACCATCTCAGTTACTATGGCGCTGTGTTTTCTATTCTCGAGGAAGTCTTCCCAATCTAATTCCTTATCTGTATTTAACTAATTAGAGGACATTTTCATAACAAAATTGAGATTTGATGATTTGGCACTTCTCTTATATAATTTCAACAACATAAAATATTCACTGAAATATACGAAATCTCAAATAGTTTACAAAATGAGAAGCAAAGTCTCAACCTGGACAGTTTAGTGGGTGAAACTGAGATATTCAATGATTTTTAAATTCAAATCAAGACTAATAAAAAACTACTTAGTGATTCGACAAGAAACAATAGATTGGAAACATATTGAATCATCTGTTTCAGCTTTTCTCTGTACAGACGGCTACGAGTATTTTTCCAGGATTAAAAAAAAAGTTTTGTGGAAATTATTTTATCCATATATATTTTGCCTTGAGGTAGCAGGTGTTCTTGGAAACTGTACGTTAATATTTTAATATTTCAGATCAAGACGGTTTTTCTCCAGTGGCTCCCCTGGATCCTACGCATGAGTAGGCCTGGCAAAAAAATAACCAGAAAAAGTATATTGATGAACAGTCGTATGAAAGAATTAGAATTGAAGGAACGCTCGTCGAAAAGTTTGTTAGCTAATGTGCTGGACATAGACGATGACTTCAGAAACGTTTCTGGTGGGAACAACGCCTCCATGACCACCAGCCTAGGGGGCGGCTTCATACGACACCCAACCACAATAGAAGATGCTGCTTTACCGAGCAGCGCAACTCAAAGGGATTTGCAACACATCTTACGCGAACTGCAGTTCATCACAAATCGCATGAAGAAATCAGACGAAGAAGCAGAAGTGATAAGCGATTGGAAATTTGCCGCAATGGTGGTAGATCGATTTTGTCTAATTATTTTCACATTGTTCACCATCGTGGCCACTGTGGCCGTTCTCGTTTCGGCACCACACATCATAGTGCAATAGGACCAGGCCTGCGATAGATGGACATTCGTGGACTCGCTCATACTCGAAGCCATCATTTTTCTGCTGAAATTTGAGACTGTGACGGCACACCTGCTCCATGCGATTGTGCCTTCAAGTTGATCATTAAGCTGATGAACATAAAAAAGGCAGGCACAAATGTGCTCGAGTCCAAAAAATATACCATTTTCCTAAGAAAAAAGGTCGCACCAAAACAATTCTCCGAAATACAATCAAACTTTATTGATTATTATACCTATTGTATGTATTGCATAGTCCTATTCGTGTAGATATAACAAGTATTAAAGAGCATGAGCAGCGTCAGTGCAAACGTTTCATTCAATCATTGCTATTCTCGCTTGACTCATTATTTCAGGTTGTATGAATTCAGAGAAAATATATTTAACAGAAAAAATAACGTACTAACTGATCCAAAAAAAAAGTGCAGAAATTAAAAAATGCTTCATACTTGAAAGATAAGCGAATAATTCATTTGGCCCTACATGTAATGAGTTTCAATAGACGCTTGATCCGAAACCCTCCAAGCAATTCTTTTTAACCAAAATAAATAGGTCATCCAGGAATCTGACATATGCTTTTCTATTATACTTACCAAGTATTCGAGAGATTAAATAGATATATCGTATTTCGTTCATATCAAATTAAAATACTATGGGTTCCTAAATTTTGGAACCTGTTAACATTACACTAAAGCTACTCATGTTCTTATTCTTTCTTGAAATGTTGTATAAAACATGACTGAAGTAGGAGTTAATTAACTCTTCAAGAGTATAAAATATACACGTACAGTCGTGAATTATGAGATTAATATTACTTAAAAATGTGCCAAGCACGCAATTGTTTCTCTGTATATATATTATATAATATATTTTATTCAATTAATCTTTCATGAAATAATAAATATGAAACTTAATGTAGAACTATTTAAAATGAGCTTTATGGATGTATGAGAAACAGAAGTAAGATGGCAATTAGATATATTGTGATTTGTGGTAGGTAATGTTCTTTATACTTTTATAATACATATTTTATTCGTTATGATATTGTTAAATTGTTGTATAACGTATTCCAACTGCTAAGCAGTTTTTTGTTGGGAACAAATTTAATGTAAGTTACTAAGAAGGAACGACCTTTTTCCTTAGTAAGTAGATAGTTGCGTAGTCAGAGATGATGTTTCTTTTATTATTTTCTGGTTTTTGAAATATAACATATATCTCGAAGAAACCGGAATAGAGCCAGAAGTGCGCACAAATTATGAATCTCTTGAGACACACACGTGTCTGCCTTTCGTTTGCACTGATACGAAATAAAAAGTTTTCCACCTGCGTTAAATAAATGTGATGAACTTCGCAAGTTAATTAATGAAGTACTAACCTTTAATGATCAGTTTTAGATTTAATAGTAAATATATATATATTGAAGAGAACCGTAACTGCGGGCGAAAAGCGCTAGGCGCTCTTTTTATACTTGGTAACGTCTAAGTCTTGTCAGCTGGAGGCAAATCCAAACCGGTCGAAATGGCTGCCTCCTGGAGACAAGCGACAGAGGTTAACCGGGCGATGACTTGTGCTCGGCTCAACTTTATATTGCTCACAATCATTATTTGAAGAGAATGTTGTCTTCCTATTACTTAGAATTCATTTTATACGGAATGTTTTGAATGTCTCTAGCCCAGCACACGTCATTCCTATTTTATATCATGTACCATTTTTAATATCATATTGAACTTCGAATTTTCCATTACTATGCAAGTTTCAATACCAAATATGGTTAGCTGACTCGCTGACCTGAATAATGATAACAATAACAAGTAGCTTCAAAATATAACTGAAAAAATACAAATATTTTGATAACATAGCTCACTGAGTCAATCACATATCTTTTGGCAAACAGGAATTGCTATAACAGTTAAGACCCCGATAAAAGGTCCAGATCATTTTATGTTATCGAGTATATTCAAGACCAGACGTGCACTCCTAATCGGATGGAAGTACGAGAGAATTCGGCTGCCTGATAGGTGTAGAATTTGTCAAATGCATTTTCCACTTTATTAGTTTAGAGTGCTGACATCATAGTCAAACTTTAGTGAAACTATAGCAGTAATACTAGATTAACAACCTGTGAGCTTGGTTTTATTTTCAAGGGTTAATTTTGCTACCCATTCATTAAATTTTATATTGTTCCCGCTAAATGAGCAAATAGGTGAATTATAAAGAATAATTGTAAATCGTATGGATGAATAAAAACAGAGATTCGGTTCCATTCGAAATTTTATTGTAGTCTGCTCCCTGAAATATTCATTGTATTCATTTGGCTGCCATGTTGTCTCATTTCATACCATATAATCACTCATTGTGAAAGTTTTGTCGAAATAAACCAATATTTTGCAAATGATTGCTGTTTTTTCTTTCCATCAAGTAAACGTTTTCTATTGAAGTTGAGGCGTCCCTAATTTTGATAGTAGAACGAAATAGGTTGTGTTGTCGAGCGCAATAGGTAATGCATCATATTTCAATCGAAAATGTTATAATTTGCAATTTAATCATTCACTATTTGTTCTCTATGAAGTAATGGACAAAGCAATCAACAGTCAGTTGTTTAATATCTAGAAAGCAATAAAGATCTAATCAGAATGGTTTTCCGAGTGGTGATAATATATTGTACTTTTTCGTCTTTGGCTTTAGCCATCGAAGAACATGGTGAATGAGAAGCCGTATTTCTTATTAATATTTTGGCAGAAAGATTGTAAAGGATTTTAGATCGGGATTCGAAAAACTAAAGTGAGTATTGCTATAGTGTAGGAGAGTGAGTGCCTCCATAGACGGGCCGCTTGGACCAGTCAGTGAAGACAGCTTCAAACGTTCACTGTTAGGCAATCTGCAGTTTCTATTCAAAATTGACGTCCGAACTCACGGACCGCTCATGAAATTGTATATCGACTGCAGATTGTCCAACAGCAACCTCTTGAAGCGTTCGGCACTGACTGCTTCGAGCGGTCCGCCTATGGAGGCACTTACGTTTAAAAATCAAACTGTAACCAAAACAAAAAATACCATATATTTTGCAATGCCTAGAAAAAATAGATGCCACGAAGAACGTTTTTGCGCGTTGTTTGGAAAAAGTACATTGGCTCAATTGTCCCCTCGAAAATTTTAAATACCTACATATTAAGGTCTGAAGTTTGAACACTCTGAATCTTAGTAACCCCTCAATAAACCTCCAAATTTCGAACGGTTTGGATTTAGAAAATTCTGCACATAGCTAAGAAATCATTATGAAGATCGAATAAATGTTGAACAAACGATATTAAAGATTCACTCTACATTTTTTTTTTGTCGTGTATTGGAAAAATGTAAAAACCACAATCGACAAACGTGCATTCCAGCGGCAGCGCACGTCTCCAGAAAAATGGGGGAAAACAACTGTGCCCCCCTCACTCGAACAAAAATTTTTCGTTTCGGTTGCAGTTTGTCAGTAATTCGTTTAGCTCGCGAGCAAACTCTCGAACACTATAATGTTTATGGTAGAGTTTGTCTTGTCACAGACCTTATTTACCTTTCGTAAGCTGATCTCATATGGAATACCAGAAACGCTAGATAAGAAGTTTTCTCACGAACCAAACAAAGTTTAATGTAGTCCTCAGAATCTTCTTCATCGCAGATAAGTCCATTACTTTCACCACAAAATTTAAAATACATCAATCAATGACCTAGTTATTGAATTCAACAAATATTGTCAGCTTTGCCGACTGAAGTATTCTGATTGCATCGTTTATTTTATGAAAACTATAGAGCACTTACTAGAAAAGGTGTCAACAGACTGACTACCTCAAAAAACTACCAAGAATATTGTTATGGACCATTCAGAACTTAGTTGACTTCTATTTGAAATAAAAACACTTGGCTTTAAGTTTATTTTTTTTTAAATATCAGTATTTAATCATGTTTCACCAAGTGAAAAGCGAAACTTCAATATTAGTTAGTTGACTTCACTGGGATTCAATAAATTTATATATATATATATATATATATATATATATATATATATATATATATATATATATATATATATATATATATATATATATATATATATATATATATATATATATATATATATATATATATATATATATATATATATATATATATATATATATATATATATATATATATATATATATATATATATATATATATATATACACTGGCCAGCAAAATTAACGCACCACTAAAATTTGGGTCAATTTCAAAGTTAATTTTCTCGCGAACTGCTGAATCGATTTAGATAAAAAAAAATTTCAATGTAGCTTAAATCTTCAGAAATGACGTTATGCAAAGAGAGAAAATTTAAATTCGAGTTTTAGGCATATACTGGGTGTTTGAAGAAAAACTAGTAAAATGCACAACTTTTGTCATATTCTGTGGGAATTCCCATCAACAATATAAGGTGTCTCTCTAAGTCAAAATATAGCCCCATCTTTTACAAGCATTTTGTTTTTTTATTCACTTTTTTATCTTGCTTATTAAATGAAATACGGAATTTAATGTAAAACGTAACAACTAAAATTTATTTCAAAAAAATTTGAAATAAAATCTTAAACATTAAAATAAAAAATCAACAGTGTTTTCTCCCCTATTCCTTATAACTAATTGACATCGACGACCCATATTTTGAACCAGACGTCTAATTTTTGCTTGATCTATATTTGTCCATATTCCCCTCATAATGTTTTCTACATCATCCAAGGAGGCAGGTGGGGGTTGATGATCTCTAAGCTGCCTTTCATTAGATTCCATAAATGTTCTGGTTAATTTAGTTCTATTTTCGCAGTATGTGGTCTGGCATTATCTTGCATTAGTATAAAATTATCTCCAATATAACCAGCCATAGGGACCACATGCTCTGACAAAATTTCGTCAATGTACTTTTCGCTATTTAAAGGTGCTCCATGCAAGGACATGATGTCTGTACGAGCTGCCAAAGAAATTCCGCCCCAAAACATCACAGAGCCTCCATTAAATAACTCGGTTTAGCGAATATTATTTTGTGAATAACGTTCGTTTGGCTGTCGAATAATTTCTGAGCTTCGATCCTTGCTGTAGAGATAAAACCTCGTCTCATCAGTGAACAAAACTCGTTCCCAATCTTCAGCAGTCCAGTTCACATGTTCCCTAGCAAATTGAAGTCTTTAAGTCTTTTTTCGACATTAAATTCCGTATTTCATTTAATATGTGAGATAAAAACGTGAATAAAAAAACAAAATGCTTGTAAAAGATGGGGCTATATTTTGACCTAGAGACACCTAATACTGTTGATGTGAATTCCCACAGAATATGACAAAAGTTGTGCATTTTACTAGTTTTGCGAAATGTTATATGTACTTCATACAAATATTGACATGGTATATGTTTTGGTATTAGTAGTACTAACTACTTTAGAATGCAATTTGATTCCTATACTTCATCAAAAAATTGTAATTGAAATTACTATAGATTTTATACCACCGTTAGTAACTGCATGATCAATAATATAACAAAAATTATATTTAATATGGTAAAAGGAGAAAAGATTGAAATATTCCATGAACTGAGAATTTTATTCTGAACTCACAATGACAGTTATCAATTGAATTTTGTGTAAATGCATGAAATATATTGTACACTATATACAGTTTCTGAACTGAAACAATAATTATTGCAGTTCACAAAAAAATTACACAATATTCGGTTTGCTAAAAATCAAAATTTTAAAATATTCATGTATGCTGTAGAAATAATATAGAATAGCTTTATAGAATATTATAGAATAGCTAATATACAATAAAAATTGCTTCGTAAAAAATAATGAACTTGTACTCAAAAATCACTGAAATACACTGCAATATAATAAATGATGTTGAATTACATCTTTACACCACAAAAATGAAACTGTACAAAACAGTTACTGAAATTTTGTTCTTGGACTCTGATTTCGTCATAACATAAGAGAAAACGGGTGCCATTAAAAAATTATTAACATAAACACATTAGAACCAAATCAATACTTGTGCTTATGGCGATGCTTCCTTGAACTTTCTGGAGAACGGTGCCTAGACCTAGAGGAAGTAGGAGGAGATGGGCTCAGGTGTCTAGACCTGATAGGAGAGGGACTTCGCCGATACTTGGATGACCTTGCGGAAGGGGTGGGAGAAGGGGAGTGTTTACTGTGCCTACTACGCACAGGGGAGCTATATTTATCACTAGAACTGATAGGAGACAAGGAACCCCTACTACGTCTGGAGCGGGAGGAAGAGGGGGAATGTCGTCTTATCCTAGGAGGGCTAGGTGGCGATGGTGGCGGTTTTGACTTCTTGCTACTACGCTGTGGTGAACGACTTTTAGACCTAGAATCCCAATTGCATTTGTACATTAATATCAGTTGTGACGATAGCAGATGAATACGATCTGCTTTATTTCTTCTCTTGAATTTATACATAAATGCATTTCTAAACAAATACAACAATGATTTTTGTCTCAAAATGTAGGCGAGCTACTTAAATATATCCCACTTTGTAATAAGATGTATTAAAAATTAAATTTTCAAGATTATTTAGAACTTTTTGTACAAATGTAGGTAAAACAAAGATGCATAAAAATTCAAATAATTTTTGTTCACTTGAAATTATCTTGCATAAATCTAATTCAATAGTATTATAGTTTCAATATCGAAGATGCAAAATTTCCATATTATATCAATAATATAATGACCTACATAATAATAATATGTACTGAAGAATTCATACGTATTGATATATATATATATATATATATATATATATATATATATATATATATATATATATATATATATATATATATATATATATATATATATATATATATATATCATAATTATAAACACCGTTGAAGGAACATTCACGAAATTTGAACCCAGATATTGCGCACAACTTTTTCAACAAAAGCAATTCATACTGAACTTATTCAATAATAATTTGAAAACAATATTTGAATATTCAACGAAAACAAGGATTAAAGATAGAACAATTCCGTTTATTCATAACCAAAAAAAAAAGGCAGTCGCAAAATAATTATCCGATAATTCTTTATAAATGTTATCCAAGTGGTTCATAATTTATGCAAGATTCAACAAATGTAATAAATTCAGCATGGAACATCTTCAATAAAATGACTTTGTGTTTGAATATATTCGAGTAGTCAACCCCTAATGTTAATTATAAAATACTAATAAAGTTATTTTATTTTCAAGTTAGAAAACTGTGATAAATATATCTATGTTACCTGTGCTTGGTTGTAGAACCAGTTGACGAACTTCTTGCGTGTTTTTTACTTTTTCTAGAGGTACTACAAAATCAGTGAAAATTACGAATTTATATCAAACAACCTGACATCCTCTTACTCCTTAAAACGTACTGAACAAACCAGTAATGGAATTACTAGAATGTAGAATTCCCTCCTACCCATTCATCTGAATTCCAACCTGATTATGTAAAACCGATTGTCAAGTAAGTCCAAGAGAAGCTGTTCTAAGAAAATTTTAATTTTGACGGAGACATAATATGAAGGAATTCGTAAAACAGCTTTCTTAATAAGACACATCATTCATCAAACTATTATATACAAAAAAATATGAGCACATTTCGAATTTCTAAAAAAATACAAACAATTTTTTAAAATTATAAAACTCATATTTTTTTCCGTTCTAAAATTTTTATTTCAACTGAAAAATTGCTGAAGAGTTCATAGAAAACTATGCAATATTAAAAATTATGTAGAACATAACCATAATAATCAAGATACAAAAGAATACCCGAAACATTTTCAAGAAAGTTAGTATTCAAATTATTCTATTAATTATATAACAATTTGTCATCTGTAATTTCCACAACGCATCAAAGAAAATTAATAATCTGCCAAATCAAGAGCGACTCTGTACGCCAACATTTTCTTTTAATTTAACACTTGATTCATTGGACACCCTTAAAGAAGTTGACCACATTTAGTGTAGCTATAGATTAATAATAAGTTTAATCATAAAAATATCACTCTATGATAGTCGTTGATGAAGGATGGTCCTAAAACAACATTTTTGCATACCCTGGTGTGCTCCAGGACTCGATTCTTTTGCTTATGCTATTATTACTGTAAATCAACGATGACCTGGATTCAATTAACATCATCTTCAGCTTCTTCCTTGTATCAAAAAACCAATGAGTGTTGATATCTCATAATGAAGTAGTTGAAGTTTCTCAATATAAACCTGCATAATATATTGCAATATTCCACCACTTTCTCTAGAACATTTGCAACCACATCACCAAAAATATAGTTGAATTATTCAAGGGAAAAATGAGAACCAATTCCTGTATCTAAAAATCAACTGAAATCCAATACAATTCGGGCATGTATGTCAAAAAATTACAACCTTCAAATTTTCGCAATTTTTATTAACATACACTATCTAACCCTGGAAGCAGTTGACACGCCTTTCCTGATTGGAATTTTTTCTAGAATTTTCAAGTATTGTACCTAAACCTTCTCAGCAGCATTCAAATCTTCACTATTGAATTTCTTTGTTGTATTGAATTGTAATTCCTATATTAGCACAAAACATATACACCATGAGAAAGCTAATAAAAAAGACATTTTCAGTTAATTTCACATTTTGTGGTCAATGTTTTGAGCAGTCAAATTCAGAGAATCACAAAAAACGGTAGTTTTTGCAACGATCAAATAGCAGAAGTGATCAGTTTCATTTCTATTTTCTTTCTTCTACTTGCCTCTTTGGCGACACTTAGATGATAAAAGGACAAAATAAATATTTCAATTTGTTATTGGAAAATTACGGCGAATATTCAAAATTGAAATTCAGATGAACCTGTAGCTAGTGAATACCCACTATCTTTAATCGAAACCTTACTGGTTCATTCAATAACAGAAGAACCCTTACTTACAGTTCCTTATAATACGATTCATCATCGGAGCTCTCCGCCACTGTGCGCCTCTCACTTTTGTCGTAATCTCTCTTATGTTTCTCAGCCTTAACTTCACACTTCTCTTTGTCCCTTTCTCTCTTTTCCTTCTCCGATTTCCTGAGCAACTTTCTTCTGTAATGTTCTACTTGCTGAGGTACAGTCCAGCCACTTTTCAAACTTCTCTGTCCTGATTCCAATTCATCCTGATACTGCACTGCTTTCACTTCAATCTCCCTCAATTTAGTACGCCTTTCTTCAGTCATATTTCTGAAAAGAGAATAGTAAACCATGGTCACACTTACAAGCGTACACCTTTCTAAATAAAATAATACCTGGAGTCTGAATAATCAATATCTTGACCATCTTGTGGATTACTATCTTGACTACCGTCTCCACTATTTTCTAACAAATCCCACTTGCTTGTGGTCATTGCCTGAGCTTCGATCTGTTCTGGATCAACAGTCTCCCATTTTGATACAATAAATCCAGGCAGTGTTGCTTCTGTCTTCTTGGAGTCTTCTTCTGCTGTAGTATCACCTATTTCAACACCTGAAAAATATATGTTTCTCATGATTATTTCCATTTCATAAAGGATATCTAAACACATACCATCGATATCCATATCATGATCAGGAGTTGGACTTCTGTATTGTTTCATGACGTTCTTTAGAAGTGCAGCTCCATCCATAGGAGGCATTTCGTCATCAGTTTCATGTTCTTGAATTGGAGCACCATCTATATTCAAACCTGCATCAACAGCTTGCTCTTCCTTCGCCTCCTAAAGGAAAATGACATAGATAAAGAAAGAAATATGAAAAAAGCTTTCATAGGAACATTTTATTCACCTCTTCTAACCCTAAAAAAATGTTATGCAGTTTATTCATAAAGTCTGGAGGAAAGATTGTATCCTCCCAAGCTTTGAGTATCCTCAAAATCCTCAACTTGAAGCCTTCTGCTTGCAGTCTACCTTCCAATTTATCATAGTATGTTTTCACCTGCTTGAATATTTCAACAAATCTTGCTTCAAACCTGTAAATATTCAAATAATTAATATACTCCAATCTTTTATCAACATTCTACTTACACTTTTCTATAAAAAGACGCTTTATTGACTTTTACTCCACAGTTATGTAATATATCAGATACCAAATATAACCTTGCGATTTTCTTTGATATCTGAGTGTTGGGATTAGAGAGAGATTCTGTTATACATTCAACCACTTCATCTGCCGCATCACTATGTTCAATGCAAAATACCATGACTTCTCCAATTTTCATCTTTTCCAATGTTAATCCACGAATTAAGTCTTCTAATCTGTCCCTTTGGCTATAAAAATGATTTCAAATATATTTTTAAGACCATGAAAAGTATTTAAAATGATGTATTACATATATAGATAACTCATAATCACCTATTAGAAAGCGATCCTTTGGTACTCTCTTTTCCGTCATCATCAACCACCAATTCATCTGGCATACCTGCAGTATAAGAATGCATCAGAGGGGGTTTCCATATTGATCCACCTGTTGGAAAAAGAAAATTAATATATTACTAAAATAACAAACTCTGAACAATGTATGTACTAACCTTTAAACATTCGAAATTCTTTTGTATACCACTCTTTTTGTGAATCACCATGTAAAATAGAATACAGCTTCCATCTATAATATATATGAGCTGGACTTTGATTTTCAAATAAAAACCTAAAATCAAGATGAATCAGACAGTTATATTTTATCCACGAGTTATTAAGGAGACTTAGTTCACCTGAATTGGGGATTATTTATTTCTCTATTCATAATCATAGCTTCAATCATTGGACCTTCCCTAACAACAAACTCAACTGTCCTATGGATTAGCATAAGCAAATTTCTATCGGTAGGTATCACTACTTTGACTATAGCCCTTTGTAATATCTTATTCAGTTCTTCAACTGACTTCGGAAGAGTATCCTTGTCTTCAGGGGCTGGTAGGGCATTGAATGGTAGACCTGAAGGTGGGGGCGGCATAGCTAGTTCCAGAAGACATGGTGGTATATAAATTGGATATGGTGGAATGATAACAGATTTTCCCCACCCTGAAATAAATATATATTCAGATACAAAATTAATTCATCCAGCTTAATACTGAACTCAATTTAAGAAAACCCAACTTGTTATATATTAAATTTCCTAGTCAGAATCTTAATTAAACTCAAGTTCTATGTTTATTGTATATTTTAAATTAATTTCATTTAAAACCAGCATTTACTCTTCTTACAATATAATACTGTATTAGACAAATACAGGCATACATGTTATGCCTAGGTGTCAGAAAGAAAATGTTTGTTAAATTGAAATAATTATCGTATTGTAAATTATGTGAACATTGTAACAATATGTATTTTGAAAAAATATCATTATTATTATTTTATCCGAAACCTTAAAATCTGATCCTGCCTTAGACAAAATTATATAGAACATTTTGAAGATTCTGGAAACCTTAGCAATAATGATATCTAATCAGATTAGAGCACTTACACAAGTCAATAATAATTTATATCAAAAACAGATATAAAATATAACAACACTAGTACAATAATAAACCAACAAACACACCACCACAATTACAATTACTCATTTAATTAGCCTAACCAACCTATTTTCAACAATATTATCTACACATTTTAAAAATTCTTTAGAACACCTAGTTTAACAAAAAGTTCTTGATTTTAACCTTTTATTGAATTGGTACTTTATATATTCTAGTTATGAAAAAAACCCCGTATTGTTATAATTGCACCAGTTTTCCGAAAAATTCAACTCGGCATCTTCCTTGATTTGTTGGGATTATCAATATTCCACAAGTTTTTTTAACATTGTTCTCCCAGTGTGTGGGTTATCATATATCAAGCCAAATAATATAAATCATCAGTCAACATTTTATGCAAATCATTAATATTTATCCATATCACATACTATGTTCATAAGAAATGGCTTCAGATTGAGTAGCTAACACTTCTAATTCCAAGAAATTAAAATGAATTTCAGTTTGATCTAGTAGTTTTGAAACAAACACAACTCACCCAACTTCATTTCATATCCAACAATTTCTTTGCCATTCAAATTTCGTAAAGCTCTTTCACCATCCTTTCGGCTCATGTATGCTACAAATCCACAATTTCTACCCCTTGCCTTCTCTTCGTCGGATCTTGGCCACATTATTTTGATGCTGGCTAAAGGACCAAATCGGCCAAATATTTCCATCAGCTGCTGTTCAGTAATCTACAATAATAGGTATGATAGATAGATTAATTTAATTGTTCCCGAATCAAAATTGAATTTCTCAATCATACTTATGTTGTAGAATTCTGCTTGGTCAACTTATGTGATTATGATTGATAATTTCTTTTGACAAGTTTATTTTACATACTTATGAAGGATTTCATTGAATCAGTCGAATTTTCGTAATGATAGGTGAACAAAAGCGTACTATTCAAATATGTAAAATATATGTGTGAGAAAAGTTAGTGATTTATCATATATTTGAGTGTAAAAAATTATTCGAAAGCGAATAGCATCAAATAACTTTTCAAGGGAGCTGACAATGTGGCAAACACCAAGAAATTCGATATATGAGCGGATATTCTTCAAACCGATGCCATTTGGAAGATGTACAAGTATGGAGCTAAGAAACGGTATTTAACGGATTTAAATTACTACGGTTGAAAATTTATACATGGATAAAGTCGAGTGAAGTGAAGACTCCAATACATATAACTTCCTATTTTATAGATAAAAGGAGTCTTAAAGGCATAATCCTTAAATCATTATGTTCTAATTTTTAAAACTAAAAGTTATATTTGCGATAGTTGAATATTAACAAAATGAGCAGGATATGAAACACTGACCATAAACATAACAGCACCATTGAAAACTTGCTTTTCCAACAGAATATTCAAAATTAAAAAAAAAAACATAACAGAAAACCCACTATGAAGTTACCTTTGGATTCAGATTGCCTAAGTAAATATTGGTTGTAGTTGGATCTCCATTATCAAACGATCCCAGGTCACCACCTCTCATAAATAAATCTAAATCATTATCAATTGGATTTTTAATAGCTCCCTTATATTTATGGCGTTCTTCTCTTTCTTCTTGCATCCTTAAAAACATAACTGATTCATATGAAATATTCAAAACTGCAAAATTACTTACTGACGTAACTCTTCTTTAAATGCTTCCAAATTACTTTTTGTAGGAGGCTTTTTCTTTCCTAACCGTTCAGGTTTTTTCTCTGTTGATAAAAGTTTAGCATATGCCTGAGCTTTTTCTGCAGAAGACATGGATTCATGAGTGGATGATAATCTAGATTGGGGTTTGTAAAGCTTTCCTTTATCTTTAGTATCTTCTCCTGCAATTAAATATCAACATTAGTACTGTGTAAGGTCTAAAATGATCTACTTACTTCTAGCTCCAGCATCATATGTTCCTGCTTTGACCCAAACTTTATTACTTCCATTTATAGGAGTTTCTTGAAAGGTTTCTACGAACTCTTGAAACACCTTGAATATTTTGGGTGAGAAACTTATAAAGCAGATTACCTAAAATACTTACATGAGCTGCAGCGCGTTCCTCTTCTTTTTTGCGTTGCTCTTCAAGTTCTCGTTTAGATAAAGCTCTTTTACCCATTGAACCAATAGAAAAAGCTTTCAGTTTTTGCTCGGGAATGTTCTGTAACACAAAGTGAATGAATTCGAACAGATAAAGAGAGAATCTTTCATCGAACTAGGAAACTTACCTTTATACGGTCAGTCATTTTGCGGATTATACAGAAAATAATAATTAATAACACTACTTTCTACGGCACGAAATTATGATCAGTTTCTTATTTGTGATTAATTTAATATCAATGGATACTAACTTTTACATCGCCGCAGAACGTTACCTAGCGCCTTTCACAAAAATATACAAAGACATGGCCGACAGTCCGACAGGCGACAATTAAACACCACCAGAAGTGTAACGCGAATATTTACACTACACTCCACTATTCTATTAAGTTACATTCGGAAATCTTTCATATATTCACAATCGTGTCATAAAAATTTAGTCCTGTTGTGTATTCATATGTTTCATTCATGTCATTTGATATTACTTACTAAAGTAAAGGATGCCAGAAAACTCATTAAATTCAGCGTAGCCGATAGAAAGATAAAATTTGTGTCTGGGCAACAAACAATGAAGAAAAATAAACCCAAAAATATCATATCATTATCATAGTAAAATATATGCCAAAACTATTAAAGGATGGATTTTTGGCTGCTGCTAAAAAGGCTAGCTTCCTGAAGTATAGAAAAGTCTCTTTGTGATCAGCATCTTGCACCTGTAATCAAATTTCCTGCTAAGCCAAGTGGCGAAGAATCAAAAATATTGAGTTTACCTGGGATCAAAACTGTGAAATACTGGCAAGAAAATATTCCAAAATAGTTCAATTCAACGATGTAGAAGATTTCGACCACCTCTGATTAAACAAAAAGGAACTCCTAAACAATTTTATATTATTATTTATTTTTTAATGCCGTACAGCAGCGATTCTCAACCTGTGGAGCGCGTACCCTTAGGAGGACGCGAGCACACGAAAGAAGGGGTGGGAGTCTGAGCATACTGAAGGGGGTCGCGGACACACTAAAAAGAGAACGCTACAATATCCAAGAGAAACAATTATTTGAAAAAATTGATAAACTGACTATTTAACTATACATACACATAAAAAAGAAAACACTTTTTTTATGTCGTAGTCTAGGTTTAGAGTCGAAAAACATTTTATCGTATACAGGGGGCGCGATACAAATTATAATAGAATGTTGAGCTGCGAATCGTGAAAGGCTAACGATGGCGTACAGTGTTTTATGCCAAAACATTAGTGGTCTAAGGACATAACTGTATTAATTCAATGAAAATGTTACGATTAACAATCCTGATATTTTGTGTGTCATATAGTCATGATGGATTGGAATAGCTATACCATAGAAATCTTAATATATATAGTATATATCCAGTAAAAATGACAGGACAGCCGCCTTCTAAATATTCTCTGAACGGCCTTCCACATCGGTAATTCTTTCCTGGAGTTACTAATGACGGATATGAAGCTCGAGCATTTTTGATCTCATTTTCAAAAACATAAATTTGACTCCAAACTGAGTGAACGGAGATGTTCATTTGTCCATCGATAGGCGGCTCGCCACAGTTTTAATTTAGCTGATAAAAATATAAATTTTATTTGTACAGACCATAGATGTATACTTATGAGTACATAAATATTTAAGATTTCTATGGTACAGACTGTCAACATAAGAAATTCTGTGTAGTGCCACCAATAATTTTTAGTCCAATTTTTTAATCTTTATTACTTTCAACTTAACTTTGATAAATTGTTTTGGTTTTTTGACTTAACTTTATGATTTTGTTGAACGTCTGAAAAAATCTTCACGTTCTAGTTTCATAATCACAATCGTTAATGGGAGCTTTCCAACAAGGCAGCACCGTGCCACGCTGTGTCACACTACAGAACACAGTGTAGTGTACAGAGAGCGTAGCCATCGTTATTTCAAAAGGCAATGGACAAGTGATTTCTGTTTCGGTTTATTACGAATTAGCTACACCATCATTAGCCATTTTTGTATCACGTTAAGCACTGCAACACTACACGCTCCAACTCAACTTTTTTTTGTGTTCGGCCGTGTGTCACTGTGTCTTAATTGGAACAAGAAGCCATGAACACCGTGTCACACATTGTCGCTCTGTGTCGTAGTTGGAAAGCTCCCACTATTTGTCCAAACTCTCAACTTTTTTAACCTCCGAGAAAATATATTTAACAAATCAGGAAGAGATTACATTTTTGTATCTACTCCCATATATCTTCGTTTATATTGCACAATTTTATAAAAATGTCAATCCTGTTGAACACCACCTCCCCTCCAATGAATTATCTGGTCTCAGCCATCCTTAATGCACTTTTACTTAAAATTGTATAATCTGATCTGGCTGAAAGACTTCCTACCTATTACTCATACAGCCCGCCACCCTAACACATACTGGAAGTAGGAATAAAACACTTTCCTTTTATCATAACTTAGTGTACGCTCACTGCGGCAATGGTGTTGCCAGAACAGTGAAATTCATGAAAAAAAACATCTTATGCAACGAATCCTATTGCTTCCAACATCTCATCGCTATCGAACTGAATAAAGAAATGATTATCCTATGAATCCCATCTCACATAGGCATTGAAAAAGATGACACACTTGATCTGCTACAATACTGAAACAGTCTAACAAACAACACCCACAGACTTTCAACACACCATCAGTTTTGGCAGCCTGCAAACATATCGAAGTTAGGTGGAGTCAGAGCAATTTGAAAACGTAATAGTTTTGAAAAAACTAAAAAACACGCTTTAATAGAAAATCAAACTAAAAAGTTCCTTCGAATTAGACATAATATATTTATTAATATAATAATAATATCTTATTGAAGATTTACAAACTATACGAAAATAAACGTGTTTATTTACGAGTAATATGAATTTATAATGTGAGTTTGGTCTAAGCACTTGGTGTATACCAAGTGCTTAGACAAGAATTTCATGTATGTCGTGGGAGAATTGTTTCTGAATAAAATCAAAAAACTTAACGCTCTGAATTCTGAAGTTCCTGATCAGAATAACAGAACAAACTATTTAAATTATTGCATTGTCATCGCATCGGTGCTTGATGAGTGTACAAAGTTTCAAATCAATCCGACGTTCTTAAGGGGGTGAAAATCACGATCAAAAGTTCCCACTGAAAACTGCCGATGTTATTTATACGAAGAGTAGGCATTTTATTTAATATTTATTAAGTATACCCACTCAAAGATTCCGTTACATACTACCAAGCTAATAAAAACGTGTTAAAAAGTGGTAGTGTTTTTCCAAAAAGACGTCAGTTTCAAGTAAAGTTATCACGTTTACCATTGGGTCACAATCGACTCACCCATGAACATTTGATGAAACGCGGAACTACACAAAGGTGTTCAATTTGTAGCGAGTCTATAACTATAAAACACTTACTCATTGACTGTGTTAAGTTCAATGGTGGAGGACAAACTTGTGGAATATCTAGATCGCTATTGAATGTTCCCAATACCAGAAACAGTGAAAATTTAATAGCTAAGATTTATTCTTATATCTAAACAACCCATATGGTTGACGCGACATTAATTTGGAAAAAAAAACAATGATGAATACTTGCAACATATAATACTAGTTTCTCTACAACTATTCTTATAGAAGTGGCCGAGAATGAAGATGGATATGTTAAGAATTGCTCCTTTAATACTAAATAGATCTCATGTGAGCTAAGAAAACTGAACCAATTCATAACAATATGAAAAAATACGACTAAAAAGCACATTGAGCTTTCAATATGAATGAGCCTAAATCAAGTCACCTCCAAGTTGGTTTATATTGAAATAATATGAACACAACTCAATAGATACTGATGGTGCACATTTGAAATTGAAATAGTAAAATTTCACCACTAAAGAGAAAATGCTTGGGGAATTTTATTTATCCAATAATGCAAAAGTATGGATTTGCAAATCATGAAAATGAAGAGTTCTTAAATATATTTCAATTCATCAATCATTATAAAATTCTTGAATTCCGGAAAGAACAGTAACGATGCAACGCTCTAATGTTACATGAAATATATTATTAATAAAATATTGCCTGCCAAAAATAAAATTGAGGATATCCCAAAAAATCGATCGATCAGGAATCCGTATTTCATATAGTCACTGAAGTATACTCAAAATAACATTTTTCGACATATTCTCTATTTATAACACATAATTTTCATAATATAAAAATGTATTTACATACTGCTGAATTTCATCAGTAAAAACCACTTATGTAGAAAAATTTATAAATTATTAAATACAAAACAGGAATGTATGACTTTAAAACATCGATTTTGGTACCATACCATATTGAATTAATTGCCTCAGTTATACTAAGGCGACTAATATCATCTTGAAATTCACCAGTTAGATAAATCAATCAAATCTGGATGTTCACCAATTTTTTTTGAGGGCATATACTTTTTCGAAATATTTGAGAAAACACATTTTCATCTAAAAAACCTATATAAATAAACAGTTAATCACATTATTATCTGAGGATCTGGAACAGAGCTAACAATATTTTTGTGTGGTAGAACTTGTCCTCCATTGATGTATGTTTCATCAGTAACAATGACATCTTCACCAAGTACAGTTATTCCCTCCATTCTAACCCAACGACCTACAGAACAACGCCAACCAATAATGCAGCTTTCTAACCAAGAGTTCGATTTAATTTTAACATCTCGAAGTACTGTACTACGTTTCACACAGACACCTGAAATTCAAATGAAGTTCTCAAAATAGTAGATTTTTATTGAAACCTACACTGTACTAAATTATAATATAAATCTAAATAGAATTCATCTAAAAATAGTTTAGAAATAATCAACAACTCACCATCCTCTATAATTACTCCTGGTCCAATGGTCACATTTGGTCCAATTTGACAGTTTTTACCAATTTTTGACGTTGGGTCTACTAAAACATTACCAACAACACCCGGACCTTTGTACAAAAGGCCTGGATTCTTTGTGCGTAAACATTTCAGGTAAAGACACATACCTGCAATAAAAACCAGTAAGATATCATTCTATTTTCATATTAGTGAGTCACAAACCTGTTAAAAAATCTTTAGGCTGTCCCACGTCCATCCAAAATCCTTCCAATTCAAAAGCACAAAGCTGCTTATCCATGGCCATTCCTGGAAATACTTCTTTCTCTATCGAAGTAGGCCTCAACTCTATCCTTTTCAATACTGCAGGATTAAGAATGTATAAGCCAGCATTAATTTTATTGGAAATGAACTCCTGAGGTTTTTCCACAAAACTTTCTACATAATTATTATTGTCATAGACAACTACTCCATACTTAGAGGGCTCTTCAACTTTAGTGACAACAATAGTACCTTCTCTTCCTTTCACTTCGTGGAATTTAGCCAATTCTTTGAATGGAAACTCACAAATAATATCAGAATTGAGCACAAAGAATGGCTCATCACTGCCTTCAAGATACTTTTTAGCAAGTGCCAAGGGACCTGCAGTTCCTAAAGGTTCACTTTCATGAGAGAATATAATTTTGATACCAAGTTTCGTCGCTTCTGTTGTCAGTTCTTGTTCCATTTGCTCAGCCCTGTAAGAAACAGCCAAGATAACTTCGGTAACTCCAGCATCTACCAAAGCTTCGATCTGGTGCATCAATATTGGTTTATTGGCGAATTCAACTAACGGCTTTGGCCTGCTCAAAGTTAAGGGCCTGAGTCTAGTTCCATAACCACCGACCAAAATAAGAGCCCTCATACTGTATATTTGCAGAAAATTATTTTCAAAGTTTCACAATCGTTCAATTTTCACTTCAATTTCTCCTAGCATTGGTTATTTTAGATACCAAAATTAGAAATGGGATTATTAAAATTACACGTCATTCACAATTCCTGAAAATTTCGTGATAAGGAAATTTGTAAACATCATCATTCTTCCCATTCATTTACATTTCTGGGTGGGAGAGAGAGATAGAGATTGTTGGCAATGTTCACAGATCAAACAAGAAAGTAGTAGATGAATGGATAGATGATTTTTTTTTTGACCTGGCTACTGAGCCATGTGGAGGAAAGTAGGTAATGTTTTGTCTTTCATATAGGCTCTTGCACTGTAATTATTAAACTAACTAAAGAAGAAAAAATTTTTGTTTGAGAGATAGATGATAGATAATAGAACATTTATGTATCCTATCAAATACGAAAGCCTGGTCACATGGCCTAGTAGCCAGGTCAAAAACATGAGACATCCATCCATCAGAGAGAGATAAACGTCGTTAAAACAAGATATTGTCTCTCATGTGTTGAACAGAAACACAAGATAATCTGATTAAATTACTATTTGACATTTGACAGTAGTGATCTTTGCCTCTAACAATTTGTCTGCCAGTTATTTATTCTCGCCTATAAGTTTACGTAGAGGATAATACAATTGGATTAATCTCAAGTTAACGAATAATAGGATTATTTTATGAATTACAAAATAATTTCACAAGTAGAATAATTCATTAGGTAAACAACCGCCCTATTTTAGATAAAAATGGCCGGAGGAACTAGGATATTGAGTAGACTTTTTGGTAAGCATCTTATATAATATTTCGATAAGAGTAGGAGTGTTTAGACTCTAAACTTATATTCCTGAAGAATGATATTTCTACAAATTTTAGTTAGAAAGGGTTATTGTAGAGCCTTAATGTAATGGTGATTCTTCATAAAGCAGTATCAAAGTTCAATTTCCTGTAGTAGACTACCAATTTTTGTTATTTTCCAGCTGACAGTTTGAAACTTGGCCAATCAGTTAGATTCAATAGTTACGAATCCACAAGATGGAATCTGAAATTGACCTCCAACACAAAAGTAATCTGTCAGGGCTTTACAGGGAAGCAAGGTACTTTCCATAGCAAACAAGCTATTGAATATGGCACAAAAATGGTTGGTGGTGTATCACCTGGAAAAGGAGGAAAAACCCATTTGGATTTACCTGTTTTCAATACAGTGAAAGAGGTTTATTTAAAATGAGTAAAGTTGCGAGTTTGTAAACAAATTTCCCTTGAACTTTTAGGCTAAAGAAGGCACTGGTGCAGATGCTACCGTTATTTATGTGCCTCCTCCTGGTGCTGCGGCTGCGATAATTGAATCCTTGGAAGCAGAAATGTCATTGATAGTTTGTATTACTGAAGGAATTCCGCAGCAGGATATGGTGAAAGTGAAGCATAGATTGTTGAGGCAGAATAAGTCTCGGTTGATAGGACCTAACTGCCCTGGAATCATTGCCCCAGAGCAGGTAAATTAAAGTGTTTCACTTTTCAGATTTATATTTGTTAATTTTAGTGCAAAATTGGTATTATGCCTGGACACATTCATCAAAAAGGAGTGGTTGGAGTTGTATCAAGATCAGGAACCCTAACCTATGAAGCTGTACATCAAACTACACAAGTTGGGCTAGGTC
Organism: Cynegetis impunctata; assembly: GCA_030704885.1. Lineage (NCBI taxonomy): Eukaryota > Metazoa > Arthropoda > Insecta > Coleoptera > Coccinellidae > Cynegetis > Cynegetis impunctata. The sequence goes on from JARQZK010000723.1 coordinate 889,112, forward strand.
AAACTCTCTGTGTGGGAATAGGTGGAGATCCATTTAATGGTACAGATTTCATCGACTGCTTAGAAGTCTTTTTGAAAGACCCAGAAACCAAAGGTATTATACTTATTGGAGAAATTGGTGGTGTTGCTGAGGAACAAGCTGCTGAATACCTGTCAAAGCATAATTCTGTAAGTTCACATGTTAGCAAAGTTCAGCACTATATATGAAGATTGACTATTTTGTTTTGAATTTTTTAGGGTTCAAATGCAAAACCTGTTGTTTCTTTCATTGCTGGAGTTTCTGCACCACCTGGTCGTCGAATGGGTCATGCAGGTGCTATTATTTCTGGTGGAAAAGGTGCCGCCATAGACAAAATTAATGCTTTAGAAAAGGTAAATTCTTATTATATATGATAGTTTAATACAGTACCACCTCTTGAATCATAAATTTAAATGTTGTTTTAAATTTTAATTTGAAGTATCCTCAACTTCAACAGAAAGTGTTTCATTTTTTGAATACTATTAAGAAGTTGTGTTAAGTTTATTCAGCGAATATTCATCAAGATTTGTTTGCAGGCAGGAGTAATTGTTACAAGATCTCCAGCTCAAATGGGCAATGAACTGCTCAAAGAAATGCGGCGTTTAAAACTAGCATAAATATCAATTATAATTGCTATAAACCTTTGGGAATGCATCTACATATGTACAATAGTTGTATTATAGCTATTCTGTTATTGTACTGCACTGTTATTTATATAATTTAATATACAATTAATTGTAATTACAAGCCAGCCCTTTTCATGTTGAGCTTAAATTTTCCTGAAAAAGATTTTGTGTATTGGACTGTCTTATACAATCTCGAAAAGTACATGGGATATACAAGCACCGCCGATATTTTGAATTCTATTGATGATTATATTGAATTTAGGGAATTAATTTTTTTTATTACTTTATATAATGCAATTATGTGCCTTTTCAAGTGAGTAATGTTCATTTAGTTTATCTTGTTTGAATGTACTGATTTATATCCCTATATTAGCAGGTAATAAACTTACAAAATTTAAGAAAATTTCATTTCATGTTTTGAATTATATGTGATAATGAAGTTGGCAACTAAAGGTAATATCTTCTTTTCAAATAGAAGTGTAACAACCATAAATTGTACACAGTAAAATGAAACTACTTCAAAACTGGATCTGAAACGGATGGCTTCAACATTTCATAATTCATGAACTCCTTAACTCCAAATCTTCAAAATCATCTTGTAAACATGCCTTTTCAGGTTATTTTCGGCCTTCATATTGACTGGAATTTTATTGAAATATTTTATACAGATGTATTCTGGACTTTGTGCTGTGAATGATAATTTGTAAATGGGATACTTCAATTGAGTGGTTCTGGCGTTATATAAGGCTAATTGAGAATAACGTATCGACTAGGTCAATATGACATAACTAATAATTTCAACATATATATTACCTATATATCTGTCATAAATAACCATCTGATTGAACTTGTTTTTCTATCAAGAAATTCTATCAGTATTCATCAAATGAAATATTTTATAATTTTTAGAAAAAGTGTAGGCCCGTTCTATTCGTGTATCACGCACAACACGAATAATTGTAGAGAGGCCGCCTACACCCGAAACCGGGTAAGGCACTTGAAGAAGAAGATAAATATTTGAATGTGCCAATTACACATTGTTTCATTATAACTTAATAAATCAGAATTTTTGACTCATACTTTGATAGCGAAAGTTTTACATAGTTTTCTATCGAATAATTATTTATGCAATATCTATTATCCTACCGTGCAATATCCATTAATTCCCATTTAATGCTTTTTTTTGTGTCGTATGATACATTATTGTGTCCTGCAATCTGCTTTTTTGCTGCCACTGAAACTTATTTTGTCGCTGATTTGTTTATAAACTGCCGTGCGTGAGAATGATGGCGGATATAAAGAAAAAAAAATGTCCGATACAATTTTTCTGTTAAATCGATGTCGGACAAAAGACCTAAATTGACGTTACGTTAAATGTTCCCCTATTATTAATAAGATCCAACATAATTTCACAAAATTCATTACGCCTATCATAACCATTGTCGTTGGCTTTTTGCAACAAGATAGCTTTGTATGGACGAACATGTTTCTTTTTCAGTATAGTCTGTACAAAACTTTTACTTATATCATGGTTCAATCGCAATTGGCGTATTGACCCATCAGGATTTTCCGTTACTTTCTGAATTGATAAGGCTGATAGTTGATGTAAATCAGAGGTTCCCAAACTTTTTTTTCTCATAGACCACTTTGAAAATTTTGCTGGTTCCGGTGGACCCCCTGCAGCTATATTTCTACCATATTCCCAGAACTCGGCAAAAATATGAAGATTAGATCTAAGTATGGAAATTTGCGTTGCGGCTTAGTTGCAACCACGAATTAACATTTTCGAAAAAAAAGTGAGAATTTATTGGTTAATTAATTAATTGAATTGGTGGATGTCAAAAATTTGAAGTTGGCCAATAACAAAAGTGATTCCATCCAACTTTACTTTTTAGAAATCTACCCAAAGTACAAGAAACCAATCAATTCTCACTTATTTTATTTAGAAAACTTCTCGCCCCCCCATTCGGAGTGGTAAAATAAAAAAGAGCAATAGTTTATTTTTTGTGTTGTATTTATTCAAATATGTAATTAATACAATATTAATTATTAGGTTTACATCACATTGTTATATGATAACAGTCATGATATAATAAGACTTAAACGTCAATAACGTATAACGTAAATTCTGCAATGACAATCATAAAATAGTCATAATTTTAATGGGATGGGTTGACAGCAAATTATCAATATTTAGCTTCAGTTTTGTTAGAAATAACCGCATATCTGCTCTTTTTTTGTTAAAAAGTTGGTAACGACACTAAAACTTCTTTCGACACGAGGGAAACGCTATCCTATCATAAGCTTTTTCGCAGTACCCCACAGTCCATGATATTTTTCGGGTATTTCTGCCTGCAGCCAAAATGTTTGATACCATTTATTAAATTTCACCTTCAGCACTACCTATTAGTGCTAAGCTTGAGTAGCTTCTCTTGTAATATCACATTCTCCACTTCCGTTTCATCAAATGGATTTATGATCCATGGTGGTATTTCTATCGTCAAAATATCTTCAAAAGTGATTCTGCAGTCATCATGCAGGGCAAGTGAATGTTGAACGTATGTCTGAATATTCTCATCAAGGCATTCTACCTGCGACAAAGTACTTACTTTTTCCGACACTGGCAAAGACTATCATCGATACACTTTGCTTTACTTTTCTTCTCGAAATTCAGGAAACAAATTGGTAACGTTCAGCATAGGCATTCGTATTTATATTGGTAAAGAATGAAACAACTTCATGCAAGATTGCAAGCAAGATAGGTGAAGTCAAGCCAACATTTTAGTTCTTCACTATCGAAACCAGATAAATTTTCGTGGACCCCCGCTTACGAATTGTGAACCCCCATTATTTTTTCACGCCAACGTAGACCCCCGTCGAGTCTCCCGTGGACCCCTGGGGGTCCACCTGGACCACTTTGGGAATCAATGATGTAAATCGATCAACATATTGACACAACGGTTAAATAACAATTTACAGGTGTATTAAAAACAATAATAACGCATGAAGTACGTTTCAAGGAGACTTCACATTCTTCGGATGCTAAGTGCAAACTGATTACATTTCTCGAATACATTCAACAACAACCACTGAACTTTGGTCAAGTGAATGCTACGTAGAGAAAGTAACAAATCTAATTTTGCAACCTTTTCCGAAGTCCAGAACATTGTTTAAATTGCAATAATATTGAATTTTGTCTTATGCTTCTGAAATAAATTCCAAAAGTTTTTTATACTTGGAGTAGTATTAAATATATTATTTCATATCGCGTATCAAATTTGCAACCAATTTAAGGGTACGGAACATTTTTTCATTCAAAATTAACGTTTTTCTTTGATAAAGTGACCAAAAAAAATTCCAAAAGTTCTACAAACTTGATAGATAAATATACCGAACAGTTGTATAAAGTTGCAACCTTTTACGTTGACCAGAACATGTTTATAATTTTTTTAATTTGTGATTATTTTTCCCGGCAAGATGGTCTCGAAATAATTACAAAAATTTTGAAACTTGGTTGCAAATTCAGAAAACATCTATTCTGATGCATTTGCAACATCGTATGCGGTCCGGAACTTTATGCAATTTGCAAAAATATAAAAATCCAAAAATCACTATTTTGCAAATTGCATAAATTTACGGACCGCGTACAAGGTTGCAAATTTACAAATTCATCAGTAATAATAGATATTTTCTGAATTTGCAACCTAGTTTCAAAACTTTTGTAATTATTTCGAGACCATCTTGCCCGAAAAATTGACCACGAATTAAAAAAATTATAAATAAACATGTTCCGGTCAACGTAAAAGGTTGCAAATTTATACAACTGTTCGGTATATTTTTCCGAAGTATCTGTCAAGTTTGCAGAACTTTTGAAAGTTTTTTTGGTCAGTTTATCAAAGAAAAACGTTAATTTTGAATTAAAAAAATTTTCCGTACCCTTAAATTGGTTGCAAATTTGATACGTGATATGAAATAATATATTTAATACTACTCCAAGTTTGCAGAACTTTTGGAATTTTTTTCACAAGCATAAGTCAGAATTCAATGTTATAATAAGCAATTTTAACAATGTTCTGGACTTCGGAAAAGGTTGCAAAATTTCATTGTTTGTTTTTATCTCTTTCCCGGCAATACATTATAGTTTGAAAACTTTTGGAATTCTTGTCAATTGATTATCTAAACTGACTGGCTTAGTAACTGCAACTTTTTCAGAAAATGAGTTATTGTTATCAACCAATGCAGAATATTGCTAAATAATAAATTAATAATAATAATAATTTTTATACTATGCATGTCATATATAGTCTTATACCTCTTTGCTTATACCATACACTGATGTTGATTGGTAAATTACGCTGCAGCAGCACACGAATTCAAAAAAACTTTTTCCTTTTCTGGGTCTGCTTTAAAATTAACTGATTTACAGTTACGTCGTTATTCTACTGGGACAGCGATATAATAAGTTAGGTATAAACGGAGAATACAAATGATTAGTTAGGAAGAGAATTCCATACTGAACTGCTACTAGGAGAAGGTATACCCACAGAGGGAAAAAATATCTGCAACAAGCTTATTCTTCTGATGTTTACCGCCAAAAACGGAAACACGGTTTCTGCTAGTTGGATAGTACAGTGATTTCGAAAAGATTAAGAAGGGAGCTTTAAAAATGGTCAATAGGCGACCTGGATTATTATTTTTATTAATCTGTAGCGATTCTAGGAAATTTATTCTCTTATGTTACGCATATAATCTTCTAAAGCTGCCCATAAGTGACGCATTAAATATACCTGTTTCTCTCTCATACTGGCTCAGTTCATATCTTTCATCTCTGTTCTACGTAATCTGGAAGGGTCTAAGACCTTTCCAGAATGAGTGATTTTCATGGATTAAATAATATGAATCCGATTTTTATTAATAAAACTCCGTTAATTTCTGAAACTCTGGTCTGAAAGTTCTACCAATATAAAACTTATCACAACTACCACATTTAATTTTATATACTCCTGATTTATTGCTTCTATGGATTTTTGATTTATTATACTGTATATTATGTTTTCCTAAGTATATCCGATACGATAAGCAATGTTGATATTGTGCAAAGATATAACTTATTTGAGTTTTTTACTTGTATTTCCGATGTAAGTAAGTCTGTTATATTTGATATTATCTCTGATAAAAGGGGGAACACCCGGCAAATCGCCTTTTTAAAATTGTTTTTATCCATCGTATTGTCTATTATTTTGGTGTTATGATTATTATTTAAATAGTTGATGGAATCCCTCGTTACTACGTGATAATTTAACATGATGAACAAAAACAAAATTTGAATTTACTACGTTTATCACAAAAATACTTTGAAAAATATAACACTACGATTGCAATTTCGGTCACTAGGCACTAGGTCATCGGGCAGATTGAGTCAAGAACTTATTTGATTTCTTAACTCAATCTGCCCGATTATATATATATATATATATATATATATATATATATATATATATATATATATATATATATATATATATATATATATATATATATATATATATATATATATATATATATATATATATATATATATATATATATATATATATATATATATATATATATATATATATATATATATATATATATATATATATATATATATATATATATATATATATATATAGTTATTTAGAACATTGCTTAGTTTCTACCGAATTTTGCGATCTATCGAAAGCTTTCGATTGTATGTTCCACCATATATGTATCGAAAAACTTGAGTACTATGGTGTAAGAGGGGTAGCCCTTGCACCGTTCACATCTTATCTTGCTGGAAGAAGACAGGTAGTGAGTTGCGGACCGCAGAGAAGTTCTATGCTTGATGTGATTCAGGGTATTCCTCAGGGCTCTGTTCTTGGACCTCTGCTCTTCATCATTTATATTAATGATTTACCTCAAAACTTGACATGCCATACTGTGCTATATGCCGATGATACTAGCTTTGCTGTGAAGGACAAGGATGTGAAAAATTTAGAATTGAGATGCCAACAGGCCAGGAAAACTGCGGGAACATGGTTCAGAGCGAACAAGCTTTTGCTTAATGAACTTAACACCAAAACAATGATTTTCTCAGCATCCCGAATGCTACCTTCAAGTGGAGTAAAATTTCTGGGCGTTTCTCTAGATAACCGTCTCACATGGAAAGATTATTGTAGCAGTCTCAGTGAGGGATTACATAACAGCATATTTGCTATTAGAAGGGTTAGGCAAATCATCAGCCAAAGAGCAGCAATAACTGTGTATTATGGACTTTTTCACTCCAGGATGCTATAGAGCAATGGGGGGTTACTTGCCACATAAAGCAGATTTTAGGGGCGCAAAAGGAGGCTCTTAGGGCCATTGATGGTGTGAACTCGCAATGACACTGCAAGCCAATATTCAAAAAACACAATATATTGACTGTTGTAGCTGAACTTATACTAAGGCTAGTCATGAATATTGTGAATAAACCCACCATGCATGAAAGAAGATCAGAATGTCAACCATATGGGATCAGATCTAGTGAAGACTTCAATATTGAAAAAGCTAGATTATGTACAGGTAGTGTTGAGCGATATTTCACGAACTGTGATTAAATCACTGATATCAAAAAGTCACAGTTCCCTTCCCGTGATAAAAAGCGTGATTTGATATCACAGTTCAAAGATGTGATAAAAAGCGTGAATTGATATCACAGTTCACAGATGTGATAAAAAGCGTGAATTGATGTCACAGTTCAAAGATGTGATATCTGCTTGGCGATATTTCAGGGTGATACGCGACTTCGTGCCTGATATTGCTACTGATATTTGATATGAATTGAATATCTTAAGTCGTAAGTTGTTACTTCGTTCTCAATATCGTTACTATATTTGATATTATAGATCCTATACATAATATTTGACTATTATTTCCCCGTGAAGTGTGTGAAAATAATTTTTAAGATGAATATGCGTAAAACTAGGGAGCTTTGGACACTCTTCACTCAGGTCGATGAAAACAATGCATCCTGTAATTTGTGCAAAGTGAAATTATCCTTCAGGATCCAACAAATAGTTTTTTATTTATTTTCTTATGCTTCATGTTTTGTTATATTTTCTTGAAAATTTGATTATATTTTTCATTACAGTTCTAATTCTTTTGTTTTTTAAGTGTTTATAGTTAAATAAACACTTTAACTCATGCAACATACTAATTACCTTTCTTTAAATATTCACGATACTTCAAATTAAATGCTTGTATTTATCAGAAAATTTACAATTCGTCTCCGTGATCACGTCACGCTTTAAAATCACTGATATTTAAAAGTCACAGTCACGTTTCACAACGTGATTTGAAATTCACGATATCGCTCATCACTATGTACAGGCAGGAGAAAATATGAAGGAGTTAGATTATATAATAGAATTCCCATTCAATGGAGAAAACTCCAGAAGAGGATCTTTCGGAAAACATTATCTTCTGGAAAACCCACCATACAGTTTGGAGGACTTCAATGTGAAACTCTGAATTGATTAGAATGAACAATTATTTGAATTTTTATATTGTATGTTATTTGTATCTTGACTTTGTTATTATGTAACCAAATATACTATCTATCTATCTATCTATCTATTATATAGGTGATAAGTCGAAAAGACAGACAAGAAAATTACTCAAGTTTCATTTATAGGATTAATTCTATATCTTATAAATAATCTTGCTATGTCTAGTCTTGGTAATTGATACCTTACTATAAACATTTGTATTGTAGACATATTTACCATTTGATACACTGTTAAAAAATATACCAAGAATTTGAAGCATGTTTCACCAAGTGATAAGCGTTTTTCGTAAAAAATTACAGGATTAACATGTAAAAAAAACATAGATACCAATCAAATTTGTATAATTGCACATCTTCAATAGCTAGAGCTTAGTGATGCTCATATGTACAAAGAGTCCAAAATAGCAATACCCAGATAAATAATATTGATGTTTGAAATGCATCATGTATATAAAAAAAACATATATATACATATTCAATTATTATCATAAAATGAAGATGTCTCATCTTAAATGACATACAAAAAATTTGTACATTACCTAGATTCTGAACAACTACGTACATCTACATTCTCAAACAATAATTCTGAAAACTGAATTAATATATTTTCTGGATTGAAACAAGGTTTCAACTAATTACTGAAGTATAAATTTCAATACAGATGACTATAAAAAGAATATAAAGAATCGCCAGATGAAAGTTAGTACTTTCTTATACTGCTTGGAATTTTGTTGTATTCAAAACGATCAGGGTAATTGTTGATTCCAGGGGGTGGAGGACACGCGGGAGCCATATTCATGCTTGAATTACTACTGAAGTTTTGGCTCCTACCAGATGAATTCCACCTGCAAAATCAACGAATAAATACAACAGAACATTGATATCCAATGATAATCATTCCACAGGCAACTCGCGTACATAGAAATGTAAAGATTTTTTATAAATAATTTATGACATAAGTATGTATTCTTATGATATAAGCTACTGAAAAGTATCGACATATATTGACAGTTACGAATCAAAAATCCTAGTATCGCTAGATAAGAGAGCGAAAATACACAATGTATATTTATATATATATATATATATATATATATATATATATATATATATATACATATATATATATATATATATATATATATATATATATATATATATATATATATATATATATATATATATATATATATATATATATATATATATATATATATATATATATAGTATAAAAGATATGTATATATCTTTTGTAGATGGTATCTTCCGAAGATCTTGCTAATTATCGGCCTATAAGCTCTCTAACCTCGTTCGCAAAAATATTCGAGAAACTATTGGCTAGTAGACTGCTAGACTTCTTTGGAAAGTTCAAGATCATTGCAAAATAACAGCATGGATTCCTAAGGAACAGAAGTACTGAAACGGCTACTTTCGAGCTGGTGAATGCCATAATTGAAGCCTTGGATAAAGGAGAAATTCCCTTTGCTCCCTCTCAAGAGCTTTTTAGCTCGTTGAGCATTCATTGTTACTGGGATGGCTCGAACACTGTGGCATAAGAGACAATCAACTACAGTTACTGAGAACTTATCTAACTGACAGAAAGCAGCAGGTAGTTTTGAATGTGCAGGCGTTGCCTTTCCGCGGAGATGAATCCCAAGACTGGAGTCCCACAGGGAAGTGTTCTAGGTCCGCTTCTCTTTGTCATCTTTGTCAATTCACTTCCCAGTGCTTGAGGAGACCTTGTCTGCAAACCAATTATGTATGCGGATGACACTAACTTTCTTTTCTGCGGAGACAACGTTTCTATGATACAGAGATCAGTGACGCAAATACTGAAAAATATTAGGCAATGGTGTGCTGAAAATCAATTAATACTGAACATGAACAAGACAGAGGCGATGTTCTTCCGCTCAAACTGGGCCAGGCTAGGCTATCCTAACTCACTTGAGGTAGATGGATGCGACTTGTCGATAAGGAGATCTGTAAAATTTTTGGGCCTTAGCATTGACCAGAACCTGAGGTGGGAAGAACATACAACCAAATTGAGAAGTAGGCTAAATAGTGTAATTTTTACACTCCGCATGATGAGAGGACTTGTTAATCTGAGTACGTTAAAAGTGCTATATTACAGTAATTTCCAATCGGTAATGGGATATGGTATCATTTTCTGGGGAAATTCATCTGCTGTGGATGGAATCTTTGCTGCGCAAAAATGGGCAATACGCACTATCCTTAGTCTTGACAACAGAGAGACTTGCCGTGGTCAGTTCAAGAAGCATGGATTCCTCACCATCTTTGGATTATATTTATATAAGGTCTTGACATTTTTCAAGAGGAATGAACACTACTTTTCTCAACACAGGAATCCTAATAACTCAAGAGGAGTACTGCCCTACTACACACCAAAGCACAAAACGGCACTACATGAAAAGAATATTCAAAGCATGGCCATAAGGGCTTTCCAATCTTTGCCCAGACACCTACAAATCCTAAACAGCTACAGGAACTTCAAATCTAAGGTTTCTGAACTGATCCTACAATGCGAGCCCTATAGTATTGGGGATTTCCTGGAGTACACAAGAGCCAGTAAATTATGAAACATCTATCCTAGGATGAATGTTTAACACAGACATGACTTACTTCAGTTTTATTTATACATCCATATTATGTTTAGTGTAAATATTATCTGAGGTTAATAAATATTATTATTATTCTATCACCTGAAAGAGATTCATTTACAAATTGTATTTGTTTAATTCACAATTATTAGGTCGATACGATTTTGATGACTGTTAATTCTTTGTTATGATATTCAACAATAACCTGAAATTTCAAACAGGTAATGACAATTTCTCTACTTCAATTAAAGTATTTAAAAGATTTTCCAAGGATTATTACTGTGGAGTTTTCTCGATATGTTAATGTTATCCTTGATGTGAAGATATTCATTTGTTGAATATTAATTTTCTAAAAGAAATATCCAAAAATAATTTGGAATTACGATACTCATCGGAACTGCTAGAAGCATATAAAGGAACAATCGTAATATTGGAAGTTAGGCAATTTAACAGAACAGAACGTACCTATCCGAAGCAGTATTTGGTCGCCAACTTTCTTCCTTTGAAGGCCACTTTGAAGAACTGGGAAAGGGTTTAGGAGCAGAACTTGAGTTCCAAGAGGCATTTCTTGAATCGAAACGTGGCATTTCTGAAAAAAGTTTGATCATAAATCTCTATAAATTATGAACTTGATGTGAAAAAGATAAGTATACAGCAAGATACATTGGTAAGCAAGTTAATTGGGAAATTTAAGCAGTAACATGCATTGAAGAAAATAGAATGAATATATATATATATATATATATATATATATATATATATATATATATATATATATATATATATATATATATATCAGGCCGATTTTTAAAATTTTACCCAGTTTCAGCATACCCAAATTGAAATAGAAGGCTGAAATTAATATGAATTGACGGAGCTCAACGCTTTTTTCATTTCTTGTAACTAAAATAAGAATGAAACATTTGGAATTTTATATTCAGAGCCGTATGTCGACTATTGATTTCCCTATATAATGGCGGTGTGCCGCCGATAAAAATTTCTTGGATTTTTGTATAAGATATTACGTGTAATTTTCCAATGACCTTGAAAATAAATGTGAATCAATTTTATTGAAAACGGTTGTCCGTCGACTTTGACCTACTTCAGATTAGTCATATACGACCAAGAATTGGTTGAGTAACCGAAACATTTTACCAAATTTGGTAAATAGTAACTAATTATTCTAGTTCTATCGCATTACTATATATGTATACGTATTTCCATGTACATAAATGTGTAGGGCAATCCATCAGCATAAACTCTGTCGAAAAAATGGACGAGGTTTAAGAAACAACAAACAGTATGTGCATATTCCTAAGTCGTATTAATATGCTCTGTAATAATTTTTGGTCGCCAGGCATTGAACAACGAAATGGAATCAAAAACAGTTGCAACTCTCGACATTAATAAACTTGATAACAGAAACTGGCTATAGACAAAAATGATCTAATATGGTTGGTTAACCTAGGAAACTTAGGCCCGGTTTCTCAATGCTCGGTTAAAGTGATTTAGCTTTCGGCTAATCGATAACCTTTAGGTAAACCGTTTTTCCACCTCTCATCTTGCGCTAACCTACTGCTATTCTATCGGGTAGAGTAACTATCACCTGAAATTCTTTGTCAAATGGCTAACTGTAAGCTATCTTGCAGACGCATGCGCTCCGTAGGTTAACTACCCCGAACGGCCCGAACAAGTCGAGTTTGTTCAACTGCTTTGTAACCAGTAACCTCATTTGCTATTTTGTTTTTTTTTTACGAAAGATGGAAGCATTTGATTTTTGAAGTGATGATGATGAAGAATAAATTAATAGACTTCATTGATTACCAAAGAAGGCCATACGTGGTCAGAGAAAGAAGTAATCCATTTGACTATTTTGATGAATTGGATTTTTTCGCAAGATTTAGGTTAAGAAAAGAAACTGTTTTGAATATATTAGAACAAATTGAACAACAGATAGAGACCATAACAGATAGGTAAATTATTTCAAACTCCATAAATCTTTTGCCAAGTTTCCTTTTTTCCCTCCAAGTAGTAGAATCTGTTTTTTTTTAAATTCAATTATTGCTTTGAAACCATTTGCAATTTTTAACAGCAACGATCTATCAGAAGGACTAAAGTTTGCCACTATTTTCTTCTTCAATGCTTTTGTTTCACCCATTTTATTATAAAATAATCAACAATAACATAACAAAACATATATTTCCGAAATCGACAGCAAAAGGGAAACAACCAATCAGAACAGAAGTGCTCCCTGAAACATCAGTACTACCAACGTTAACAAATATATCGCTAGCTGACAGTTTGCTAGCCTAAAGTCAAACATTCGAAGGAGAAACCCAATAATTCTTTGTTGGAACTTTAGCTGATGGTTAAGCTTAACCTATAGTTAGCTAACTGTGAGTTTTAACCGAGCATTGAAAAACTGGGCCATAGTGGGTATAAAGTTTTGTGGCCAACGATTACTTTATATCGTAGATGACTGCTCATTAGCTTTTTTCTTTTACAAAGGCGGATATACCTCTGGGATTAATTCTTTCTCCTATTCTTATTTCGTTTGAATGACTTACTGCATTTGATAAAAACTTCAGTTTCGCCTAATACAATTGATTTCTTTCGCCATTCCAAGATGAAACTCATGAATGCTGATGACCTATTCAGAAGAAATAAAACCGAATGAACCTCTCAAACTCTCATAAAACCTTACATTAGGCATACGAAAACTAGGTAGATTTAAAAGCGGATAAAATCTAGTCCACCACTCTCTCAACAAAGCCTATATCTTGAGTTCCATAACTTCGAATAAGCAGCCAAAATATAATATACACCACTCGTCTAAATAAACCTGCTATAGAACTTGAACATGTATCTCATGCTAAAACTACGTCACAGCTGGGCTAGCTATTTCGGAACAAAATATCTTTTACTATACAAGTTTCAGAATAAACTAGTTTTAGCATAGTGTTCTCATGTTTAGGGCTATGTAGTCAAACATTACCCACAAAATATTAATAGAAGAGGGCGATTAATTTAATCGAAAATTTTCTTCTGTTGGCGAATTTACAACCATTGGTACTGAAGACAAGCAGCTGATTTGTATCTACTATAATTATGTATTATCATCGTAGATTATTCAATTTCTTGACTGAAGAGATGCTTAACTGCACTTATACAAACAAATGCCATCACTTCAAAGTTTAAGTATTTTTTGAAAATTTTGTTTGTAAATACTTATATATGTACAAATTTTTCAATATCAAAATTGAAGCTCTCACTGTATCAATTCTGTATCCAATAGTTAATATTTCAGCACCACAAAGGGTTTCAAACCACACTAATCTCTTCATTTTTAGCTTACCATTTGGTCCTGATAGACTTGTGAAAATTTTAGATGAACTTGGCAATTTTGGCTTACCATCTGGCAAAACACGCCTTTCTCCAGGTCTATAGTGGGGACTACGATCTCTTTCACGTTCGAATCTATGATCCTTCGTTATCCTGAAATGAAAATTTTATTGGAATATTGCTCTCACAAAATTAAATTTAAACGGGTATAAAAGATATATTATACCTAGAACTGACACTAGGGGGTACATCTCTGCTTCGATCGTGCAAATCTCTTTCGCGGACATTTTCATATGAAGGTCTACCTTCAAACTTTAAAGACGAACCGGGTCGGCTTATAGAACTCGAAGATGGTCTGCTGCGATCCGCATCGTAGTCCCTACCTCTCTTATCGGGAATGTCGCGTTTATCATATGGCGACTTGTAGTCCTTGCTGGGAAACTTTTTGGATGGGCTGTCGCGTAATTTCGCACTGAAAATATACAATGAAATTGTATGATCTTTTTCAATGTAGATAATAAGAATGAAAAGTAATAATTTTTTTCAATTTCTTGGCTGTGCCAAAAATTCATAATAAAATAATAATTTCAGATCATCAGATCAAATTGTAAACAGCGTCCTGGTTCATTTCCCAAGATTTTAATATTTGGAGTTGAAAGAATATTATCATAGATGTAAGCGAGAACACTGCCTTCTTGTGCAGCGTACTAAACGGTCATTCTACCAAAATAAAATAGCATCATCAAACAACCAAGTAAAGTGTGCTTGGAATATAATAAACTCATTTTGTAATAAAAAACCTAAATCTGCTTATCACCAAATCCAAATAAAATACGGTGACCGAATCCTCGATAATCCATATGCAGTTGCAAACAAGTTCAATGATTTCTTTGTAACTTCTGCACACCAAATAATGCAACAGATTCCTACAGTTGAGAATACTAATAAAATTAGTAGTAACAACAGCACGATGTTTTTGTTTCCATATACTGAGGAGGAGTTTATTTATCTCATTGGCCATAAATTAAAATCAAAAAAATCTAGTGGCTTTGACGATATACCAAATTTCATAATAAAAAAGTGCTTGAGGGAACTCTCCAAACCTTTGACCTTTTTGATTAACTTGTCTTTCAGTGAGGGTGTTTTTCCAAGCAAGTTAAAATTAAGTAAGGTAATTCCTTTACACAAAAGGGGAGATAATGAATCAATGGACAACTATCGACCAATAGCTCTCTCTTCGATATTTTCTAAGATTTACGAGTATTGTTTTCTTGATAGATTGTGGTATTTTCTGAGAGTTCACAAGATTTTAATCGGGAATCAGTTTGGATTCCGACCTAAGCACCACGGATGCCTTATTCGCGTTTGTTGGGAGGATTGTGGACCACATAGAGTCCGGAGAGTGTCCCGCTGGGATATTTTGTGACCTCAGTAAGGCTTTTGATTGTGTGGTTCACGACTTGCTCTTGATGAAGCTGGAAGGGTATGGTATTCGCGGTAGATCTTTGAGCAGTTTTCTGAATGACAGAGAACAATTTATATCGGTGCAGAGCTTGCAACGTGGAATATTCAAAAACATTAATTCGAAAGTTCTTCGGAATAGTGTTGGAGTTCCTCAGGGCTCAATTTTGGGCCCAATTTTGTTTCTGCTCTACATAAATGATATAGGATCTAGTGTGGATTGCTGTATGTTTTTGTATGCTGATGATGCCACTGCGGTTATATCAGATAAGAATTCGTCAGTTTTGGAGACGCGAATACAGTATAATTTGGATAAATTATTTGATTGGTTCTCTATGAATTCACTACATGTTAACGCCGCAAAGACTAATTTTTCAATTTTTCATAACTATAATAACAATAGCAATCTCAATATCAATGTAACCCTCAATGGCACTCTATTACACAGAGTTGCTAGTGTTAAATTCTTGGGAGTTATACTTGATGAAAACTTGAATTGGAAGGCTCACTGTCAAAGTGTGTGCACAAGAATTGATTCTTTATGCTACTTACTGAGAAATCTGAAACATGTTCTTTCTATTGAACAGATTTTACAACTTTACCATGCGCAAGTCTCTTCAAGACTGAGTTATGGGATAGGCTTTTGGGGAGATTCCTCCGCTGCTAGGGATGTTTTTATTAGTCAAAAACGGGTGGTTAGGTGTATTGTTGGTGTCCCTCAGACGACTTCCTGCAGGCGGTATTTTAGAGAATTGAAAATATTGTCATTACCATCGATTTTGATTCTTGAACTTGCCTTCTTGATATATCGAAACCGGGGAGGGTTTCTTCGGGGTGCTGACTTTCATGCTTATCCTACTCGCAACAATCTTAATTTGAGGTTGCCTAATTTTAAATATAGAATAGGTTTAATGTCTCCTTCCTCAGTTGGAATCAGAGTGTTCAACAAGTTGGATGAAAATATGAAGTGTTCAGAAAATCTAAATATTTTCAAAAAAAGACTGAAAGAATATTTAGTCGATAAAAGTTTTTACAGTCTCGAGGAGTTTTTTCTGTACTGAGATATAGTATTCTATATTAAGCATATGTACTGAGATGTTGTATTGTATATTAGGTATATATGTGTATTGACTTATTCCATAATGTAATGACATTCTTACAGAATAAAAACCTTTATTATTATTATTATTATTTATGAAACACCAGAAAATTTTATGTCGATGAACTAATTCGCCTACGACACTGTAGCCACGATTAGTTTAAAATCTCGACTATTAAAAATGGCACTGATTATGAATTGTAGAGGATGTGATTATATTATTGCTATCCATTTCTTTTGTTAGTTGGAAAATTTATAGCTATTATTTCAATAGTTATTTGAGCTGCTGAATTTTGGACGTGACTTTCGGAAAGTAACCCAAGCAGAAAATTTGTGAAGTTGGTAAATAATTATCAGTTGTGATCATTTCCGAACTTAGTAATGAACGTTATTTCAAGATTTACAACTCTACGTTTCTTTGAAATATATAAAAATGATTCGTTCATCATTTGTATCTTCATTGCAATTGTACAATTTCAACTGAGGCATAGTTGAAAATTGAATTCCGATATAATAAAACAGCAACTAGAAAACCTTTGATGAATATAAATGACTCCTTCAGATGCTTACTACCAACCATCACATATTCTCGGTCATTCAATCAAATGAATTACCTATAATTGACATTAAGGTGTATTACGAGTTATATAATTATAGTACTTAGTATTTCACACACTAATAAAATAGTGGAACTGAAGTCAAAAGAATTTTTAATTCAATTATTCAAAAATATGTCGCATACATAAAGTGAGTAACTAATTATCAGTTTCATTTCTGTTCCGATGTAATTTTGTATTCAATTCCGCGTAATTTTGTAGTACACTTTGTACGCTACCTGCTTTCAAAATGAGGTGGTGGTGGAGGCTCATTAAAATGTCTACCATCAGCAGATCTTTTCCTATCCTCGAAAGAATCCTCCCTTCTATAAGGCGCGGGACGCTTGACTGCTCTCCTATCTTCTTCCAACCGGATTCTAGTCCTTTGCAATTCCATTTTCTCCAACTCTATCCTTTCGCGTTCGATTTTCTGACGTTCGCGTTCAAGCCTGATTAGTTCGTTCTTTTCGCGCTCGATTTTCTCCCTTTCAATGCGCAATTTTTCCCTCTCACGTTCCAATCTTTGGGCCTCCGAACGTTGCCTACGCTCTATTTCCCTCTGCCGCAGAGATTCCTCGTGTCTCCTGCGCGTCTCCTCCCTCAACAATCTTTCTTTTTCGCGGAATCTTTGGCGCTCGCGTGCTTCCTGCAAAAAGATCTTCAATGTACCGACTTCGAAAAAGTTTAGGTTATCGAGAATTAAAACTGCAGGCATCATATTATACTCTCAGAAAAATAAATATCCATGAAATTCATGTCCCTGATATAATTATGAAATTATCCATTCCGAAAATGTTTTGGATTAGTCAAAGTGAAGGCTGTTGAATTCAGCAGGGCGAGAAATTAAATTCCAAATATTTCAGACAAATTGATATGGGGAATTTAACATTATATGGGAAAATTCATAAAATACCGGTAAACGCTCTCAATGTAAATTGAAATATAAAAGTTCAGTGTTCAATATAAAATTATTTTCATATCACCTCAATGCTCATATTTCAGAGAGAATCAATCAAATGGAGAACAAAAACTTTTCAAGTTACGTTTTCTACGCAATAGTCAAGAATGTATTCAGCTCTGATTCACCTTAGCGTCACTTAAATTTTGAACTGAATATAAGAAAAAGTTGAATTATGATTTCTTAGGATTTTATAATGATTTTCGATCAACGCAGAAAATGTTGGTACAAAATTGGGATGGAGTATATTGCCCATTGCTATATATATATATATATATGTTATACGTATAAAATTAAGTGAAACTAGAGCATTTATTCGAAACTAATCGAACAAACCTACTAGCGGAGCTGGTTATAAGAGTTCACAAAGCATCGAAATATCTCCATCCAGCTACCTCGAACGGTACATGTTGAAAATGTTTATCACAATCAATATAGATTATATATATATATACATGGAAGCAAATTTTTGAAAATTTTCAAAATTATGAAAATTTATTAAATAACTATATAAGGATATTTTTTCTTTCAAACTTTTAATTTTCCAAGGTTCACAATAGCAAAAAAAAACAACAGTTGTAGTTAGTATTAATCTAAACTTGATTTTAAAAATAAAAAAAAATATCAAATAAAACCTACAAGAATTCAAGAAGTGAAGTTGGATCGAGTGGAAAGGAACAAATTGCATAGAAGCGCTGAAAATACTTCTTCAATGAAAACGTTAATAGTTTAAATCGAATTGAAATATATATACTTACCCTGATTTTATCGAATGTGAGGATTTCGCTATGCTTCTTTTCACGAGAATGTGATCTGATGCTTGAATTCTCATGCGATGCTCTTTTCCGCTCGCGGCTTTTCCTATCAGTTGAATGCTGTAAGCATGATATATGCAGAATCTGCCAGGTAATTCGTTCATATTTGAACTTTGATAGTGTGTAAGTAGTGCTACATGCTCACCATCACTACTATATTTTGAGTAAGCTCATATAGTATAGTAAGCAGAAATTAAGAAACACAAAAGTCATACTTTAATAAAATATTTAATTAACAATACATATCACAAAAGAACTAATGGACAAACTATTCAACAAAAATAAGGAACACAAGTATTTAAATAACTGTTAGTAAATGAACACAAATATTTTGAACATGCACACATCACAAGGTTAATAGCAACTAGTACACTTTTCTTCAATACATTCAACCTACCCGTTGTTTCTTTTCATCATCTTTGGTGCTCTCTGCTTTATCGTTATCACCATCATCAGGTTTCTTGTCATTTTTGAGTTCAGAATCATCCTTCTGAACAACTTCATCATTTGACTTTGATTTATCTTTATCATCCTCAACACTCTTGGATGTTTTTGATTCTTCATCCTTAGTTTTAGGACCTGGGGATCTCTCTTTCCTTGTAGAACTTGAAGACTTTGAACGTTCAGGACTTTTTCTACCATTCTTAATTTGCTTCAGTTGTTCACTTCTCACAACATCAAACTGAAAAAAGTTGAAAGTTTGTGGTAAACATTTTTTCATATACAAAATTTCTAAAACAAGATAACCCAACAAATATAATAAAGATCAGTCATAGCCTGCCAACAGGAAATTATCTGAAAAGCTCATAATTGAATGGTCAGAAATCACGAACAAAAGTATTTGTGAGCTGAACAATTCAAAATGTTCACTTCGAAATATCAATATTAAAAAAATAATTTTTTATTTATTACAAGTATTTCATATTACACACAATTTTTCGACAACTTTAGGATAATCAACATCGTGTAGGAATAATAATTTTCATAACTGAGATTGAATTCTCGCACATCACTTGGTGAAACATCATAAAGAATAAAGTATAAACTTTAAAATAAAAACACTTGGCTTATGTTTCACAATATAAAAAAGTCGACATGTTTCGAGTTATGAACTCATTATCAAGACTGACTAGAGGAGAGTATTGCATCGTAATTTATAACGCAGACAAAAGCAAAGGTGATACCTGAAAATCAATTTGTTCGTTTACAAGGGGTAGTTGACTATTATGGGTGGAACTTATTTCGAGAATTTCAAGAAGGTCAAGGCGTTTACCCTTGTTACCTGAATGTAACAATTTGGTTTTGTTGAAATCCAAGAAGTGATGGAATTTTATACAATGTTCAGAGAAGCCAGTGGTATATTTGTTTTGTAAAATTGACTTTTTATGTTCTTCAACACGAATATTGATATTCCTTCCCGTCTGTCCAATATAGAAAGCAGGACATTTGTCGCAAAATATTTTGTAAATACCACTGTTTTCTCCGATGTTAGATTTTTCTTTATTATTGACCAAGAATGACTTCAAGTTTCTTTTATTTGTACAAATTGTTTTAACGTTATTTTTCGATAGTCTGTTACAAATTTTGCTACTCAAATTAGGCACATAATTTATTGGGAAATATTTTTGTTCTTCATTAATAGTTTGCGTGGGGTATATTGAATGCAACAGATTCATTATTCGTTTTTTCTCAATGAGCTTGTCGATAAGACTTTCATTGTAACCGTTATTGATGGCTAATAATTTAATTGTATTAACTTCAGTTTGAAAATTTGTTTCCGATAATGGAATCGTGAACAACCTATGTATGAACGAATGAAAAGCACTGAGTTTTATTTTAATGTGTTGGTTACTGTCGCTGTGAATTAAACTATCTGTAAAGGTTGGTTTTCTATAAATGTTGAAAGTAAGAGAATTCAAATTCCTAGCAATCTGAACGTCTAAGAAATTCAAGGTACCGTTTTCGTTTTCTACTTTGAGTACCTTGAATTTCTTAGACGTTCAGATTGCTAGGAATTTGAATTCTCTTACTTTCAACATTTATAGAAAACCAACCTTCACAGATACTTTAATTCACAGCGACAGTAACCAACACATTAAAATAAAACTCAGTGCTTTTCATTCGTTCATACATAGGTTGTTCACGATTCCATTATCGGAAACAAATTTTCAAACTGAAGTTAATACAATTAAATTATTAGCCATCAATAACGGTTACAATGAAAGTCTTATGGACAAGCTCATTGGGAAAAAACGAATAAAGTATCTGTTGCATTCAATATACCCCACGCAAACTATTAATGAAGAACAAAAATACTTCAAAATAAATTATGTGCCTAATTTGAGTAGCAAAATTTGTAACAGACTATCGAAAAATAACGTTAAAACAATTTGTACAAATAAAAGAAACTTGAAGTCATTCTTGGTCAATAATAAAGAAAAATCTAACATCGGAGAAAACAGTGGTATTTACAAAATATTTTGCGACGAATGTCCTGCTTTCTATATTGGACAAACAGGAAGGAATATAAACAATCGTGTTGAAGAACATAAAAAGTCAATTTTACAAAATAAAAATACGACTGACTTCTCCGAACATTGTACAAAATTCAATCATTTCCTGGATTTCAACAAAACCAAATTGTTACATTCAGGTAACAAGGGTTATCGCCTTGACCTTCTTGAAATTCTGGAAATAAGTTCCGCCCATAATAGTAAATTACCCCTTGTAAACGAACAAATTGATTTTCAGGTATCACCTTTGCTTTTGTCTGTTTTATAAATTACGATGCAATACTCTCCTGTATGTCAGTCTTGATAATGAGTTCATAACTCGAAACATGTCGACTATTCGTTACTGCTAAATACAGTATCTAAATATTTTTTATATTGTGAAACATAAGCCAAGTGTTTTTATTTTAAAGTTTATACTTTATTCTTAATAATTTTCAATTAAAAATGAAAAAATTTTTGAAAAAAATTACCTTCAGCAAATATTTCGTGAAACGTTAAGCCACCAAGAACTAGAATGAAATTAATTACCTTTTCAATTTTTATGATTTGGCCATTCAGTTCTGTATTATTCAGATTTTCAATAACTTTATTTGCATCTTCCACAGACCCCATAGTAACATATCCAAAGCAACATGTCCCTGGATATTTAGCATTGACCACTACCTTAGCACCAACAACTTTTCCATACTGAGATAATGCTTGTTTAATATCACATGCTCGTGTATTCATTGCAACATTACTAATCCATATGGCACGAGGATTAGCATTGCTTGGTACTTTTTTAGCATCGGAAGTGCTGTGAAGAGAGAAAATTTTACTCATAAAATTACTCAATAAATACTTATAGACTATAATACGAGGTCTGACAAATTAAATTAATATACTACTTTGAATGAAATTAAATATTTATTGATCAGTAAGTAATTATGAAGTAAGGTTTTGTATTTTAACACATTCATATACATTAAAGCTATAATTACCACCTGATAAAATATTCCTATGATTTGTTTGAAGCATTATACAATAGCAACGTTGGATCATAAGTATTTTCTTGAATCATATTTAAATATAAATATTGAACTCATGATAATACTGTTCAAGTATGTGTATTTGTTGACTGATGACTGTTATAGATAGAATATGGAATTGAAATTTCAAATGAAATAAAAAACAGCAATCAACATTTCTTGAAAATATCAAGATCGTTCAATTGAACTAACAGAAGAACTAAAAACAACCAGGTAGTAGAGTTGCTCAAATTTGAGAATTAATAATTTAATTATCAATGAGAGCACAATATGTCCTTTCCCTTCCTAAAAAAAATTGACAGGTGAATAAAATGAGAATATTATTTTGTCAGACCTCTTTGCAGCAGTCATCCATCCAATATTTTTTCAATTCATTTGTTAAACCCTCTCTGTCTTAAGTTATATCTACCAAATTTCACATTAATATATGAAAATTTCATCATAAACATCCACTGGATTTGAACCAGAATAGGTTATCACCAGGTTACCTCTGCCAATCTGTAGTTATACATTTTAATCCAAAATATGTGAATACCAATCAGAAGTTTCTGTGATATATAATTATATCTATGATGAAGTCTTTATTCGTCTTTGAATTTCTAATAAATTATAAAGCCAATTTCCAGGGACTGGAACAAGGTTTCACGCTGCTCTTTGAAGTCCATTCGCTGAAGATCTTACTTGAATACATTCACTTATCGAAAAATTCACTTGGGATGGTCTAACAAAAGTAATACATCAAACAGAAACTTTTTCATAAAGACTGTGTTCTGGCTCTAGCCATTCAATACTTCCTCAAGTTTTAGGCAAGATCTTTTCTATTCTATACAACAATTAACTGCATTACTGGTAGAATTGAGTAGAATAAAACCAACCTAGATGATTCAGCTGCTTCCTTCTTAGTAGCTTCAGCCTCAGTTGTTGACTTGTCCACATTTTCTTCCTTGGATTCTTCATTAGTCGATTTCTTCTCATCTAGAGGAATAAATGAAATCGTAGATATTTAAATTCAAGGTCAAATATTGTGCCCCGATTTCTAAGAACTTCACGATAATAACATTAAACTTAGAACAAGAAATATGAAATTAATACAATATGACATATCAAATTTTGAAGAATGTCAAAATAGACTGCGTCGGTTTTCGATACACTTCACTTTATTATTTGCTTAGCAAAATCTCCAAGTCAGGTTCACAAAACTTAGGATAAGTTTTGTGACATAAAAACTAACAGCTCATTTCTTCTTTAAATCTATTGATGCAAATATCTTCCACAACTGCAACAATTTTTTAGCAGGATGAGGTTCTCTATTTGATGATCTGGAACAAAATTCAATATAGACAGAATACTGGTACCGGATCTTCTATAAACGGCAACGCTCATCTCCATTTGGTTTCTTCAAATTTCTTCAATGAATTCTAGTAATGGTAGAGAATACTGTTGATATTATGTTCTTGAATTGTAGAAGGTCTTCTATAAATCTCTAACTGCAACTATCTTCTCAAACATTCTAAACACAAATATGCATGTTCTTCTACAGAGTTGATTCTTGAATACCACATATTTAATTGAGGTTCTTAGACATCATCCTCACTCCCAAAGATTTTTCAACAGCATGTTAGTTTTTATGTCACATCGTAAGTTTAAAAGTATATATTTGAATGAAATAAGTATACAAAATTTTTTCACAGTAGCAGAAATAAAAATAAATAACATTGAAAAAAACATACCTGGCTCAGATTTATCCTTTGAATGAGTGTCAATTGTAGGCTAAAACAAAATTAAATACATATTAATAAATAAGTACACTAATATTTTCAGAATTATTTTACCTCCTCATCTTGAATCTTTTCCTCTTCTTCCAGAGTCAATGTAATTGGAGACTCATGGTCTTCATCCTTCTGTGATTTTTCATGAACTTCTCCATTGTCACTCTGAAAATGAACAAATAAAAATTAAAAATGATTCACAAATCTGAGCTAAGTA
The DNA here is from genome assembly GCA_030704885.1 of Cynegetis impunctata. Classification (NCBI taxonomy): domain Eukaryota; kingdom Metazoa; phylum Arthropoda; class Insecta; order Coleoptera; family Coccinellidae; genus Cynegetis; species Cynegetis impunctata. The sequence continues at coordinate 913,745 of JARQZK010000723.1, forward strand.
CTAAAAAACAAAAGCATCAATTGATTACCCTTTCATTATCTGGTATGGATACTTGAGATTTACTTTCTGTTTTCAATTTTGCCTCATTTTCTGAAGTTGGCTCTTCAGATTCATGTTTATCGGAATCAGTCTTACCTACAAGAACTTTAACAATACTTCACCTAACCAAATGTTAATTGTTTCATACCTGTAACCGAAAGTCGTTTAGATGGTTTATCAGGAGTTTTTTCATCACTAGCTTTGAACAAAAATGTCTCTACATCTTCACCTTCATCTTTAAGAGCCTGAAAGGAATACATAAAAATATCAATTTAAGAAATTCTGAGAAGTCTCCATTGACATCAAGTCTTATTGATTGAAAATGTCAACAAATGTTTGGTGTAGGTATAAATATATATATACCCTAAACTTAAGCTTTCCCAAACAATAGTTGCGTTCTACAATAATAATGAATTCTACAAAAAAAAAAACATCTTAGCCCAAATAGAAAAATAATCGGCTATATAACAAGACGAAATCTTTTACTGACCTTCTGAAGCCTATCCATCAATACTTGTTTCACACCATTTTTATCGAGACCTCTCTTTTCCAGTTCAATTTTCAAATCCACAACTCTTAGTTCACTTAGCTTTTTGGTCTCAGAATCAGACATTTTCGAATTGAATTGTCAGCGACAATAACTTTCCACACACAATATTTAACTAAATTAATCTATTTTAAAATAAACTAAGCTTCTCCTACTTAGCTAGCAGCTAGCGTAATGATGAATGATCGAGATTCACAGTGCGTATGCGTAAAGATGGAGAACATGGCGTCCTACAATTTCCGGTGATAACTTGTGGAAGTGTGAAAAAGTTTTTATACCGTTATAAATAAAATTTTCAGATTGGAAGTTGCAGAATTACTAAGGCGAAAATTTTGATTGTTAGGAGAATAATTCATATTTTACATGGTTCACAATTCAACTTTGAAAACTTCTTTGAAGTATTTGTGAATACTGCGCATCCACCAATATCTTTACGGATCAAGGGATCTTTTCATTTTAGTGAATTTCAATTCATTGATTTTAATAATTTTTCTGTAGAGACAAATATATTCCATCCAAATGTTTCTTCTCAAGTTTAAATAATAAATCTTCCGTGACGATTCGAACAGTAATAACTTTCAATCTGAGTACTTACCTATATTTTAAAAAAGTGAATAATCTATACGTAAACACAAACAAATTATATGCAATTAAATCTATGAAATTTATAAAAGTCTATTTTTCAATACATTAATCACCTTCTTTCAGTGATCTGAAGTTATTTTCTTGAAAATTTGGATTTGGGACGCCCGTATTAATGAGCATCGTAATAAATAAAATATATAGCGGTTATATTTGTAGGTATTTGATGATGGTATAGTGTACTTATCCAGCCGCGTCATACTTATTCAGATAAATTAGTGAAATTTAAATGAATATTTCATTATTGTTGATTCGTAAATATGTATGTGGAAAAATTGGTATTTGCCAAATTCATTGTGGTGCTTGTGACGCATTTAACTTAGGCCTTACTGGACGTAACATTGAAACCAGGATAAAAGAACTTAGGAACTCCATAAGTACTATACTATAGAAATTGCACTGGACTTTTCAAACACTGCATTAGAAACAATCACTTCATAGATTTGAAAATTATTACATGCAAAAAAGAAAGGAATGAAATTGAACCTTCTTGAAGCAATATAAATATTAGAAGCACAATACTGAAAATCTCACATTCTGAGCATTTGATATTTAATATGTCGCCACCGTTGTTACAATCAAAGATTCCACTCTGAAACGACCATTTTCAGGATTCCCCAAATATTGATTTTAATTCTGAGGATATTAGGATAATATATATATATATATATACCTACACCAGACTTATTAGAGCGTAGTTCAGTCTTGAAAAATTTTGATAATGGGCTAGTAACCGAAAACAATTGTAATGTAAATTTGTTAATATATCGTGAAATTTTGCCAAGTATTCAATTCGAAAATAATATTTTCTTTTAATAAATTTATACTTTTTCTATAACGATAATATTAAACTGTATTGAATGTGTCTTTTAGTCACAGTGTAAATATTAAATACGATATTAATTTTTATATATTCACAAACTTGTGAAATGCAAATTGCAGTAAAATGATGACTCCTCCAAAAGGCTAAATTTTGGATATGTTGTTCATAAATAATTAACACATTTTATGCCACCGGTTTGAAATATTGCCGCTCATGCTCCTACCCGTCACTCAATTCCTCCAAGTTTAAATATGACAAAATTTTGACTGAATTTACCCAAATTATGATAGCTTTGTTCTGCCTCACATATATATATATATATATATATATATATATATATATATATATATATATATATATATATATAATATATATATATATATATATATATATATATATATATATATATATATATATATATATATATATATATATATATATATATATATATATATATATATATTATATATATATATATATATATATATATATATATATATATATATATATATATATATATATATATATATATATATATATATATATATATAGTGGCGTAACTACGTCAGAAAAACTTGTGTTCGATGACGTTAGGAGGCCCCCTTACTTTATAGAAAACGACATTTTTGAACGTAGAACATAAGTTTATTTACAGCAGACAGTCACATTAGAGGTTTGATAACGTTTAAAAAGATTTTATTCGACTTTTTGCATTCGCAAAAACTGTTACCAAGTTTTGTACATCTGTCTTTTTCGCAATATTATTCTCGATTGAAATTAGAGCCAGAGAGCTCTACCGTTTTTGTCCCATCGTATTGCGAAGGTGATGATTTATTATCTTTAATTTCGAAAATGATCTTTCTGCTTTTGAGACGGTAACTGGGATGGTGAGAAACAGACAACATGCTGTAACAATTTCAGAAAAACTACTGCTCGAGAAGTAATTTTTTAAGAGAATGAATTAAAGATTTTGCGCAGCATAGTTCATTGTTGGCCTGAAATTGTGTCTGAAACATCATCTTATAGGTATATTTCAGGCAAAAAAGTTGAGAGAGGCATATGGCACTACATAATGGCGGCTTATTTTTTAAAAATCGCATACCTCTGTCGTCAGCTTATAAAAAGACCACTAATACAATAGTAAAGTAATTTCGTTTAAATCAAATCTTATTTCATTTTCTGAAAATATTCGTAATTTTGTCCTTTTGGGGCATCGAAGGGGCCCCTAAAGATCTGAATGGCAAAAAATGTGATATTTCATGAATTTTCCGTAATCCAGGACACGCCTCTTGGGGTCCCTTTGGGGCCCACAAAGGTGAAGGTCACAAAAATTTGTGCAGCTTTCTAAAATTTTCCAGGCCCCAGTCTTGAAGTTCCCCAAGCTTTGGGGGCCTGTGTTCCTGGAACACATGGAACACCGGTAGTTACGCCACTGTATATATATTTATATATATATATATATATATATATATATATATATATATATATATATATATATATATATATATATATATATTATATATATATATATATATATATATATATATATATATATATATATATATATATATATATATATATATATATATATATATATATTTATATATATATATATATATATATATACATATATACATATATATATATATATATATATATATATATATAATATACATATATATATATATATATATATATATATATATATATATATATATATATATATATATATATATATATATATATATATATATATATATATATATATATATATAAGTTAACTATCTGTTTCCTTCAATTATTCATTTCGATCTCTGATTGTCATTAAGTTACCGAAAATGCAGAATCCAGTCGGGAGAACAAATACTTCCTGACATGAAGATGTCTACTCGGCAACAGTGGCGTAAGTCAGAAAATATATATATATATATTTTTTATCTCGAGGGACCTACAGTTTAACGCCGGTTCCGAACAGCCAATGGGCTTGTGAACGATGTACATTACCCAACAATTTAATCATGTATATAGAACCACTAAATTCCGGACATACACAACACCCAAGAGCAAGGTGGGACTCGAACCCACAATCGTCGGTTTACAAACGGAACAAGCGGTACACCTTACCGCTGGTCTACCGAAGCCCCCCCAGAAAATATTTGTTCTATAGTCGGGATTCTGATTTTCGGTCTAAACAGTGAATTGTTGGTTCCTAATATATTTGGCGGAGGACGCTAAGGATTGTTATCCATATAGTTCAGCCGCAATTTGTATTGGGGAACAATTAGAAATATGTTAATTCACTCCAAGTCAAGTAAGCTGCACTGAAGAGTTCTAATAAGATCGAAACAGCTGTATGCAGATCTTGAATCGGGATGACTTGACAATTTCTATAATTCACTGTTGCATCGTGAATGCAGATTTCGAGCCGATATGAATACATATAACCAGGTCCATTGAAAGATTATTTGATAATTTTTAAATTATCGAAGAATAGTCCTTGTTCACTTTATGTGATATATCAAATTAACTATGGTCAAGTAGTATATTTTTCATGAATCATGTTCCGGGAGATGAAAAACGGATTCAAAAACCACTCCCACACTTCACTGTTATAACTTGCGATACATTGCAATAGCGTATTATTCTAGGGGGATATACGATTAATATTTCGATCATAACCGTACATACGTTTTCTCAAACTAGATAAAATTTTCTTGCCTCTGTAGACTTAATAGTTTAGCAAATTTGTAGCAATTTTTGTCGTAGCCTTCCTAAAATCGCCCTCGTATCATCTCAAATCATTTCCATATGAATTTTTATTTCAGAAAGGTGTTGGTGAGAGGGGGTTCGGGTGGTGTGGAGGAGGCATGCTGGAAACAGCCAAACTGGGAGTACTTGCTTCTTAGCCTATACAAAACCAGATCACGAGCAGTGATCAAAATATCCACCCCACATAAATCGGCCTCTTTCAGTCAATGATAGAATAAATTTCAGCAAATCATGTTGTACAATACGTTGTACAAATGAATGTTAGTACAAAACAATTCCATGAACAGTGATGAAACCATTTCTCAGAAAATATTAAGTTCACAGAGGCAAACAAAAATTGAAAACTTTGCAAGTTGTAATTTAAAAAAGGGCTGTGGTCGAAGAACTACTTCTTCATAGTCAAAATGGCAGAAAACAGAAAAAAGCGCCAAAAAATTGTAGTTTTTGGGATGGGAAACTAGGTTCCGTTGGGGCCCTGAGGTCGAAAACTTGACCAGAATACCCTCATATCAGCCCTAATATTGTGTGAAAAAATCGCTACTACCTGATTTTATGTACGTGAGATCGATTATGAACTACAATTTTATTGGACTAAAACACTTATTTTCTAAAACAATTTTCGAACGTAAAATCATGTTGCTGGGTAAATTATGGGAATTATTGAGGAGTCAATTCGATTTTTAGGGGTTAAACACCCTCCCAGACTGACGAATGAGACAAAACGACGAAAAGTAGTTTCCAGATATTTATGAATAGACCAATACAATACAATACAGGCAATAGATGCAAAACTTATTAATCACATAAATACTCTTGAAATGTTTGAAAAATTACTAAGTATGTAATAATAATAGTTAAGACATTAAAGACATTTTGAATTCCACCCAACAGCTTTTGGAATTTATGAACTGGATGACTCTTCTGCTATGAGGGAAGTTACACTTTAAGTCCAATTTATTCAAAATTAAAAGTTAAAAACCACAAAGTGCGATTGAGGCGTTGAGAAGATGGAATAAAAATTTATTTCCAATAATTCGTAAACTTTTAGTTATAATGGCAACTTTACCCGTCATCACATGTTGTAGAAAAGATCGTTTTCTTCCCTAAAATTTCTTAAACATTATTTGCGGAATTGTACTGGTGACGATAGAGTAAACGACCTAGCTTTGAAGTATATGCATTCAGATAATCCTATTCTGAAGACAAAATTCCTGACGACCTAGCTCTTCAATTCACCGTAAATTTTAGTTGGCATTTATTATGTTGATGTCTTTTTTGTTTCTTGTTTTAGTTTTATGAGAATACTAATACTCATTGCCTTAAAGTATTCTTGTCATTATATGCTATTTGAAACTTGAGTATACTTATCACTACCTGATAGATTTTTTTATTATATTTTATTAAATGTACTTTATTTATGTATGTTTCGCTTTGTGTTTCATAATATGTTCTCGTTTTATATACGTACTCTTCTTAGTTTTTTTTGGAACCCTCCCTTTATACAAAATTCTAGCTGCCCCACTGTAATGTCGGAGTTATAAGTTTATGAAAAAAAATTATTCTTTTTCAGGTTTTTTCGATTTGTTTGGGTTCAAGATAGAGTCGATTCAATCCTCATTCGAAAGGCTGTACAATTTTCTACAGCTTTCAGAGTACCAAGATTTCTCCATCAGTTTCCACCCCAGAAGTGAAAAACTACCAAAAAACGGAGTTGACGTTTTAAAACATTGTTTAAAAAAACCGTAAAAGACTAGCGGTGAAAAGAATTACATTTTCATCTTTGAATTGTATTTCAAGAAGTGGCACAATCAGATATAGGTTAGGATTTTTGTCAAGAAAAAATCTCTATCGACTGCTACACGTAAAAATGCAGTTTTTTTTTGACTTTTTTGTTTACTTGAGAAAAAAACATAATTTCACTACAGATCTGATGAATTGAATAAAGTTATTCTAAGATGTTCTTGGAAGCTAGTGAATTATTTTATATATTCTAAATATCAAATCTGTTTCAATTCCTCGATTAATTATTGATAATTAATGTATAATTATACAATTCCAAAATTAGCACAATTCAATAGCTGTTTGAATGTTACTTCACCTGGATATACAGAAATTCATTTGCATTTTTTGTATGCAATAAGATATCATGAGATGAAATCTGAATAGTTCGGTAAATTGCGTGAAATGGAAACAAGAAAGCAGTTTTTCTTAAAATATTAGTTACTGTCGAAATAAGGTAGGTACCACTTCATCTTGCAGAAATTTTATTCGGATATATTTCAATAAATTCAGTAACAATTTTTTCAGGAATCAAGATAAAATTAAATTATTTTATGACGTAGTATCCAAAACTATTTTTAATCTTTAATGTATGAGAAATTCCAAGAACTTAAATCAGTAGTGAATGTAATGTTAACTGAGCCATCAGAAATTTATATCCGCCGGAAAATTCAATGAAAATATTGTCAGGAATTCATGTTAATTGAATTTAAAACCACATATTTTTAACGATAAAAGTGCGTTAATTCTTAGATTCGCACAAATCAGTAGTTTAATATAGTAATGTGGTGATATCACGTGGGAATTTCTGCCTCCAGCTAGGAGGAGCTAATTTTCTTGAATAAAACTTGCTAACATTAGAGGTAATAAGGCAATCGGCCTTCTGATGACTGATGCGCTCCACAGCTGAAGCATATCGTAGTCAATAGAATTGACCAGTAGTTGTGTAGAAGCGACAAAAATCACGTTTCAAATTAGAATAAAATCTGTGCGAGACAACACAGTCCTCTCTTCGCAGGATGTATTTTCGTGTTAATATTGTGATATTTTTGTTTATTTTGGTTTTAAGTGAATCGCAGCAACAAGGTGAGCAGACAAAGATTGTAGTTAGATATTTGAATTATAGAACAATTTTTTTTACGACTCTAAATAGTTTTTCAATAATTCTGGCTCGAACATAGCATACGGAAGATATTTATGAGCACAATATGTAAGAAATATATCCCAATATACAAAATTAGGTTATTACAAGATGAATTTCATATATTTCCATACGATTTTTAATTTTTCTCCAGATTGTATTCATAGGAATTCAATATTCGAGTACTTAATTCAATTCCATTCTTTTCATACAGTAATTTCATTCCTCATTTTTAAATACTGCATTTTTGAAAATATTTAACTAAGGCGGTAATTCGAACATAATTTCAAAAATCCCGGACAACCAACGACAGTTGGAACGGAAAAAAATCATTTTACTTTATTTATTTATTTATATGATGTACCTACTCATTGAATGCTTTCGTTCGATACCCTGAATTGTCTATGGGACAAAAAACCTAAAAAACACTATAACTTTTTTATTAATCTCGTGCGAAATTTTTGAAAACAGATTTCTGACGAAATCATATGTGTTTTATTGAGTCATGTTGGAATTTTCGAAATCGGACAAATATGTAGTTTGTTGTAGTGAGATGAAAAACCCCTAGCTTTGGATCGGGGTAGTAATGAATCGAAATATGATTATAAACGGATAGTAACAAATTAATTATTACCTATTTGTGAAGTGAACTAAATTTAACTATAAGTGAAGAAAACGCACAAAAAAAGGAAAATTGAAAAAAAAAATTGGTTGTTGGTCTTAGGAGTCTATCGGCAACTTAAAACCAAAAAAGCTTTGGGACACATTTCCCGTTCCACTTCTGGTTTTTGTGCTTTTTTTAGTTTTCCGTACTTCTGTATTGTATGTACCACGAATCCTCCTTATTTTTTTGCGCAATATTTTTACGTCTGTAATCCCAGTTATAGCTAACACATGTTTTTCCGCTTTGCTTCTTGCGACTCTGTCTTTAAATAAACGATTAATTTTGTTCTACAAACAAGGCAGATTCTCATATTCCTCCAAAAAGTGGACGATATCGAAAACAACATTTTCTTTTTCCATTGTTTATCTTGTAAACCAATATATTTTTTAACCTCACTTTCACACGTGGTGATGACAATGCGGCACTGCTATTTTCACGAGGTATGTTGCGTGGAACTAATGTAAAATGTCACGAAAATATCAACATGATTTTGATATCGCGACACTAATGTCACGGCTTCAAATAATTGCCGCGACAACGTGACTTTGAAGTTTGCATGTTTAAAAATGTCGCGACTTTTAGTGTCATGGCACTAAAGTCGCGACATTGTTGTCGCATGAAAACGAGCCTTTAGGCATTGTTAGTATGTGAACGAGTAGCTCCTGCTGATCATCCCCTTGCCCATGCTGTACGCTCCCTTCGCTGGCGGTCTTTTGAACGGAAGTCAAAGACTGGCAGCACGAGTGCCAGCTACCGTTTTCAATTACATGCTGCCTTTGGATGTCGAGTTTCATAGTTTCATGAAATGTTTTTACCGAAATTCCGGGTTAAATTATGAATTAATTCAAAGTAAAATGTACAAAAGTATTAAACACAAGTGAGAATGAAACTACAACATTCAGGAAACATTCCGGGAGATCTACTCGCAATTCAATGGTCGATTCTCCCTTATTTTTGAAGTTTCAAAACTAGAGGCGGACAGGTTTGATGTCATACATTGCTGGAGCAGCATGTAAACGGTTCCTGTGTTTGAGGCTGCCCAGGAAGTATCAGGGCATCAAATCAGGCAGCTCGGGTCGCAGCGGCGTGGCTGCATGTAAATGTTATCCCAAATAGAGTAATCGACTTTTAGAACTCTTTTTCCGTCAGACATTATTTCTGCATCTATAGTCAATTCCCTCACAAAATACATTAAGAATTTAAATAGCTCATTTTTCATGTGATATTTAAATCTTATATTTTATGTGTTGGATTGATTGGGCCGATACATGGTGAAATTAATAAACATATTAAAACAATGGTTAATAATAACAATTGACACATTTATTAAATGAAATAACGCATGTCGCACGTTTCGGTGAAACTTCGCCTTCTTCAGATGCTAAAGGCAAACTAACTATGTTTCTCCGTTATATCGAAAACAAGAATTAAAGAGATGACAAATTGTGTAGAAAGGGTAAATAGAAGTATGGTTACAAATAATTAGAAGAATAGGAAAAACCAATTCTGAACTGCTAGTCAGGTAATTTTGAAAAGATTGAGAAGGGGGCTTGAAGTATGATCGATTTGGCTATTCAATAGGAGACCGGAATGCTTGTATTTATTTATCTGTAATGATTCTAAAACATTAAGTTTAATTCCCTTACTTTCAGCATTTAATATTTTAAAATCAAAATTGAATGTGTGATTTTCTTGGATTAAATGGTTTGCATAATGTGAATCCGACTTTTGATTAACAAAGCTCGTTTGTGTTCTGAAATTCTTATTTGAAAACTTCTGAAAGTTATACCAATGTAAAATTTATCACAATCACAACAATTGATTTTATAAACTCCTGATTTATTATCTTTATGAAATTTGGTTTTATTATTTTTTATATGATTTCCTAAATTATTACCGGTACGATAAACAATGTTAATGTTGTGCTTAGATAAAATAGATTTAAGTTTTTTACTTGAATTTCCGATGAAAATGAGGCTGTTACATTTGATATTATTTTTAGTAAGGGGCTACACCTGGCTAATCGCATTTTTGAACAACTTTTTATCTATCATATTGTCTATTATTATGGGGTCATAATTATTATTTACGGCAATTTGTTTAATTATTATTTTCTCGATGCTAAAATTGGTTATTTCATTTAATAAATGTGTAAATTGTTATTATTAACCATTGTTTTAACATACTTATTTTATGTTTTTTTTAAAGAGGTGTACAAAACATTTTCTTCTTCTTAGCTATCATTTTATATTTGATAATTATTATTAGATCGTTTTCATGATTCGAAGTAAATGAAAACTTGTTATTCCTTTTATACAAATGGTGCTTATTCAATTGGTTATTAGAATTTGAAGGATTTAGATCTTGAAAATTCACGAAATTTTCCCCTATTTGGCTTCCAGAGGAAATTAAATACAAAAAATACAAAATAATTTTAGAAATATATCGAAACTTAATATTTTTCCTACTAAATTTGAACAGGTTATGTCGAAAATTCAAAATGAAATGTTTTTTCCAGAAAAATTTTAGTATTTAATATTTTGAAATGAGTGGAATATCTCAAATTCCATACTGCAGCTCAACCTCTGTTATCTCTATTATTTTGATGAGTAAAAAGAGAATACGCAACATTTCACTTGTGTAAACTGAAAGTTTTCCAGAGCTCTAATAGTTCAACCTAACCTAGTTCATATTTTGTTCTTGTGGATGTAATACCATTCTCAAGAATAATATTATTTTCTTGACTTATGAACTGCATTGTTTGATTAATGTATATGAATTAAATTCTTTTAAAGCCGGTCTAACAGATACACTGTGACGAAAAACGATTCAGGTGAAAAACCTGATTGCTTTTTGAAATGCATCCGTCTCTATCGTCAACCATTATTTTCAACTTTTGAGAAAAATTTCAGAATTTTGAACTGCTGTTATTTTTAATTTCGTCGGAGAATAAACTTTGGAAATAGTACGTTTATAAAATCATAAGAAAGATAAGACACATACTTACCGCTTTAAAAGTGATTAGGTATATTAAATTTAAATATCGTGAGTAAGAAACATGCTATTTAAATCTAGAAATATTTCGAAATTTTTGTATCTCATATATGCCTTCGAAACTTTTTCCAATGATACCTAGAATATAAAATATTGATGCATAATTATTTTAATTGGTACATCGTGTATATATAGTAGGTACAGTAGAGATTCAATATCACAGATTTTAAAAACCTAACCAAACATTCAAATTCGACGACCCAAATATCATTTCAGTATAGATTGTTAACGATATAGGTCATTAACAAATAATGACATTGGAGAAATCGATTTCTCTTAATGAAAGGCCAATTACTTACTTGAATCATTTCTTGGGGAAGTTCAAGATATGAACTATTGATAATGGAAGACTTTAATCACTTTAATTTGCTCGATATGTTTGAAGTTATTTCAAGGCTAATTGCGATAACATCAAAATCTGAAATACAGTTGATTAATCTGTGTTTTATTGTAGTTACAAATATTTTTATCAAGAATGAATGAATACTTTCGAGTAATAAAATATGATTATCCCATAATTATAAAACGATAATATCAACGTAGTTTTCTTATTTTTTACACGCAGAAAATGTGCATAAGTTGTTCTCATTTTCATTTTTCGAGGTACCTATATACCCAATAATGCTTGAAACTGTGTTGATTTAAAGCAAGGCTGCCCAACCCCAGGCCCACGGACGTATTTTGAATGGCCCAACGCCCGCGTGAGCAAGTTTGAAAACTGCCTGTCAAAAGGACATGCAGTCGGATGATATTATGGACCCGGTAGTATGCTGCATGCAATTCAGGGTTTTATTTGAAGAAGATAACTATCAACGAATATAGAGAGTTACGACTGTACTGTGATAAGAGAATTCAAAGCTGAAATAAATCTGTTTTTAATGAATTAAGCCAATGAAAATATTGACCACTTTCCTACACTCAAAGATTTGAAAGAGAAGCTCAATATCGATACTATCCATTGTACTAAGTACGAATCCAAAATAAGATGCTTATTAATGTCGTTTGAGAGCAGATTCCAGGACTTCGAAAATATAAAAACAAATTTACAAGTTTTTGTGAATCCTTTTACGATCAGTTTGATTGAAATAATCCTGCTAATATTCAGTTGAAACTCACTAATCTTCAAAATCATTCTGCTCTAAAAAACCTTTTTTCAGAAAAAATATCGTTGAAGTCAGAAACTTCTACAAAAGACTTTGTAGATTTTTGGAAACTGGTACCAAAAGAAAATTTTTCTGCAATAACTGACCTAGCCTTTCAATTTCTAAGTAGTTCCGGTTCAATAGGTATATGATTTTTTTAAATCCGAATTATATAAAAAATAAATACCGCACGTCCCTAACTGAGCAACGTATTTTGTTCTGATTTGTTGTTACTGTCAATATCTGAATTGACGCCCAATTTAGGAAAATTATTGAAACAGAAACAACTTCAGAAATCACATCAATTGTTCCAATTTTTTTAATTGTATTTCTTTAATTAGCGCAATATGCTGTATATGTTATTATTTTAATTGAACTTATAAAATTTAACTTCATTAAATTAAAGAAGTATTTCAGAATGTTACATTTCTTTCATTCCAAAATACCTTAATTCAAGTTAGGCTTATTTTTATAAGATATAACGAAAATATGAACTGTCAGTGGTAAGTGGCCCGCTTGTGCTTTTTGAATTTTTCATTTTGCCCTACTGTTAAAAAGGTTGGGCAGCCTTAATTTAAAGAATCAACCGTTTTATTAAATTTTCCTATACTTCGAACTGAAAATGATATCCTCAAAATGTTTATACATGTCCTTTTGGGTGACTAAGACACGATGAATTAGTCATTTCTGCATTTCGCATGTACCATACTTAGAACTTGATTACACATTAAATTTCTGGCAAAAGGATGAAATGGCCAAATTGATATGAAGAAACACACTATTATAACTCATTCATTAACAGTGGATAGCCTCGTGTTTCGAAATTTTCTGATGTCTCAATGTTTATCATTTTTAAATTATACTCTATACGTGACACTATCTGACCTTAACCTAACGAAGGTGTACTACTGTAAATTTTTGGTCTTTAAATCACGAAGTTGGAAGTAGTACCTATTGAACGTTTAACGTGGATAAAAGCTACAGTTCCACCGGAGGAAGATTGTGGAACATTTTTGTTGCTGTTGCGTGTTTCCGAAAATGTTCCAAAATGTTCTTAAATGTTCCTTAAAATTTCTTTATGTTTCGGCAACAAATGTTGACTATTTCTACTTGTCACCCTTCAAGCTACGATTCAACCGGGGGAACATTTTTGTTGCTATTACCTACGTGTTTCCGTAAATGTTCCTTAAAATTTCTTTATTTTTCGGCAACAAATATTGACTGCTCCTACTTGTCGCCGGTTTCCGTTTTGAGCGGTAAACTTCAGGTCATAGGCCCTTGGTTTGCTTTAGGTTCTCAAGTTTATAGTATTAAACTCAGATGAGAGAATAAAACCGAAAATGTGTGTGAGTAACAACCTGGAGCGGCTATGTAAGAACACGTATATTTGTGTGTGTATAATGATATCAGTTTCTGAAAAAAGGTCCCTATATATTTTTTATTACTTTTACAAATCAAATTAGTTAGTTTTTTTTTAATTTGTGTAATAAAATAGTTCAATCATATATTATTTTAAATATTCATTAGGTACAATCAAAGTTACATACGAACAATCAAATTAAAATTTATATTCATGTAAGTAAATGACATCCATGATAGTTGTGAAAGAGCTATTTGAGCCAATGTGCCTACGGTCAGTTAGCTGATTGGGGTTGAGTTTGAGGAACACGACTCTAAAGAATTATTCAATAAAAGTTTATAAAATTCCAGTTCCAGAGACTCTTGTTTGTTGCTCTCAATAACAGTAGCCACATCTGTTTTCAGCAGCTCCGCGAAGACTGTTCTCCAAATCTTCTTTGTAAGAAATTACCATTATTGAGGATTTTTCCAGAATCTCTTTTCTTTTAAGGGATTATAGCTGTCGAAATATTCCAGAAACACTAGTAATTTTATGAAATGCTTTCATACGTTTAGTTAAAGCAGACAGTACGTTATCAATAATGACAATAAACACCTGAAGTTCAAGACGTTGTCCAGGTGTTTGATTTTCGACAAAGTCATCGAAACCGCATGAAAGTGTCTTCGTACAATCAGCTCGGGATGACCACCTAGTGTCCGAGAACATCCTGAAAATCGGAATTTTTGAAATATAATCATTAAATGCGTTCGTAAGATCGAATAGGTAGAACCGTGAAAAACTGTATAGATTTTGATACCAACGTTACTCACGTTAGGTATAATACAACCTATGCCTACAATTTAACGAGACGAAATCGTGTTTTAGATTTTCAGGTAGGAGTGAAGCTCCGTAGTTCAGATCGAATCCCGGCCGAACCAACGAATTTATGCGGAGCCACCTCTCGGAAGGCAATGGCAAACCACCGAGAAGTATTCTGCCTTGTAAAGCCTCTCTGTAAAGACGTTCGGAACCGTCGTAAAACTGTAGGTCCCTTCTATTCGTGTATCGCTGTATCACGCACAGCACGGATAGTTGTAGAGAGGTCGCCTACACCCGAAATCGGGTACGGCACCACAAGAAGAAGTGAAGCATAGCCTGAGCGCTTCGCGTTTAGAGCATGCAGAATATTTTACGCTTATCTGAACTTATTTTGTTTTACCGTCCGACATGTGTTGGAGCGCGGGGCCCCTCAATTCCCGGGGCCCGTAGCATTTGCTACTCTTGCTACGTGGCTAATCCGGCACTGCCCTTGGCAACAAGAAGAATCATTCAGCAACAAAATGTTCCTCCGGTGGAACTGTAGCTTTACCCTGTTACGATGAGTTTTTAATGCCTTCTAACTTTAATTTCAAAATATTAGTAATCACTTAATAAACTTAATATTGACTTTTGTAAAAGTCAACTAGAAGTTTCGATAAATCTGCGCATCCACATGAAACTATTGCATTGAATACAGACCTCTTTCCTTCAGTTCAAAATTTTTGAGTGTTTTTGAAAGAAACTGTGTTATTTCATGACACAGTGCATATCTGTGTGTTGCTCCGACAATATGATAAGTGAAAACTTCCAAACATTTCAGATTTAAAAGCCCAAATAATAACTACACATGTTTTTCCTTAATTGTATGTTAACAATGTATATGTTTTTCGTTAATATATTCAACATTACAAAGGAATGACTCGAAGTGTATGGTGTTTTTAGTAAAATATTTGTGATAAGCTTTTCTAACGAATTATTACACATATTTTATAGGAAAGTTTAGAATACCATTTCGTATTAGATAAGCAAATAATTGTAGAAATTTTGAATACCTATTCAAGTGTCTTACGCACGTGTTTTGGAAATTTGGAATAAAATATACCTTTATGATCAGAAATATTTTTGAATTATAGAATTTCGACTTCTAATTTCCAAATAAATTGAATTGTGGTAAATTTTGGATTGATTGGCCCAATCAATCCAAAATTAGAAAAATGAAATTTTATTTTGAAATTTGCCACAATACATGATGTAAATCAATAAACATATTAAAACAATGGTTTATAACAACAATTTACACATTTAATAAATAAAATACTCTTGACGCACGTTTCGGTGAAACTTCACCATCTTCAGATGCTAAATGCAAACTAAATATATTTCTCCGTCATATAGAATACAAGGAATAAATAGATGACAAATTGTGTAGAAATGGTAAATAGAAGGACGGTTACAAATAATTAGTAAAACAGGAAAACCCACTTTATAAACTGCTAGTCAGGTAGTTCGGTAATTTTGACAAGATTCAGTTGGGGGCTTGTATTATTACTCAGTAGGAGATCTGAATGTTTGTATTTATTTATCTGTAATGATTCTAGAAAATCAAGTTTAATTTCCTTACTTTCAGCATATAATATTTTAAAGTCAAAATTGAATGTGTGATTTTAATGGTTTGCATAATGTGAATCCGACTCTTGATTAACAAAACTACGTTTGTGTTCTGAAAGTCTGGTCTGAATATTCTGTAAAACTTATCAGAATCACCAAAATTAATTTTATAAACTCCTGATTTATTGTTTTTGTTAACTTTTGATTCATTATTTTTTTATATGATTTCCTATAAGTTATTTTCGGTACGGTAAGCAATGATGATGTGGTGCTTAGATAAAAGTGATATGAGTTTTTTACTTGAATTTTCGATGTAAGTGAGGCTGTTATATTTGATATTACCTCTGGTAAGGGGGTACACCTGGCTAATCGCATTTTTGAAAACTTTTTATCTATCATATTATCTATTATTATGGGGTTATAATTATTATTTACGGCAATTTGTTTAATTATATTTTTCTCGATGTTAAAATTGATGTTTGAAAGCGTAATATTCACTAAACGATGTATCATACTATTGGAAGTACCATTCGGAATGGATGTAGGGTTATAGGGTAGTACTATGCATGACGTTATCAGTGTGTGATGGTTTGCGAAAAATTATGCTAGGTACTCATTTTTGTTACTTTCAAATCCAAATAGTTAATTGGGTTATCTTTTTTCATCTCTGAAGTGAATTTAATATTAGGGTGTAAAGTGTTAATGAATGTTTGAAAGCAGTCAAGTTGCCCAAGAGTACCAGTGAAACAACGAATAATATCATGCACATATCTGAACCAATAAATGAATTGTCGTCTAACAGGGTGACTATGAATTAACTGTTCCAAATTATCCATGAATACTTCAGCCAACAAAGGGCTAAGAGGGTTTCCCATAATTAAGCCTTCAATGCTACTATAAATCTGATCATTGAAACTAAACTGCTAAATACTGCTAAATACAGTATCTAAATTTTTTCTTTTTATATTGTGAAACATAAGCCAAGTGTTTTTATTTTAAAGTTTATACTTTATCCTTTATGATGTACACCAAGTGATGTGCGAGAATTCAATCTCAATTTTCATTGTGTTTACCTACTTACAGTATAAAAACAAAATACTCGTTTATCTGTTAAAAATCCGGTTGATGATGACGATTAAATTCAATTGATTAAGTGATGAAAGCTTACAATACCTTATTGCGCGATTTTTGTTTTCGCAAAATCATCAATTATATCGTCGTATAAAATCTTCTGACTCTATGCACAAAAGGGTTAAGGCTAAGGCGTTTAGCTTTTCTTGGCTTAAGGTTGATCTTAGATAATTTTTCATCCGTTTTAAGCAAGAAAACCTGAACAGAGTTAAAAAAAAAGAATTGAAATTCACTACCAGGTAGATTTCAAGCGCTTTTAGCTCAAATTTAGTGGGAAGTTACAGGGACGGCCTGCAGGGTCGACAGTTCTTCAGATTATTCGAAATTTTTTTCGAAAACGATATCTCCCGAATTGATCAACCGATTTTTATGCTCTTTGGGTCAATCAACGCAGTTCGATAAGGAAGAGAGCTCAGTAAATTGAAATTGATCGGTTTGGTAGTCTAAGAGATATTCCAAAAAACATTTTTTTTAACATTTTATTTTCGCGATTTCTCAAAATCGGAAGGGCTAAATCGGTAGCAATTCTCAAGAAATCTAAGTTTGGTGAATCTCTTTCGGAAGCCGCAAGCTGCATTGTGTTCGGTTGGCCTGTTCAAATTTTATAAGAGGTTTACATAAACACACACCCATGCACACAGCCATACAGATATTATCGTAAAAATAGACATAATGGCTTCTTAGTACCTCATAACGTCGAGATCTGAGGAAAACTGGTTTTTCGGAAATTGGGGTGAAAACAATAACTTCCCAATTCTGGAAAATTTTCAATTTTTATAGCGGGAAGTTAAATTTTGGCCCCAAATTTGCCGCCCCTAAAATCTGCCGCCCTAGGCTCCAGCCTACTCAGCCTGCTGATAAATCCACCACTCTCTCACCCACACTCTCTCTTACTCTCTCAAAAGTCTCTTTCGAAAGGGCAACATATGAAGAATCTTCTGACCAACTTCTGAATCTCTGGGCCGATAAAATTCATTGAATTTTCCTGAAAACTACTTACATATTAAAGAATTCATGATAAAGTGTCATTATCCGTGTGTTTCTTCCAAAACATGGAAAAAGTCGAGATACAAATAAGAATTGATGATGTGGTTGAACGACCAATTGTGATGGCTCCTAGGCGTCATACGAAGCGGATCAGTGATTCCTGTTTTTTCGAAAATAAAGAACTTCTCGCTAAAATTGAGAGATCAATCAAAATATTAGAAATTTTATTTTGAATATAGTTTCATAGAAAATATACTGTACCCAACTAAAGCAATTAATGTCCACCGTATACATGATTTCAATTCAAGTTATTTCCTACTCTTTGAGAAGAATAAACCTGTTATATTATTCCTCTAGAATGAATTGATAAATAGTTTCAACTAGCCTCAAATTCAGCAAAGCATAAAATTGTACTATTTTAATTCGAAACACGGTATATAACTACCGGAATCATATGCTAGATACATAAGGTTATATTTCGACATGAAAACTCTTTTTAGATAGATAGATTTATATGGCATTGGTAGAATTGAACAACATTCAGGTAATTCCCTTAGTACCTACCTATCGAACCTTGTACGCCATTCGTATAGAAATGAGGCAATCGCATCCGCGTTTCAATGATATAGGATTTTCCAAATACTATTCGAATCACCCTATATAACGCAGCAATCGTTGACAAGAGCGTGAAACCTTCGCGTGACGACCTATATATCGTTATAGGAATATTAAATATTGGAATGCTGTCACGGTATGAATCAATTAAAAACGTCGATGCAGACAAATGTTTCCTGTTTTTTTTTACTTTCAGCTCGTATTTAAAACACATATAATCCAAACACCTTTCAAATTCACCATTTTTTCATCTCTTTAAAACAGATTTAGGTGAGCTTATATATCCACATACGAATTCTGGCGCTGTTTCTTTATATATAAACATATTTCTGGGAATAATTGTATGTATTCGCGATAAATATGAAATAATTTACTGTGTTATACTGACAAAAATAGCTAATCGATTACTGCTATGCTCAATAATACAAAATTTAATGTATATAATTAATTATGCAATTAGTTGTGTGATTCAATTGAATTTATTATTCTAACCGCGAGCAGATTATTATCTTCTACGGAAGAATTTGCTACTGTTTATAAATATTCAATTGAATTTAGAGGATCTTTTGAAAATTAGAAATAGAATTACAGAAATATGACAAATTCGAATATACTTAAGGTAATCATTTCTTTCAAATAAGGAGACAAGTGAATCAGCAGAATTAGTTTGAATATATTTTTCATTTTAGGTCGCAATTTTGCTATTAATATATAATTATATATATATATATATATTTATATATATATATTTATATATATATATATATATATATATATATATATATATATATATATATATATATATATATATATATATATATATATATATATATATAGACATATATATGTATATATATATATATATATATATATATAGATATATATATATATATATATATATATATATATATATATATATATAGAGATATATATATATATATATATATATATATATATATATATATATATATACATATATATACATA
The DNA here is from genome assembly GCA_030704885.1 of Cynegetis impunctata. Classification (NCBI taxonomy): domain Eukaryota; kingdom Metazoa; phylum Arthropoda; class Insecta; order Coleoptera; family Coccinellidae; genus Cynegetis; species Cynegetis impunctata. The sequence goes on from JARQZK010000723.1 coordinate 933,830, forward strand.
TATATACATATATATATATATATATATATATATATATATATATATATAGATATATATATATATATATATATATATATATATATATATATATATATAGATATATATATATATATATATATATATATATATATATATATATATATATATATATATATATATATATATATATACAAATATATATTTCAGCATCTTGAAACTTTGGCAAGAGGGTGGGAGGTGTACAGGCAGAACATTTTCATTTCGATGGTGAAAGAAGTGGAGATTAATTATGAACAACATATCGGAAACTCATCCTTCTAGGGATTTTTGGAAAGGGAAATGAAGGTAAAAAAACCGAGCGTTGAAAATAATTTGTACTTGGGTTGAGTTGATGCTAAGAAATCGCTTCTTGGCAATATGAACTTTTTTCTTTAATCGTCGCTATTTTGATGTAGAGATTTTTGAGGTTTTTTGCACTTCTACAGGTCATCCAGATTAGTTTTCGTATGTAGATTGAGTTGAAGTTGGACAAGTGCCTCTTGTTGCAAATAATTTCCTAACCCGCCGACAGTGCCGGATTAGCCACGTAGCAAGAGTAGCAAATGCTACGGGCCTCGCGCTCCAACGCCTGTCTGACAGTAAAATAAAATAAGTTTAGATAAGCGTAAAATATCTTGCATGCATTAAACGCGAAGCTCTTAGGCTATGCTTCACTCACACCTGAAAATCTAAAACTCGATTTCGTCACGTTAAATCGTAGGTATAGGTTGTATAATAACTAGCACGAGAAACGTTCGTGTCAAAATCTACAATAATTTAAAGTTGTACCATATTTCTAAAAATTGAGCGCTGGCCCCTTACATTATGTGTTTGTACTACTTGAACTGCACTACACACAACTTGGTAGCACTGCAAAACTAACAGGGAAATTCCCTGATATTTTCATCGATCGAGCTAGTCGTGAAACCCGAACAAATGAAATATGATTCTATCGACTATCAAACTATCAGAGTTTGTTTGATGTACATTTATATTTGGCACAACGAAAAAAACTTTAAAAAGCTCTTTAGATGTGAGAAATTCTTGAGAAAAATTGTTTTGAGTTCGAGTCTTTCGAATTGTTCGGGTCTTTGAATAAGCTTCGAGTAGGTACTGGTTTAGGAACTAGTTCTCGATATTTGAAAACTAAACGCCAATATTAAAAACCAGTGTAGAATAAGGTTGCTAAGATTGTAAGTTTGATTCACATTGTTAGTCTAACATTGTATTTTAGTTGCATCAGTTTACATTCCACCATATTATTGTAACACCAACACTTATGACCGTAGGCACATTGGCTCAACTAGCTCTTTCACAAGTACATATCATGGATGTCATTTACTTACATGAATATAAATTTGAATTTGATTGTTCGTATGTAACTTTGATTGTACCTAATGAATATTTGGTTCCGTGGCTCCGTAGTTCAGTGGTCAGTGCGTTGGGCTACTGAACAGAAGGTCGCTGGATCGAATCCCGGCCGGAACAACGAATTTATGCGGAGCCACCTCTCGGAAGGCAATGGCAAACCACCGAGCAGTATTCTGCCTAGTAAAGCCTCTCTGTAAAGACGTTCGGAACCGTCGTAAAACTGTAGGTCCCTTCTATTCGTGTATCGCTGTATCACGCACAGCACGAGTAGTTCTAGAGAGGTCGCCACACCCTAAACCGGGTACGGCACCACAAGAAGAAGAATGAATATTTAAAATAATATACGTTTGAACTATTTTATTACCAAAGTTTGAAAAAAGGCCAACCAATTTGATTTGTAAAAGTAATAAAAAAAATATAGGAAGTTTATTTCAAAAACACGCACACAGATATACGTGTTCCTACATAGCCGCTCCGCGCTGTCACGCACATTCGGTTTCATTCTCTAATCTAAGTTTAATACCATAAACTTGAGAACCTAAAGCAAACAAAGGGCCGCCTCTTGGCCGAATTTGCTACAGTTAGAAGGCTGAACATTTGTATGTGAATTCAGTTGACGTTAGGGAGGTTGTTATTTAGGAGTTTCAATTTTTTTATTTTAACGCCGCTAATTTTATGTACAGATTTCATGCGTTTTTGCAGGTATTCAAGATTTCTGCATATCTTTAACCCCTCCAAATTGACTTAGCGGATTACAAATTTGTATGTGCAAGAGATAAAAAATGGGGGAGAAATACAACCTTAGTAACAGAGTTTTGCTGCTCATGTGTTTCTTAAATTTTAATTCATAGAATAGTTTCCTTCCAAGTATCCCTTATCTTTTCAATAAATAAAAAAGTCAAACAGGATGGAATTACTATCGCCCATGATTATAACCTGTAGTTAAATATATATTTGTACACTTATCATCAGTCAGTGAACGAGATAATCAGCTTCATGATAAATTCATTTCAGATTAGTTTTGCTAATATACTTTTGTAAGCACAAAAGCACAAAGCTTTTTCGGAAATATTGATGTATAATATCCGAATTAAGTTAATTTATTTTAAAGTTTAACCTTTAAAATAATTTTATAATTATTATAAAACTAAGAATCAGAAATACACGATTAATTCAGTGGAATAAATATTATCTACATCTAACGTCCCCGGCTGGCAAGATTCGAAAAAGATGCATCACACGCACTATATTTTTATTACGAAGTTTTAAAATTATTTTGAATTTGTTCTTCAATTGAAGAATTTTTTTTAAGAGAAATTACATTTTATGTTCACTTTTATTTCGGTTATATTTATGAACGCATTCAATATTCTTATAAATAATTACCTAACTTCAAGAGTTTTTCCAGAAAGGTTTTCACGTAATTGAAAAATTTTAATGAAGACAGATATACCTATTATATATTTCACCTTTCGAGAAAACATCATTTTACCCATTACATAACCGATATAACAAATTATAAACAAGTGATTATATAATGATATTGTAAACATATTTTTTTATATGTTTAATATTAAAAACCTATAATTTTATTTATTATAGATTTGAGATAATGAACTCAAAAAGTTGATCATAATGCGCATTTACCTATATATGTTCAGTAATATCTACTTTCTCGTACAGGTCAGGATCTAGGACGGCCATAAACGAGGTCCAAACAAGTTATGTTTTTCTGTATCATTAATAATTTCCGAACGATGAATAGGTAGTTTTCATTGAAATTTATCAAGGCCTTCATACTTACTTTATTGAAATAAAGTCACTGTAAATTGGCAAACCCTATTTTTTCAGTTGGCAAACGCAAAGTCAGCTAATAATAGATCAATTAATTTATGATGTAAAATTATCCAATTAGTTGGCAAAATTGAAAAATTAAGAAATTATTTATTATTCCAATGATTTTCTATAATGCAGGGATCATTTTCAAAATTTGAGGTCTTACTGAAACTTTTCTGCACAAAAAAAAGAATATAAATAATTGAACGCCAGAAAATTTCATTCTATTTATCATATGCTCAGATGGTAGATAAATATATTTGGTACTACTTCATGAACTAAATAAGTAATAAAAGTCATTTACTCAATTCTATTACTATACTATCTTTAATAATACATGTGCATCACTTTTTTATATTGTATTTAAATCTATTCATTTCTACTCTATTGCAAATATTGCATGCAGCCATAAGTAAAATAAAATAAATTAATAACTGAGATTGAATTCTCGCACATCAATTGGTGAATCATCATAAAGAATGAAGTATAAACTTTAAAATAAAAACACTTGGCTTAAGTTTCACTATATAAAAATATTTAGATACTGTATTTAGCAGTAAAGGATAGTCGACATGTTTCGAGTTATGAACTCATTATCAAGACTGACTACACGAGAGTATTACATCTTATTTTATAAAACAGACAAAAGCAAAGGCGATACCTGAAAATCAATTTGTTCGTCTACAAGGGGTAATTTACTATTATGGGCGGAACTTATTTCAAGAATTTCAAGAAGGCCAAGGCGCTTTCCTTTGTTACCTGAATGCAACAATTGGGTTCTGTTGAAATCTGTAGAAATGAATAAATTTAAATACAATATAAAAAAGTGATGCACATGTATTATTAAAGATAGTATAGTAATAGAATTGAGTAAATGACTTTTATTACTTATTTAGTTCATGAATTAGTACCAAATATATTTATCTACCATCTGAGCATATGATAAATAGAATGAAGTTTTCTGGCGTCTTTTCAATTATTTATATTCTTTTTTTATGCAGAAAAGTTTCAGTAAGACCTCAAATTTCGAAAATGATCCCTGCATTAAAGAAAATCATTGGAATAATAAATAATTTCTTAATTTTTCAATTTTGCCAACTAATTGGATAATTTTACATCATAAATTAATTGATCTATATCATCATTATTAGCTGACTTTACGTTTGCCAACTGAAAAAATAGGGTTTGCCAATTTACAGTGACTTTATTTCAATAAAGTAAGTATGAAGGCCTTGATAAATTTCAATGAAAACTACCTATTCATCGTTCGGAAATTATTACTGATACAGAAAAACATAACTTGTTTGGACCTCGTTTATGGCCGTCCTAGATCCTGACCTGTACGAGAAAGTAGATATTACTGAACATATATAGGTAAATGCGCATTATGATCAACTTTTTAAGTTCATTATCTCAAATCTATAATAAATGAAATTATAGGTTTTTAATATTAAAATATGTTTACAAAATCATTATACAATCACTTGTTTATAATTTGTTATATCGGTTATGTAATGGGTAAAATGATGTTTTCTCGGAAGGTGAAATATATAATAGGTATATCTGTCTTCATTAAAATTTTTCAATTACGTGAAAACCTTTCTGGAAAAACTCTTGAAGTTAGGTAATTATTTACAAGAATATTGAATGCGTTCATAAATATAACCGAAATAAAAGTGAACATAAAATGTAATTTCTCTTAAAAAAAATTCTTTAATTGAAGAACAAATTCAAAATAATTTTAAAACTTCGTAATAAAAATATAGTGCGTGTAATGCATCTTTTTCGAATCTTGCCAGCCGGGGACGTTAGATGTAGATAATATTTATTCCACTGAATTAATCGTGTATTTCTGATTCTTAGTTTTGTAAATCATTTTTCAGAAAATGGACCCTGCACCACGCAAAATCAAGAATATGGTACTTGCCTCAGTATATACCAGTGTCCCTACTTCTTAAATCTTCTAAGAACTCAGTCAAATAATCCAAGAGTGGTTGCCCTTCTTAGGAATTCAGTATGTGAATATAGAGGTAAAATACCAATTGTTTGTTGCCCATCTGTCAGAGGCAAAAATCAAGATTTGAACCCCAATAATGGGGTTGTGACCGAGGCAACTACTCGAAGGCCTCAACCTCAGCCTCAGCCAACCTTGAGAAATGCTGGACTGCCTAGAAAACCTGATTGTGGATTCAGTAATATAACAAATTCAAGGGTGGTGGGCGGAGTGCCAGCTAAACTGGGTAAGTTCATTTCAATAAGTTCCAGTGCTTATTTATTATATGAGATTACCACTGTCAATTCCTATATGCTGGAACAGGATATGTCGCAATAACTCAAATTTTTGGCCGTATTGATAACTGTCGTTGATATTAAAAGTAAATTATTGTATTGTGTGTTCCTTATGACAAGAGAAAATTAATTAAGAGCAATTGATTTGACAACGATGAGAAAAATACGAAAATTCAAAAAACAAACAATCACATAAATCCAAATACATGGTGGGAATAGAACTCTCGAAAAACTATTTGCAGCATTCACTATAGTGCCTTCGAAAATCATCTTCTCTATTCGACTCGAAACTATATATTCTATAAAGGACAACTTCCGTATATATTCCCTTCCCAACCGAAATATTGAAGATGGCAATTTTCTAATCATGGTGGATCATTAAATCAGACAAAGCTCTATCTCCCTCATCGAAGAATCAATCCACTATTGATTTTTAGCGTAGAAATCCAAATTTGCATCTGAATATATATGGGTACCTACTATATATAACTACGGCAGCCACTCCCCCGGGTTCAACCTGGAATTTCTAATTTGAAATGGTACATATCCGAGATACTGGTTTAACATCGATATCGTCAGACCAGGCGGTGGCAGCAGAGCAAAATATTTTTCAAATTGAGTTTGAAACATGCAATAGGAGAGGCTGTGAAAGCTTTAGGAATCACTGAAGATGAGGATCGACTTGAAGACGATACTAATAAATTGAAGCAAATATATCCCCAATTGATACAACTGGTTTTTATATCAGATATAAAAAGCACAAATTTCACAGAGCAACCAAAAATAATTGGAAACATTTTCGCAATCCCCATATTAATGCTTCTAAGTAATCCGTTCTTTCCTTAATAGGAAATTTTTGAAGATATAAGCAAATCTGTTGATATGATGAAGACTGTATTGATTGCGACGATTTTTCAGTTTTTTAAAAAACCAGAGCAAAATAGGATGCTAAAAAATACTTACACATACAAAATACGATTTGAAAAAGCAGCTTGGATATAGCACTATCTGCTAAGTTAAGGTTTTATTGTATAAATGATGCTTGTTGTTTAATATCATCAAGCCACCTTTTTTGTGTTCTTCCTTCGCTACGTTTTGTCGATATGTTAAGACAATTTAATGATGCCTCGAAAAATGTCAGGTTAAAAATGGACACAGTGTATATATATATATATATATATATATATATATATATATATATATATATATATATATATATATATATTGGTATATAGGTATATATATGGGTGAATTTGGTCTTTGAAATGTCCATTTTTAACCTGTATTCTGTATGTTTATGTATGTATGTAATAATAATAATAATAATTATAATAATTATATTTATTTCAAAGGATGTATATATATATATATATATATATATATATATATATATATATATATATATATATATATATATGAAAGTCCTGATCTTAAAAGAATTAGAGTATTTAAAAGAGGAATTTGTCTAGGATTAAATCCAAGTTAGTCTTATTCTTTGTGTTATCTCCGCTGTTGGATTTTCCATTCCTATTTTTATTATATGTCCTGAATAAATACACTCTTCTACGTTTTCCAATTTCCTACCATATATATATATATATATACGGTAGGAAATTGGAAAACGTAGAAGAGTGTATTTATTCAGGACATATAATAAAAATAGGAATGGAAAATCCAACAGCGGAGATAACACAAAGAATAAGACTAACTTGGATTTACTTCGGGAAGATGAAGTAAATGTATATGTGAAAAAAGTGAACTTTTTCACTTGCCACTTGCTAATTTCCAGTAGCGATATTTGGCCTGAAAACAATGACAGTAATAAAAAATACCGCCAATCAATTATGGGTAATGCAAAGAACTATGGAACGGAGCTCAACATAAGTCTCAGAGGCAGAAAAAGGAACGAGAAAAACCGACAAAGGACCAAAATCGTGAATATAATAACACGTATTGCTGAATTTATTAATACTAAACTCTCAAAATTTTTGTTTTATTCAATAGAAAGGGCGATTTTTCCGAAATCTGTTTTTTTTGAGAAGCCCTATATATAACACAAGTGATCTTCATGTATTCCTATAACCAAAATACATTGTTAACATATAAAGGAAGTCCGACATCAATTTCTTATTTATATAGTTACATACTTGTGATGTTCCAATTGGACATAGGTATTGTCCTTTTTGAGAAAATAGAAAACATCCTTCCTACGTTTTGTCTACTTTACTCTTACAAAGCAACGTCTAAATTCCGTAAAATAAAACTTGCTACGTCATTGAATAAAAAATACTACTCCCGAAAATAAATTGATTCCATATTTACTGCATATCTGAAGAATGAATTCATTGTATATCAATTAGATGACATAGCAAAGTACGTCTTTGAATAGAGAAAAATCAGTTACGTATTCATAATGTATTCGAGACTTCTTCTTCTGAATATGTGGTCTCCGGACCACAGGTGGTCTGCAGGAGTCTCGGGAGACATATATACAGTCATTTAAAGAAGTTTTAACTGATTTAGATACCTACACTACAAAAGTGTTCTGAAAAAAAAATTAATTTTTGGAATTTTGTATTTTTTAATTCAAAATTATGGATAGATAGGCGTGGGGCTTTATAATGGCCAGCTGGGTCTTCGGATTTAAGTCCAAACTTGGAGTTTTAAGACATTGTATTCTGGAAGACTGTTGGAAGTTAACTCCAAAGGTTTTTGCGAGTGTCAGAAGATGTTTAGTAGACAGGAAATCAATTCGTCAGGAACAACTGCTTGCGAAGTTTGAGCATTTATTCTCATAAATTTTCGATTTCAATAAAAGATTTTTGTCTAGAATCCAAAGTCAGTGTAAAAATAGCTTCCGTACAATATACATATATATATATATATATATATATATATATATATATATATATATATATATATATATATATATATATATATATATATATATATATATATATATATATATATATATATATATATATATATATATATATATATATATATATATATATATATATATATATATATATATATATATATATATATATAAGTAACAGGCCTATTGAATTAGAAAAACGACTTTATTGAATACTTAGTAAACGTTTCGTCATGAAATTCATGACACTCTCAAAATTTTTGATAATTAAAATTTATTGCACTTTAATTAATTTGTTTTAAAAGCCATAAAAACAGACAACTGTGTTTCATAAAATCTTTTTCGGCTATGGCCGTCTTCAGTTACTAATTACAGTAAATCTGCAGAATTAATTTTGTCAACAACATTCACATCTTCAGAATATCCAACCAAGCATGAATCACATAAACAACATAAAATTTTTTCAGAAAAGGTATAATTTAGAACATAAGCGAAATTAAGTGTAATGTCTTTATGAAGACAAATCCTGAAATCAAATATTTGAGAACCTGTTTTGTACATTACGTGGATAAAGGTACCATCTAATATTAGCAAACCTGACTGCTGATGTAAGACTGAATAGCAGGTAATTAGTAACTAAAGACGGCCACAGCCGCAAGGAATTCCAGAAAATATGGGTAGTTTTTCTTTTTTTGAATTTTTTGAATGTTTCAAAATTTCATTTTGAACATTATGTGGGGTAAGGGTTTCTTTGATTTCCCTCAACATTTGAAATTTGTATACCTGACTGCTAATACTGGACAGAATAGTACGTAATTAGTAACTGAAGAAGGCCACAGCCACAAAAGATTTTATGAAACATAGTTGTCTGCTTTTTTGACATTTCAATATTTTTTTTAAATTAACTTCAATAATAAAAAGTATTTAGAAAGTCATGAATTTCACGACAAAACGAAAATAAATCTTGAGAATCGTGGTCCACAAGGGCTGAAGCATGATCTAGGGGAAAATACGACTAAAAATTATTTTTTCTCGTTATTGTATCGTCTAATTCACTAAGTGTAATCATTTTCAAACGGATGTAACTGTTCTTATCGTCCTTGAATTGGTACGAACATTGATATTTTATACGACCGAGATTTTTTCGAAGCGATAAAATTACGTTGACTGGAAATTAATTAGCACCTCTTATTTCTGCTCGAGTAGATACCTGTTGAGTTCGGTCATTTCTTTGATCTTTTAAAAGCTAATTCCAAATTTAATGTGGTAGATTTCATACAGTAGGAATTGTTTTAAATCTGTGATAAGTAATTTACGATTCATTTTCAAGTAGTGAAGAAAGAATATAGAAATCAGTGTTAATATTCATGACAATATCAATATCTGATCTTGAATTATTGATTTTGCTAATAAAATTCAAAGTGATGCTTGTCAGCACTCAAGATTAAGGTGGCTACATACGTAACTGCAAACTCGACAAGCAAGTATGATCAATCTTTTTGTACAAGTAGGGGATTTTGGGCAACCTATTTAATTATACAAGCTTCTCGATGATGATTGCATTTGAATCATGCAAGCTTTGACACGTCTTGCTTGCACAAGTTAAACGGAATGTTAGTACCGAGCAGGTGCTGGCTGGTTCAAGCAAACATAACGTGATAACATCTATAAAAGACTCTTGATTGAGTGAGGCTCTCTAGAATAATTTAGGAAATATGAGAAAAACTACGTGTGCAATCGGGGGAATCCCGTCGGGAACGAAGTTCCTTACAATTTTCAATACTGTTTTTCACGCTGCATATTATGTTACTATTGTCTCTCTGTAATGTATGTAAATAGTAAACACTAGAATTACATGTACGTACAATGAACGTACGTAAACAGTAAATATTTGTATCACGTTATACAATTTTATTCTTAATTCATGTTACACATACTTGCTCTAGTTTCCATTTCTCGGAACTTGTAAAATTGTAAAAATGAGTCAATATAACTCACGTAAGAATTAAACCGAAAACAAATATATAAATTGTTCCTATTAATATATTGAAATTTTATAGTTGTGCTCGCAAAACTGCATAGAAACCACTATCTTCAAAAAATTCTCAAGTTCTGATTGTTTAGAAAGTCGACATAGAGAATGACAAGTTGTGTGGGTTTTTGTGAGTTTCACAGCGTGGCAACATCCATTTGCTGCTGTTATCCGAGTAATTTCAACATAATTTGTCAATCGTCCCTTACAAAACGAGTTAGTGGGTAAAGTCGTCTGCTCGAATCTCGGTATTGTGCGAGTATGTGAGTGTGTGTGCGGCACACAGTCTGAGAGCTGCAAGAAAGTGGCATGGAGGGGGCATAACGCTTTTTCCTCAAGTGAGTCAACGCCAATCGTTGAGGAACTTAGTTCCATAAAGTCGGAACATCTCGTTTCTTTGGCATTGTTACAGTTTCATTATTTAAGAGATACTCCATGAAGTTCATATAAGCAGTGGCGGATTTACCAGCAGACTGAGTAGGCTGGAGCCTAGGGCGGCAAATTTTAAGAGGCGGCAAATTTAGTTCATAAAATACGAATTTCGAAAATTGGAGAGGAATTCAAATATTTAACAAAAATTGAAATATAGTCCTATATACAGTGCAAAAATAATATTGGGTTATACATATTTGTGTATCTGTTTTTGGTCTTATAGGCTAAATCTTTAGCCAATAGAATATCTTCAAGGGATTTATCGATTTATCAATAATTTTTTAACAAAATTCATTCGTGCAGGTGCAAAAAACAATATTTATCTGATCTGCATAAACCTTACGTAAAAAAGACTCAATATTCACATTTCCCAAGAGCTGAAAACTTACTAGACTGTTTTTATGCTTTGGAGAATTTTCATATTTTTTAATCTTCTCTGCCGAATGTTTGAGATCACGAACTCCTACCTTTATCCAATTTTCATCGCCTGCGAGTGATGACTTCAGGTTTAACACGTTTCTCGTTGTCATAGATAGACTCATATCCGGATTAGCAAAACGGCAAGAGTCTTATCACGGATTAAACGAGAAATTTTCATTTCTCACCAAAATTAGTGAGTTGTTACCATCAGTTCTGACGGAACTTGTTTTTTAGAAAAAATGCATCCTAATGATTTAGAAACAGACGCTACCTTTCGTCTGAAAGAATTTCATTAAAACCAATTTCTGAATCATTAAAAAGTCTGTCTTCATTCCTGCGAGAACAGAATCTAGGAAACATTTTTCCGAACTTGGATATAGTAGGTACTTCGTATGGCTCTTTGTACACCAGCGACAAATTGTTCAGGTGAAAGAAGCTTCTCTTGCTTGAAGAAAGTAAAGAACTACCTACGATCGACTTTGAGTCAAGAAAAGCTAAACGCTTCAAAGTATTTCGGTTCGGTACCTGGGGGTGGTAAAATGTAATCGATGGGTCCAAGTTATCAGAGATTTAACAGTGGGGAGTGGTTTAAGTCTAACTGGTCATTAAGAAGAATGTAATTATGGGATTTTTGGATCTTGTTTATTTCCATGGCTTCCAGGAAGTTCATTATCATACCTTTATCACAGTAATGAAGAATTTTTGGTTTGAAAGAGGATGAGATGTTATGTTTTTTTGACTCTAGATGTTCCCTAAATGCTGATTGTCCGTTTTTTAGATGTTCTTTTAGCCTGGTTTCAAAACATCTCCCGGTCTGACCTATATATGTTGAATTACATTCTTCACAGTCCATTCTATAAATTCCTGTTCTCTTCATTGGATCGACTTTTGACATTTTGTTATTAAAAATCATTCTATCTAATCTGCTGTGACTCGAAAAAGCAGTATTCAAATTATTATTTTTAAAGAATTGAATGATCTTTGAAGAGGGGATGTGCGTATAAGGGATGCTCACAAACTTTTGTAAATTTTTGTTATTGCAGTATGGTCCATATAATTTCAAATTGATAAAATGTTTCTCTTTTTTCGAAATTAAACTATTTATTATTTTTAGTGGAAAATCATTGTTAATACTTATCGCGCGAATCACGTCAATTTCTACCATAAGGTCTTGTTTTGATAAAGGAACCGAAAAAGCCCTGTGAATCATTGAGTTAAGAGCCACGAGTCGATGGCTAATTGGACTGAAAGAATTATAACTTATGATGGCGTCTGAGAAAGTAGGTTTCCTGAATATTCTATATGAAAATTTATCCTGTTGTTTCGATATTGTTAGGTCGAGAAAATTTAACGAATTATTTTGTTCTGTTTCTACTGTGAACTTGATCTTATCATGTATTGAATTTAGATATGTTAGGTATAATTTAATATGTCGGTCTGTCCCATTGAATCCAACCAAAATATCATCCACATAGCGGTACCAAAAAATAATATGTTTTTTAGATAGATCTGATTCTAATATTGTGGTTTCCATGTTGTCCATGAATATGTCTGCTAATAACGGGCTGAGGGGAGAACCCATAGGAAGACCTGAATTCTGTAAATATATTTTGTTTTTGAATCTAAAAAAGTTCTGTCTCAAAACAACATTAAATAATGTTGAGAATTCTGTTTTTGTTGCTGGAAGAGTTTTTTGTTTTTCTAAGATGTTTTCAATTAGAGGTATACACTCTTCCGTAGGTATGTTAGGAAACATGTTGGAGACGTCGAAGGACACTAATTTAAAATTTTTATCAAAATCGATTTTTTCTAATTTTTGTATGAGTTCTAATGAGTTTTTCACACTATATTTTGGAGAGAAATGAGTATGTTCTTTGAAGGCTGTGTTGAGAAATTTTGAAAGTTTACAAGAAGGAGCTTTCGAAAACGAGGCAACTGGTCTAATAGGTAGGCCGTCTTTGTGTACTTTAACAAGACCGAATAATTCGGGAGGTTCAGCACTCATTGGAATAACTTTTTTCTTTAGGTAAAAGGAATCCAACAATTCTGACGCTTGTTGTACGTTTGATTTAATTTGAGTTAAAAAGGACGTCGTGGGATCTTTTTGTAAAAGGGAAATATCTAATTTGGATAAGACCTCTTCCATTTTTTCAATGTACTCTTCTTGCTTCAAACATACTAAAGTGTTTCCTTTGTCGGCTTTGGTTAGTACTAGGTTGTTATTTTTGACTTTCTCTTTTATGTTTTTAATGATTTTATATTCACGGTGTTTCCTTTCTCCAGTCGCTTCATTTCTTATGGTATTTGCCAGAATATGTTTACCAGTGTTAGGCTGTGCAATTATTTTTATATTTTGTTGGATTGCAACTTCCAAGTGCACTCCCAAGATTTCCTTCTCATTTCGGAATTTAATAATAAATGATTTTGCGAATTCAAAGTCTCGCAAAGAAGTATTATAATGCTTTTATAATTCAACTTAAATTTTAACAAATAATTGAGAAAAGATATATTTATTGTCTTGTTTTCAAACTGTGTGTAAAAATAAATAGTTATCAACGTTCGCCAAATGTAAGTATTGTATAGTTTTAAGATATGCCTTACCTTACTTTAAAAGTAGTACATGATTGAGATATTTTTTGCTCAAAACAATGTTTTTTGATAATTCTTCGCTGTCAAAATAATAAAGGATCTAACACGGTACACCAAAGTTCTCAATGATAGTAACCATGCGGAAAAAGTTGATGTATCGAGGATGATGGAGCAAAAATCATAAAGTTGGAATTTTATTGATAGAAAATTGATATGATTATGGACTAATTTCAGCCTTGCGAATCGCAATGGGCTATAGAATGAGTACACCCACAAATTTAATATTAGAAGAATCCAAACTGCCATCCCTTTTTGAACGTGCTGAATTTTTGTGCAGCTCATACATAAGTAGAGCGCTATCGAACAATAGTACAATGTCTAATCAAAACATACACAAACTGATGAAACATAGAGGTACCAATCGGGTTGGTAAAAACACAATAATTGAACAATGCATAGAAGACCTATATGGCTCAATTAATAACAAAATCAATATCACAAATAAATATGCCCTATATGACACAAGTTATCAAGCCCTGATTACAAAAATTCCAATCAACACTGAAATAGGCATTACGGCAAAAAATTCTCCCATTCCGAATATTATCATAATCAACATGCCAGAAAAAGACAACTTTGTGAATATATATACTGATGGCAGTAAATCCAACAACTCGAAATCTGTAGGAAGCTCATGCGTCTCAGAGGACTCAAATATCAATGTTTCTGTAAGTTTGATAAAAGATGCATCAATATTCACTGCAGAATGTGTTGCCATTCATGAAGCCACCAAAGTAGCCCTATCCCACCCAAATGAAAACTACAGAATTTTTACTGATTCTCTTAGTGCATTAAAATGTATAACAGAAAATAAGCTCAGTATCAAAATCAATCCTCACATTCTGCATATAAAAGAAAATTATTTTAATTATAAGAAGATGACGAATAACTTAGGTAAAATAGAATTCTACTGGGTACCATCTCATTGTAATATACAAGGAAACGAAAAAGCAGACTCCCTAGCTAAAAGCGCAGCTCAAAAAGAACCTGACACCAAAATTAAGATACCCCAAAGCGACCTTCGACAGGAATTCAAACAAAAATCCCATTTTAACTCGAGAGAAAAAAATGTAAGCATAGGGAGAATCAAAGGCTCACTTTACTTCCAAAACTTCATAACACAGAGTATCAAACCTTGGTTCTGGAAAAAAAATCTGCCTAGAAAACTAGTAGTTAGCATCAATCGCTGTAGAAGTAACCACTACAACTTAGCTGCGTCATTAGCACGTATAGGCATAATCGAGAACTCATCATGCTCTTGCGGTTATGAAAATCAGGACCTAGATCATATACTTTGGCAATGCCCTTCTTACAACATACAGAGAAATATCCTGTTTATGAATTTAGCAAAGACTAAACTGTTTCCTCCTTTCAACTCTAACTCTTTCTTATCAGAACTGAAATATAGTCAAATAAAACATATTTTTAAATATTTACAAGACTGTAAATTGAATGTGTAAAATGGCATAGTGAAATCCCTGTAAAGTAATTAAGAAAATTACCTGTGTAAAATTAAGTCTGTAATTTATTTTTGTATCTATTGTACAGCTGTATAGTCCCGTTTGGGGACTTTAGTAGGCTTAAATAAATAAAAAAAAAAAAAAAAATTATGGACTAAGATATCAAAATTTAGAGGCGGCAAAAATTGAATACCTAGCCTACGGGCGGCAAATCAGTAAATCCGCCACTGCCAAATAAGTGTATTCAGCCATTTCGTGATAATTATTAAATCACACAGATATATCCTCAACTCACACGGTGGGTTTTTATTTAACTACTTTTTACACCATATAGGTATCATGTTTTTCTCTTGATGCGAAGGCAAAATCAGCAAAGGAGAACGGATCATCATTTGAACTCCAAGCGTAAACTGGCGCCGGCGCCTGTTGAATCATTATTGTGTCCTGTGGTATCGAATGAAAAATGTCTGTGTTTATTTATAAATATTGATCATGCTTGCTTGTATGCATGCAGCTACGTGTATAGCCAACTTTATTTATCAAATTTACATATCTAAGTATCATAAACATAATAAAAATAATGAAAAAATTTATTACCAGGATAGAGTATTGTTATTGAGTATTGAAAATAGCTTTTTAATAATTTCAACTAGCAATTTCACGTCATTACACAGTGATAATGTCGTGAAATTGCTGGTCGAACTTATTGAAAAGCTATTTTCTATACTCAACAACAATATTCTATCTTGAAATTATTTTGGAATACCATAATTATCTAGCTGTATAGATACAAAATTTTAAATTACTAATAAATAACAGACAAGTCAAAATACTTCTGAAAAAATTATTCTCTTTCATACATATTCACGTTGCTAATAAAAATATTATTTTACTTAGTATTATAGGAGTTCTTATAAGAGTTCATACGATATTCTCGAAAATATAAATTGTGCTCTTCGATTTGTCAAATGAAAATATCCAAATGTTGGATGATATCAAAACTAAATAAATTCCAATATATTAATGACAGGGTTAAGTTTTGTTTCTTCATGATTAAAACAATAGTTAAAAATAACAATTTACACATTTATTATAAGAAATAACGCATGACGCACGTTTCGGTGGAACTTCACCTTCTTCAGCCTGACTACCTGACTAGCAGTTCAGAATTGGTTTTTCGTTTTCTAATAATTATTTGTAACCATCTTTGTATTTACCCCTTCTACATAATTTGTCATTTCTTGTTTTCGATATAACAGAGAATCATAGTTAGTTTGCCATTAGCATCTGAAGAAGGTGAAGTTCCACCGAAACGTGCGTCATGCGTTATTTCTTATAATAAATGTGTAAATTGTCATTTTTAACTATTGTTTTAATATGTTTATTAATTTACACCAAGTATCGGCCCAATCAATCCAAAATTCTTCATGATTCTTTATTTTTCAAGAATAAGTCAATAATTAACAAATTATTATCAATTATGGTTTTGAAAATCGTTTAAATTGATCTGTGTTTTCGTTTGTGTTAGTACTAAAATCCATGGATGAAGTGGGTACCGAATACCTACTTCTATAGAACATAATACTTATTGACAATCAATAATAATGATGAAATGAATTGATTCTACCATTGACAGAACACATGAATATATACATTCTGTACAAAAAAATGCTCCTCGAGATATTGAATATCGGTCATTGTAAACAAGTTTCTTAAATTATTAATGTAATGCACCGACTAAAAACATCGAATTGAATTTTAATGTACGTACATTTGAAAAAATGTAATTATAATGAACTAACTGAAGTAATTAAGTCAAAATTCCTAAAAGTATAAGTGAGAACGAGCAATATTCGCTTAGATATCCGTTTCTCTCAGTTAGATTTCTCCAGTGTATTGAATACATGGAAATTGTATTTAATCTCTGAGAAAGAGCTGAAAACCCACAACACATGTCCATATGTTAGTGCTATAGTGAAATTATTAATATTACGGAGAGGTGACGTTTGTGAGTTTGGACTAGGAGGTGATCTTCGATTTCGAAAATTCTTTCACCAATATTTAGATTGAACTTTCAGGGTTGACATCGGTTATATATTATTACGTTAAAATAAAAGTTCTAAGTCTTTTCGTGTCAAGCAATTTTGTAACTAATGTTGAATAAAAACGGTCGAGCAAATGCTAATTTTAAGAACGCTGCTTTAACGGTCAGAGACATTTTTCAAATGCTCTTTAGAAATCTTGTAGAATCAAAAAAGGTCTATAAAAAAATCCGCGAAGACATTTGTATATCAGTTGGCACAGGTACAAATATTCATCCATTTCTTCCAATGTGGTTTTTTTAGCAGCTTTCGGAAATAACGAAAGCTATAACGCGTCTCAAGCTCTTCGAGATGATTTCAATAAACGGCGGTTTATGCAGAGATCTGCAAGTCGAAGCAAACCGGATGCACTGAGCAGTTGAGCGTTCCATTTTTTCGGTTTTTTAACGCCTTCTGATAGACTGATATTTTGGCTGTTGAATGATGCAAAATGATGAGTATTATCTGCATACCTTGTATGACGAGTGAACTGAGCTCCTTGTGCAATAATTGAGGAATGGCCGCAGAACACCTGTTGCGATAATATTTCTGAAAAAACTCGGCAACCTTCCTCTGATATTCGAATGAATGAAGCTGCGTGGTTAATGACGAGTCGTCTATTAGCCTTACCCATCTTTTTTTCAATTCTGTCAAGTAGTTGCAAGGAGTGCATAGGTGTAGAGCTCTAAGCATGAGAACAATGGAGGACTATCTCGAACCTTATAATTAAAGCAGCAATAGAGGGATATCCATCACTCACAGGTGTTTCCTAAATCCAGTGTCCAGTGAGGACTGATTAGCTTTTTTTGATAATACTTTATTGAACATTTGAAAAAGAATTATTTTCTAATATTTCATGCGAAAGAGAATGAAGTTAATCAAACAAAAAGATAATATGGAAATATTGATATAACTACAACGAATGTTATTCTCATGAGGCTTGTATTGTATAAATTCAATGATTCCAGAATTTTCATTAATAATGAACTTAACTTAGGTTGAATAACCTAATGTTCGCGTCATCCAACTTATAGCACTATAATACCTTGGTATTTTTCAGGAGAATATCCATGGATGGTAATTCTGGGGTATAGAAATTCAAAAAATCCTTCAGTTCCGAAATGGTTATGTGGAGCCACCCTTATTTCGGACAGACATGTTTTAACAGCAGCCCACTGTGCTCAAGGACGATCAGATCTGTAAGTTTACATTTTCTCAAGTTACATTTCACATTTTTTCGAGTCGAAGTGAATTTACACTCAGTTAACGTGAACCGTCTAGTTATGTTGTTGAACAGGTACTTGAAAGTAACATTAGCGGGCTACACACGGAGGTTGATGAATTAGCATGGACAAGTCAGCATGTTTCTAATGCTAGCTAAGCACTGGCGAATGCTAAAATTTTTTTTTTAAATCTTCCATATATTGCGAAAATTCGAGGTTTGAAATGTATGACCTAACGAAATGAATCGACAAGGGGCAGGCTAGAATTATTTTAGTGTTTCCCTTTTCACGTTAAATAAATCGAAATTTTTATATTTATTCATTAATGTGATCCTCTATAAAACTAATATACTAGTATATATTTTATCTTATTATATTATTCAGAATGATGACTGGCGCCTGTAAAAAAACTATCTTTTCTTACAGAACTGATTATATATATATATATATATATATATATATATATATTATATATATATATATATATATATATATATTATATATATATATATATATATATATACATATATGAAGAAAATTCGGATGTGGAGTGTTATTTTCGATTTTTTTCTCGAATTGAATGGCCTTTTTTTAATAAAGTTCATTAATTTCATTTGAACACCTGTCTTCAATAAAAAATCTCCTTCAGAATTGGCAAGATGAGTTGAATATTTCTTTTATTGGAGTATCTATCCCCGAAGTGCGATGGAGGTATCTCACAGAGTAATGAATTTAAAAATACATAACTGGTTTCTATCATGACGGCGAGGATTCTTGCATAAGAGACACTTGGTAACAATTATGAGGGTCATCTTATCGCATCAAACGAAAGTACATTCAAAAATAAGAGCTGAAAATATTTTTTGGTTACCCACTTAGTAAGGCACATATTTTGTGAAATAACACTAACGAATCCTTAAATGAAGAGAGGACGATTAGAAATCAGTTGGATTATTAAATTATTGGGCATCATTAATAAATAATCCTACTTATCTTTTCCGTTTTGCTTCCTAGCGCTTAAACAATTTTCGTCGTGCCAGAATGTCATGTTCTGGAACATACCAAACTAGAATACAAGCAGAAAATGATAAGAATGTGTCAAGCACATTACGCAACATCCCTAGGGTATCCGCACAACGAGCCTGGATGGTAGATGGTAGCCTAGCTGGTCGCCTGGTTGCAAGCATTATCTTCGTAGTTTCTTACGGGGTACCGTACGTGCGCAGAGGTCCGGTCGATTGTATGCTAGGGCTATGTCGCTGGTTGCTGGTCGCTGGAAGAACATTTTACATTCTACCAGCTACCAGCTACCAGCGACCAGCGTGCGGAATGGATGTGGAAAAATTGATATGTCTTGTTCAGAAGTAGAAATTTTAGAATATTTTCGTATTCAGAAATGAAATACTAAATATTGGATGGATTTGTCCGTTAGGTACTTTGTGATAATACATTTTTTAAATATAAATGAGAAACACTTTACTTTGTTTTTTATATCACTATTTTTATTAAATTGTTTGCGACAGCAGTTTCGTAGTACTACTACATTTGCAAGCGAATGAACATTTTTACATTGTACAGTGTCGGTAATAGTAGGCATACAAAGGAAGGAATTCAAAGATTTTAATTACTGGGAATTTAGAATTTTAATCTATACAAATGAAGGGATTGATAAGAACATAAAGTTTTTCAGCTTTCTGTTTTAATAACCACCTTGTAGCATTGTTTCCTAATAAATAGAAATCATCACTGTCACTACTTGAATCATCCATTTTAACCACATATCTGCACACTTCACGGGTTGATTTCCGTATGACCAGCTACAATCTACCGGCGCGACGTGCGAGTATCTAGCGGTTTTTAACTCTACCATCTAGGCTACCGGCGCGTTGTGCGGATACCCTAATACAGGGAAGCCGTTCGGCAATTAATTTTTGAAATTTAAAAAAGTTGTTGGTGTAAACCTTACTTGCAGATTGTATAAAATTTTGTTTTGTAAAAAATATCTTGGTTTATCATACTTAATGGCCATGAAACACAAATCTTGTTTTATACTTTTTCACTTATATATCTGTGATATTGAATGTAGTATATCAAATTTAGAATTTTACTATAATCGGGATGAATTCCGAATCTACCTGAAACAAGTTATACATCGATATTTTCTGGAACATTCAACAAGATTGCTTTGCTTGTTGCGCTACATTGCTACATACGTGGAAACACGATCATGCTCCTTCCCAAATTTAGTATCATTATGGTGTGTATATTGGGATGAAATACTATTACATATGAATTGCATCGCGTCGTATCCTTGACCACAATAGCCCGTTTAGCAGAAGTCGATGCCGGTGCAGACGCGATCATCGAAGTGGAGCTGCCAAATATTGGAAAAGATCATCTTCACATTACTTTGGTTTGTAAGGTGGACAATGTTTTCTGTAATTGTTCGACGGTGGCGTTGCGGTCTTCACAAACCATAGAATAACTGATATGATTATGAGAAGTGAACACGAAAACATTTTATGAATCACTCCTTCTCGAGCACACAGCACTGACGAAATCCAATAGTCGAATCAGCTTGATCCTGATTTCAAGTGATTTGGCCATGTTTCTATTTCTACCATTATGTGTGAATGAAAGCGGAATTCCTATAGTCATTTCCCTTGAAAGGTCATGATTTTCAATTATCGAATAAATAACCAGAGGAAGTATTTCCAGCTAGGTAAAATTGTTTACACTTTAAAGCTATAATGGACAAACACATTTTTGCATCTTGAAACTCCGAAGAAGCCCCTATAGGTTGAACAACGGCGATTGAAAATATTGCAGAAATATTCATTATCCGCCAATTCAAAATCCGTACTTCAATTTTGTATTTTGAGTTTTCAACTTGGACTAAATTGTTTATATCATTTCTAATTCAATTGTTTTTAATTTTTTTCCAGATATTTGGCTAGAATTGGTGACTTAGATTTGTACTCAGATAATGATGGGGCTCGTCCAGAAGACATTTTGTTAGAAAGTGCTCGTATACACGAAGATTTTAGTAGCACACAATTGACAAATGACATTGCTATACTGAAGTTATCAAGAGCAGTAACACATCGTAAGTAGAGTAACATATCTCCTGAATGTATATTAATCTTCTGAATGTTATTTTTTTCTGCACTCTTTTATAGCCTCAGTCTGGCCCATATGTTTGCCAGTAGACGAACCTCTAAGATCTAACAACTTTTTGAGATATCAGCCTGTTGTGGCTGGTTGGGGAAGCACTAATTTCGGTAAGTAGATATATAATTAGTATTTATTTAATATATCCTGGTACCTGCTCACACTGAGAAGTGGTGGGGCCTCGTTAGGACGAAAGTCCCAAAATTTCAATCTTGTGATTTTTATGCTTTAGTATGAATTGTGGTTCATACATTATTGAATTTATATAGTATAGCGAAAAACAATTGAATTTAAAGATTCAAAGATATCGAAGTGCCTCAGGTGTACAGGGTGGGTCAATTTCGAAGGAATTTGGGGATTTAGGGTACTTCTGGCATATATAGCGAAAAACAAATACACATGTCTTGGGCTGTATTTTCGAGACGAGTTTAAATATGAAAACCGCTTTTCTATACGCCAAGCCGTTTTCAAGCTACAGGGGGATTCTCAAAAGTAAAAAAAAATGAAGCAATTTTGAAAAGTCACCATATTAAAAAAAAATTTAATGATAGACAAAGAATTAGATTACTTGACAGTTTTTTTTTCTTTCTGTGGTTCTAGCTACTTCAGTATTTAATTCCATTGCTCTGGCGGAAGTGTTTGGAGAAAGATTTCTTTCGTCCCAAACTGTCAATTCCTCTAATTCTCTGTCTATCATCAAATTTCAACAGGTTGTTCGTCTTAAATGAACCATGTGATAGGTTTTGCTTGAGTCGGCTAAATATTTACCAGAAGGTTGCCTCCTCTTTGAATATCGCTCATGATACATTCGCAATGATAAATCTATATTCACATTCGCCTCTATAAGACATTTGAGCATATTATACTTTCCGAAAGATTTTAATAAATTTTTGCTCGAAAATGATAACAGTGAGTAATTCTTTGTTACCATGCCAATATTTGTAGGTTGATATAACCAAAGGAGTTTCTGTCAAAGCTCAATCTGATGAAACTTAGTTTTAAAAGCAGTAGCTCACTTGATTTATAAAAATGATATCTTTTTGTGTTACACACAATGTTAAAGTCACAGCCAACTATGGTAATTTTCAAAAACTTGAAATATTGAAAAAACTAATAATCAAACCTTAGCGTGCGATACATCAATTCCAAGTAAAATTTATGTAGGCTTTTAACAACAAAAATTAAATATGGCATGTTCCATATGAAGAATATCAAGTTTGTGTAATATCTCAAAAACTAAATGTAATTTGAAGTTTTGGTTTTTAGTGGTGAATTGGTCGTCAATAAAACTAAACAAAATGCCTCTTCGAAAAATCGTTAATTTCGATAGTAAAAAAGATGGCGACTTTTCAAAAATGTAAACTCGAAAACGACTTGACGTATCAAAAAGCGGTGTTCATATTTAAACTAGTCTCGAAAATTGAGCCCAGGACATGTCATTTCGTTTTTCGCTATCTATGCTGGAAGTACCCTAAACCCCCAAATCCCTTCGAAATTGGCCATCCCTGTACGTGTTCACATTAAAGTGTTATAGAGACGTCATATGCAGTTTTAGAAATTTCATTACCGTAAACTAAATTAAGGCATTTTATTTTAAAAAAATTAAATTTTTTTTCTCAATTTTAGGGCCCACAGTTACCTTTTTACCGTATACACGTTTTCACTCGGTCATATAGGAGTAGATTTTAATTTTTACCGTTTAAGAAATATAAATTGGCTTTTCCACCTGCATATTAACCTGTCTGTAGTTTTATGAGTATTGAACTGGTTAACTTAATTTTCAAATTTAAAATTTTCCTCTCTATAAATTTCAAGTTTTCAAATTTGGTGGGGGCCTTGATTGGTGGGGGCCTGTAGGCTGCAGCCTACTCCAGCCTACTGGTGAAGCCGGCACTGCACTAAATACTATAGAATAATTTAAAATCAATTCAAATGCACGTTTCTGAAGTTTCGCAACAATTTCAATTTACAGTACAGAGTTATCTCAGAGAAGGTGTTGGAAAAGATAATCTAAATAACTATAATTCGAGCATTTTGGAAGATTATTATTTTATTCATCCATGCAAACAGAGAGTTAACATTAAATGATTTTATTTTTTGGATTCGCTGTTTTGAAGAAAGCTTTTGAAATCAATTGTCTGATTGACACCTAAATTGCTCTACGAGAATGAATTGAATAATATTTTTTGGATTAATATCAATTTTTCGAAAAAAGAAACTGAATTGGCACCTTTTGTTAAAGTAACAAATATTAGTCTTCAAATGTTTACAATCGCAATATTTGCTTAGCGGTTACCGTTAAAACCTTGGGAGACGTCACAGTCAAGTTTCGATAAAGGTGATTCATCTATCGAAAGATTTATTTAAATTAATTAACAACAGTCAAGTTTCGGTGTAAAGGTGATTCATCTATCGAAAGGTTGATTTAAATTAATTGACAGACAGCCAGGGTTTGAATTTTGCCAAGGAAGCATAAATTATTGTTGTCAGATATTATATAATCAAAATTGTCATTAATTAATTAATTTCTATATTCTTCGGCGAATTTGACTGTTCTGTTGATGATATTTTGACCGAAAACGAAAAATGTTTGATGAGAAGCAAATTGGCAATAATTTTAAGTATAGCTCTCGAATATTAGTAACTTTGAGACAATTTGTTGTATCTATTGTTAAATTACTTTAATTTCATTGGTTAACATTTTAAACAAAACTTTTGTTTTTGTACAGTTGGACCATCCAGCGCAACTCTTCAAGAGGTGTCAGTACCGGTAGTGAGTACAGAAGAATGTAGAAGAGCTTACAGTAAACAGAATTCAGTTATAGACGATAGGGTTTTATGTGCTGGTTATGTGAGAGGAGGAAAAGACTCATGTAAGGGAGACTCTGGGGGACCCCTGATGCATTTCGAAAGTGAACAAAGCAACGTGAGGGTAACGCAGATAGGAGTTGTATCCTATGGGTTTAGATGTGCAGAAGCTGGATACCCAGGAGTTTACACAAGAATAACCAATTTCATTGACTGGATAGAAAGAAATATGGTTTAATAAATTATTCACTATTTCAAAGAAGGAATCTCTAATAAAATATGACACGCCTGCTTTCGGAAGCTAAGGCGTTTCAAGAATATTATGGTATTTCATATGTTCTCCAAAAATTTCATATAAACAATTAGCACTTTTCAAATGAGGAAATGAGCAAAAACTTATAAGAACAAAATGATTTATAAACACGAGAGCTGCAAAAAAATTAGTGAATTTGCAAATGCACACTACCAGAATTTTTTGCTTTTATTGACAAATTGTGTATATGTATGAAATAGTATTTCTCCAGTGGATTTTTTTGCTACTGATCCCATTCATATATTATTTCTGTGATTAAGAGCTTTCTCATGCTTTGTGTATATAAAATAGTATTGCCCCAGTTGATTATTTCTCTACTGATCCTATTCCTGTGCTTTCATCATTTTATCACAATCACTGTGCGATGAGAACGTGAAGTCATGATTATGGAAAACTTAAATGAAACTAAAGTTGGGTTGTGAAATTTTTATCAACAAAAAATACAAGTATAATAATTCTGAACCTATGAAAATATATTTCAACTATAAATATCTATTCTTATAATATTGGGGGTAGTTTACATTCAATTAAAAATGAGTAAGGAATAATTTCCAAACTTCGATGGAAATAAATTTTCAGTCGAATGAATCGGAATGTACATCATTTAATTACAAAATTTTATCAGTCATTTGAGAATTTCAAGAGAAATCACAGTGGCATAAGGTAAACACTAACGGTTTCATACACGTGCTCTCAGATTTGAAGTAATAAAAAAATTTCAGAAAAATGCTTTTTTATTTTTAGGAATTGTCTCTGTATTGGTATGAGCTTTATGTGGGTAATAAGATTATTATTAATGTTAATATTTCTTCTATTCTCAAGTTTGTTTGTTGGAAACTATCAATCATACAAAACATTTTATGGATCTTTCTGAGGCATTAGTGTTTTCCTATCCTAAAAATAGAAAGCGAGTATACATACACACACACACATATATATATATATATATATATATATATATATATATATATATATATATACATATATATATATATATATATATATATATATATATATATATATATATATATATATATATATATATATATATATATATATATATATATATATATATATATATATATATATATATATATATATATATATATATATATATTTATATATATATATATATATATATATATATATATATATATATATATATATGTATGTATGTGTGTGTGTGTCTATGTTCTAGCTTAACAGTCATTCTTTATTGAGTGTAGTTGCTTCTCGACATTCAGGTATTGTGGTTATAATCGCAGGAGACATTGCCAGAGCTGGATTTGCAACTGCTATGATATTATCACCACTGGCTGCAATTATTTGAACCTTCGGTGAAAATTTACTGGCATCCTCTGTATCCTCGTCCTCATCCAGCTTCCTCTGTGAAAAAAGAAGGAAGTAAAATTGTTAACCTTTATTATTCAGTATTTTCAACTTGAATTTCCAGTATTCGTTTTGGCCGATTAAAAATCAATAAAAGTTCTAATATAAAAGAAGAAAAGTATACCATAACGAACTGTATAAATTTTGTTCTTTTCCATCCTAAAACTTCCTCCAAAATAAATTATACATTTATGACACTCACTTGTGAAGGTGAATTACAGCTACTGTAAGAGAATCTAGAATCTGCATCTTCAATATCTACTATCAAAGACGACCTCCTTGCTAATGGTTCTCTAGAATCAAAAGAAAAATTGAAACCAGTAAATAGATTATTACGACACGAGGAAAAAAACATTTTAAGCAATCTGATGAAATGAAAATAGTTTGTCATTCATCATATTTCATTATTGTTTTTTTTTTCAAATTTCAATCGTCTATACTCTGGACTCACCTAGAATTTTGTGAATAATTTCTTGAATGGTGCTGAAACAATGAATGTAGCGAAGTTCGAATAAGAACACCATCATCAGTTTCCTAAAAAATCAACTAACTCAAATATCAACGAATTATAACAAACAACAATAAATTAACTATATTATGTCTAAAATAAAATGCTGAAGCCAAGCCGATCTATATAGTAAACCTTACCTCTTTTTAGAAGATCTGCATGCTAAAAAAGAGCAAAATAAATTAAAAGCGTGGCATTTTAAAAGCAGGGTTCTAGTAGTACTTACCCAAATGTTTCGGCCTACTGTAAAGCGAAAAGCATTAGTATTTACCCTTAAAGACAATTAAATTATCAGGCGACTTCTCATGCTATGACAAACCTATGTGACAAAAAGTTGATTAAATTCCGCATGTAAAGATCCCAGGGCATTGAAAATGAGAAATTCTAAGGAAAAAATATTTCGAGGATTCTGCAAAATGTCAAATATTTGAATGATCATATAATATGCATAATTATCCATTTGAAATTAATTCATTATTAGGAAAATCAAACTGATAGAGTGGTATGAATTTCTTTATTTTGCAATGAAAAAATATATTTATTTTATATACATAATAATTTAGATGTAGGTATTGAATACTGAGTTATAAAATATTGGTTATACTAATGAATATAAAAAAAGTGTGAGATAAAAATAACAACACGGTCTCTGCAATTGCACTCATTCTATAAAAATTAAATAAAAAAATATATACATATATGCTGTAACTATAAAAGAAATAAAATATGAAAGTATAAAAATTTACCTATAAAATTGTATCTCAGCTATTTTTGACTGGCTACTATAATTAAAAATCACATAGGGCGAAAAATCTACACATGACTAGAAAAATCTAAAATGACTATGTGTTTAGAAATAATCCAAAAATTAATTGTCTTCAAGTGTAAAATTAGCAATGAGGAACAAACTCAAATATCACGAGTTTAATAAAAAAAATTGATTTTTAGCAGTTTTTTCAATACATTACTATTTGAGGAAATATTTTCGTACGGTACTGAATGGACCAAAAAGTTACATTTTTAGATCAATTAAGGAATATTACTGATGGAAATGATTTTTGAACTGACTTCAGAACGAAAAGATATTGCTTCTAAAAGCGAATGATGATATATATGAACATTCAGGAACAAAAATGAATGTTTGCTATTGAGGCCGATAGGCTGAAATTTCATATTTATAATGAAACAATATTGTGTCATACATAATAGTTCCAATCACCTGTTTCAACATAAAATGACAGCTTTCAATAGCATGTTCATCGAGGTGTTAAATGCCTCTATCTAACGTCGATTTTTACAAAGAGTAAGGTATTATTAAGCAAATCTCTACGAACATTAATTATAAACTAAATATAGTAGAGAATATGATACAGAAAGAATTGTTCAAAGAATCTATTTCCAAGTTTATCTAGTCACAAGAGCAAAATCGACATATATCGTTTCAACTCATTTTGGAAACCCCAGAACAAAGCTTAAATCACTTTTTCACATTGGTAGAACTTGCAGAAATTTTCGAAACTAGAATATAAGAACATAAACTTAGCTTTGATAATAAAAAGTTTATTCTCTTGAGTTAAGACTCTCATTATGTAAATCATTCAATTAAAGAGAACCACTAATTCAGCTCAGACTTTGAAATATTAAAAAGGGAGAACAGCGGTTTGAAATTAGATTACCTAGAATTAATACAAATCAATAAATTCAAATATTCTGGTCTTCTCCTTAATGATCAGGTTGAACTCACCAAAAGTCCCTTACTTAACTTGTTCAACAATGCAGTACCTGGTAGTGGTTCGATTTGAATTCCAAGAATATTTCTCTATAGGGCTCAGATGGATTCGATTGTTTATTAATATCTATATCTGTAGAATTATAGCAGTGTTAAGTCAGCACCTGATGAAGAAGTAGTACTCCGAAACGTGCGTCATGCATTTTTAACAACCAAATGTAGAAACTGTTATCAATATTGTTTCATTATAAATATTTTTGTTCATTTAACGAAAACGTCAGTTTGGTTATTTGTATCAAAAGTAACCTAATAATAAACTGGTGAACTCTTTTTTTTTTAAACAGTAATAAACTGAAACTGAAGTGCATTTGCTGATAACGTAACAAGTTCAGCTGTCTTCAGCGATGTTCTACCAAATTGCTTCTACGTTAATAATTCGTTAGAAATTGGCGCAATGGAATTATTTCCATGAGGAAATTTTAAAATCGACAGTTGTCAAGTAATTCAGTATGGAAATTTAAAATCAATTTAGCACAAGGTTAAAAATCATATCATATAAAAGGCTAATTGGTTGAAAACTAAGGAATTACTAGAAATTTTCTTCATGATCTATGTTATTTTTGTACTTTTTGAGCCATTCAATTTCTTGTTTCTATAATTCAACTGAAGCACCAAGCCTGAATTTTTCCAAAGCACTGTTGGAAGCAGAAAATAATCATGCACTTAAGCGACCAAAATTAAAAAGAAATTTAATCGATGATTCAAAAAAATCAGCAAGGTTGTTAATCCTCTAAGTTAAAATTTAGTAATTGCGGTGGGTGAACTTTTTTTCTCATATGTTGGCTGACCTGCCGCCGGTCCTCCCCTTCGTTATTCAAGTCTAATTTTGCTTTCTTCGAAGGTAATTCACAGTCACTCATTCTAGAAATTTCTCTTGAACTTAAGTTGTCCATTTCTCCATCTTGATTCATTTGTTTGTTCATATACATTGATGATAATCTGAAAGTTTAAATATTAAAAGTAGGTTTTACACTATTTCACATATTCAACTGACGAGTGAAAATTAATCGTTTTCTTCAACTAATGTCATATTATATATATATATATATATATATATATATATATATATATATATATATATATATATATATATATATATTTATATATATATTTATATATATATATTTATATTTATATATTTATATTTATATATATATATATATATATATATATCTATATATATATATATATATATATATATATATATATATATATATATATATATATATATATATGTATACAATACAATACAATTTATTCATCCCAATAAGTATTCTTAATACAAATGAAACAAGTCGAAATAAAAATAATACAAAGAAAAATAGCTTCAAATATTACACAAACTTACAAACTCATTAATAGAATATGGTTCACAATCAATAAGATATTTACCTATATAGGTGCTTTTTGAAGACCCCAATACTTTCAGTTAACCGCAGACACCTAGGCAATAGGTTAGAAATTCGAATAGCCATATATGAAGGGCAATTGGCAAACCTAGAGCTATAGTGAATAGGTAGATGAAACCAAAATATTCGTCGGGTTGCGTTTTTATTTATATATTTGTTAAAATAATGCGTATGCAGTTTTAAAATGGTCATAAGTCGATAGATATATAAAGCATGAAACGTTAATATATTATTAGCTTTAAAAATACCTCGACGAGATCCTCTGTAACCTAAACTGAACATAATTCTCATAGCTCTTTTCTGAGAAAAAAAAATATCTTTCGCAGAAGGCGAATTACCCCAGAAGATAATACCATATGACATAACAGACTGAAAGTTAGAGAAATATAAAGTGCGAACACGATCAGAGTTTATCCTGCTTTTGATGACCACAAGGGTGTATAGTACAGAGTTTAACTTTTTTCTAGTTTTATTAACATTTATATATATATATATATATATATATATATATATATATATATATATATATATATATATATATATATATATATATATATATATATATATATATATATATATATATATATATATATATATATATATATATATATATATATATAACTAATTGATTTCCTCAAGACCTTTTTCGCTCAATATTTTTATAAATGATCCAATTTTCATTCCCCTTCATTACTTGCTTCAAAAATGGTGTATCCTCGATGCTTTTATAGAGCGAGTCACAAATGGAAATACGATACATCAGCTTTGACTCCATCAAATCGTGGGGAACCCAGGTCGGTATATGTAACCAAGCTTTTCAAAATGTACGTGGATGGTGGATTTTGACATATTTAACATTGCTGCTAATTTACCTGTCGTATACAGTGCCGGATTTAGAGCACTTGAGGATCCGTGGTAACAAAGGAGAGGCCCCTGGCCTCAAATTATTTTCCAAATAAAATGGTCATTTTTTAGAGAATTTATTTATTGTGAAACCAAGTTCAAATTCTTTCATCATTTAACAAACATATACATATAATTGAAAACAAGAATTATATGAAATTAAATTTTTGCGTTAACGAACGGAACCTTCCTAGCTTTTTTCGTCGAAAAATCGTTGATGATTTCGCTGAAATCTAGTTCCCGAAGTGAATCACTTTCAATGCTCAGGAGAGAAAGCTTTGATAGACGATTTTGTCCCATCGTGGTTCGAAGCCTATTTTTGATAATTTTCATTTTTGGAAATATTTGTACAAAGTACAAACGCGTAAAAAAAAATATCAAAGGAAAGGTTGTTTACTAGTGTTACTAGTGCAAATTTGAAATTTTTTTATGAAGTCTCTCTTTGGAGGCCCCTCTTTGTAGAGGCCCGAGGACTGTAGCCCCGGTTGCCCTCCCCTAAATCCGGCCTGGTCGTATAGTGTGGGTTATTATCGATCAGTGTTTTAGTATGATCTAGATCTAGAATTTATCGTTACTGCTCAGTTCGTGACTTTCTCAAAACTCTTTGGGAAGCAAAATTACTACTCTATGAAATTCTTAACTTCCTCGAAACTTTTCAGGAAGGATATTTACTATCTATAACATTTACTTAGTTTGATTCATGAAATGTTAAAGTCACGAATTTCGTGACGTTACCTTTTGATTGAAATCTTTTTTCGAATATCAATCGCCTGATATTGCAAATAAACGAAAAATAATTAAAAATTCTACAAATGCAAAAACAGCTCAGAAATATATATATATATATATATATATATATATATATATATATATATATATATATATATATATATATATTATATATATATATATATACATATATATATATATATATATATATATATATATATATATATATATATATAATATATAACCATAAATTACATTTTAATTAGTCATTCATAAAATCTTCTTCTTATATTTAGCGGAACATTCGCCAAAATAACAAAAATCTCTACTTACTGAGTTTTAGAGTAGTAACAGCCTGAATCTTTGACAACTTGTCTAGCTAAAGGGAACAGTTCATCTCTTCTGGTCAACAAAGCTGGTATGAATCTACAAATTTGTGCTGCAGCCTCGTTCACTGATACTTCATGAAGTGTCAAAGGTTTTTCTGGCTTCCTCTTGCAGTCAAATCTTCCGTAAATTGCTGCGTACCTTCTTATTTCGTCCATTCTTCTTGGATCATTTTCAGGCATTGATATAACTAACTGAAAGCAATTCTTTAGTGATGAATGTCTTAGCATAAAATTCCCATTAGGCGGAATTTTGAAATTTTATTCAATTTAGTTGAATTCATTGACAACAGCATATCATTGCAGCCAATGATCATGTTATAATAACCAGAAGAACAGCCAGTTATGAAGTCTAATATACAAAGGATAGAAAGTTTCATATCCCAAAACATACTATATATCTGAAACAGGCATTTGAAAAATATTTTTCAACAAAACTGTGTATCTGAAAATGTGAAGATCAGTTCAGAACCTTTTTTCCTGATGAGTCAATTCCTTTGATGTATTATCGACTGAATGTACAGCAAAGTTTTAGGTTTTGGTTCTGAACTGAAATTAGGTATTCTTCTTTTTACCTCTAGCTCCTTGCAAACTTTCTTTTTGGTATTGTGTGGTTTTGGTTCGAATTGTGGAAGATGTGTACTCAGTCTTTCAGCAGCAGCAGCTAATTTGGCTATTTGTGATTCCATCAGTGTGGGAGTTAACTGAATAGACATACTACTTCCTGGGCTTGAACTAGAGGACGGCGGACAAGCGGGATCTAAAGGAGAATAAGGCCTGAAATATGTTTAAACAAGTTTCAATAATGAGAATTTTATTTTCTTCCAGTAGTTCAAGATAATACATTATCATTAGTCATGGAAACCAATAATCTACAGATTCAAAGTCGGATTTAAATGAAGTGGAAAGAAATACATTGGAACTTATACAACTCTGATTAACAGAGATACATATACTATAATACATAGATATGTCAAGAGGAAAATGAAGATTTATAGATTTAGAAAGTCTCTTATAGATTATGAGAAAAAGTAATTAAAACATATTAAAACAATGGTTAAAAATAACAATTTACACATTTATTATAAGAAATAACGCCAATTTATCAGAAATGTCCATTGTAAAATCAATCAAACAAAAAAACACTCTCTAATGATATCATTTTCACCAAAGCTGACAAAGGTAATAGAGTTATCGCTTTGAATAAGTGTGATTATTTACGTAAAACTTTAGATTTTTTGAACTCCGGTAATTATAAGTTACTAAAACATGATCCAACCAGTAAATTTCAGAAAAATTTAAAATTAGCTATCGATAACATTAACATTCTTATACAAAATAAAGACAAGTATAAACTTATTGTTTCAAATCCTTTGGTACCACAACTTTACTCTTTAATTAAATTACACAAACCAGGCTATCCAATTAGACCAGTAGTGTCATTCACTACAGCACCTTCAGTGTTTTTGTCGCAGTTTCTAATAGAAATAAATTCAAAAACTATTGTAAATTTCAGCCTAATTCTCTATCAAAAACTTCTTTACGATTTAGTCAATAAAATTGAAAATATTCAATTGCGACTTATTCTAAATTTATGTCCTGGGATGTAGTTAATCTTTTTCCAAGTATATACCACCCAAGGTTCCTTTAACCCTAATAGAAAAGTTACTTAATAGCAATCTTGTTAATTCCTTTTCATAAAATCAGATATATTGTCACTTTTGGAATTATGCCTGGAACAGAATTATTTTAGTTTCAATGATAAGATTTTACAGCAGTACTGAAGCTTAATTATGGGAAACCCGCTGAGCCCTTTGTTGGCTGAAGTATTTCATGGATAATTTGGAACAGTTAATTCATAATCAATCCTGTTAGTCGACAATTCGTTTATTGGTTTAGATATGTGGATGATATTATTTTGTTGTTTCACTGGTACTCTTAGACAAACTAGACTGCTTTCAAACATTCACTTAATACTTTACACCCTAATATAAAATTCACTTTAGAGATGAAAAGATAAACTCAATTAACTATTTGGATTTGAAATAACAAAAGTAGATAAACAAAACATAAATTTTTCAATTTTTTCGCAAACCATCGCACACTGATAGCGATCATACATAGTACTTCCCTACATCCATTCCAACAACAAAATGGCAGCTTTCAAATAGTATGGTACATCGTTTAGTAAATATTCCACTTTCAAACGCCAATTTTTAACATCGAGAAAAATATAATTAAACAAATTTGCCGTGAATAATAATTATGATCCCAATATTATAGACAATATGATAGATAAAAAAGTTTTTCAAAAAATGCGCATTAACCAGGTGTACCCCCTTACTAAGAAATAATATCAAATACAAACCAGCCTCACTTTCATCGGAAATTCGAGTAAAAAACTTAAATCTCTTTTATCTAAGTACAACATTAAAATTGCTTATCGTACCGGTAATAATTTAGGAAATCATATAAAAAATAATAAATCCAAAGTTCATAAAGATAATAAATCAGGAGTTTATAAAATTAATTGTGGCGACTGTGATAAGTTTACATTGGTAGAACTTTCAGAAGTTTTCAAACTAGAATTTCAGAACACAAACGTAGCTTTGTTAATCAGAAGTCGGATTCACATTATGCAAACCATTTAATCCAAGAAAATCACACATTCAATTTCGATTTTTAAAATATTAAATACTAGAAAGTAAAGGGAATTAAACTTAATTTTTTAGACATTCATTACAGATAAATAAAATACAAGCATTCCGGTCTCCTATTGAATTAGCCAAATCGATCATACTTCAAGCCCCCTTTCTTAATCTTTTCAAAATTAACCGAACTACCCTGGACTAGCAGTTCAGAATTGGTTTTTTCCTTTTCTAATAATTATTTGTAACCATCTTTGTATTTACCCCTTCTACATAATTTGTCATTTCTTGTTTTCGTTATAACAGAGAATCATAGTTAGTTTGCCATTAGCATCTGAAGAAGGTGAAGTTACACCGAAACGTGCGTCATGCGTTATTTCTTATAATAAATGTGTAAATTGTTATTTTTAACCATTGTTTTAATATGTTTATTAATTTACACCAAGTATCGGCCCAATCAATCCAAAAAAAAGTAATTAAAACCATAAATATTTCAAAGATTTCTTCTTATATTTGTTTCTTTCAGAATAATTCAATCCTATAGGCTTACGTGTGCTGTTGAAGATATTTGGTATCCCTTCTACTACAAATCATTATTCACAGTAAACAACTGAACACATAATTGAAAGATCTGTATTTTTCATTCCGAAGAATAAACGAATGACCATTCTTAGAATGATACTAATTAGGCTAATAAACTTGTAAATCAATCTTCCGAGGTTTCTATTAATGCCTGAAAAAGAACTCCTACCTTTTGTTCAGAGAAATTCCTGTACTAGCAACCGAAGGTAAGGCACACACATCACCTGGTGAAGGGGAGTAAATAGTTCTTGTACTATCTGTACTATCCATTGACGAGTAGAATCCATGATTACTTGTAACTCTAGGACTTGATAATTCCAATTCATAATCGTCACCGGAGACTAGAGGCATTTTGAACTTGGTTGGATTCCCAACCCATTCTTGAAGGGATTTCTGCAACCTTCGCACGTGAAGAGGTTTTGATGCCATGCCAACTAAAGACATAATTTCCAGGAATTCTTCTTCGCATGCATCACAAAGTTGTTGAACATCATCTCCACCCATCTCGAGCAGTGTATCGTAATATACTAATAGGGAAGCATTTTGCATCACCCGGAAAAGTTGTAGTTCAGCTAGGTTGCTTGGGTACGACGTAAGGAAAACTGAAAAAAAATTGATATCCATAAAAATATTCGGAATAAAGGAAGAAATAATGAAATCGTCTCGACTACACTTTACTAATCACTTAAGTTACTGTTTTGTTTTTAATACCTCTACATATGTTTCAGGTTAGGTGGTTTCTCAAGAATTAAACAATATTTTAATGGTGCCCTTTCATTAGAGCCATTCGGGGTGGATGAGCTCAGTGGGT
Organism: Cynegetis impunctata; assembly: GCA_030704885.1. NCBI lineage: Eukaryota > Metazoa > Arthropoda > Insecta > Coleoptera > Coccinellidae > Cynegetis > Cynegetis impunctata. Next base: position 969,965 of record JARQZK010000723.1, read on the forward strand.
AAGTGAGCGCAGAACATTTTTATCAATAACGGGAAA
>JARQZK010000723.1:977500-980000 GCA_030704885.1 Cynegetis impunctata
GAAATATGTTAAAAATAAAGCTGAACATGACGAAAAACGGCCGAGCGCGTGAGAGTAGTTGAAGGGTGGGGGTAGAGCAGCAGGCAAGGAGAAGTATGACATTCGAAAGCGTCGGCATTTTGAACATGACAGTAATTTCTAAACGTTGTCAGATAATAATTGTAAACCCCCACTCTTCATCTACTCTCACGCGCTCGGTCGTTTTTTGTCATGTTCAGCTTTATTTTTAAGATATTTCTCAGCGTTTTCATGTAAAACCAGAATGAACGTTTTGAACTATGAGAATTGCACTTTCAAAATCTTTTTAGTAAATTGAAATCGGACCATACCTGTCGCATTCAGGTCTGCTGGAAAATTGCATAGTAACATAATCCAATGGCCACAGATCAAAAACTATGCATCGGACAGTTTCTGATCTTCGCACAAATGAAGTTTATATCAATAGCTAATACTGGCCTGAGGATCTAAGCTACAACTCAAAAATAAGCGAGTTAAGAATTTTTGGAAAAACTGCATTTTGGCCGGTTTTTTCCGATTTCCTCTCAAACTAATCGAGTCATCCCACTTCTCATTTTCTTCGTCTTTTCATTTTCTACAATTAGTCTATTAACACCATCACGTTTACTCTGATAGTTTCATTTTTATAAGCAAAAAACTAAAAAACAATTTTTTGCATAAGATTGTTAATAACAAAGTTATAAATAATAAAGTAGAGTGAAAAACATATCACTATATCATATGGAACTATTTTACAAACAATGGCGCAGCTGGTTTTCTTCTAACACTTTTTACATGAAAAAATCTCTGTAGCTTGGCCTATTTCAGAATCAAAGATATCAGATTCCATAGAATGCAACATATATAGCAGGTCCAAATAGATTACCGGACTCTCTTATTGTTACGTAGTTTGTTCTTCTTTGATCCACTTAATCTTGTACGAGAGGCATTTTCTTTGCTGGATCAATGTTGTTGTCAGATAGAAATATTTAGGAAATACTTCTTTCTTGGGATATATCGTGAGGAATCAAAGGTTTCGGTTGTATGTATCATAACTAAGTATAACTTGAAATACCATAAGCAGCAATTATTATTTTTAACATCATCTATTCTCTATATTTGACAATGGCCTAATGTACCGAAATGCCTCATATATAATTATCAACTTATTGAATTGAATTGGCATTTACTTTATTCATCTATATATATATATAATACAAGCCGAAAAATTGAATCCAGTCTACAGCAAAAACTATATTTTTTAAATTTCTGAAATTTGGTGGGAAGTTAAGTCTGATCATGTAGATTCCCACTAAGACGGGGTTTTTTGAAATTCCGCCGTTAAGGGGTTGAAAAAGGGTAAAACGTGTTTTTTGATGTTTCTCGCAAAATAATGGACTTAGCGATCCCGTTCTTCCACTAAAATGTTAAGTAAAATGAACTCTAGAAAGTAGTTTCTCAGTTTTTTGAAAATCCATCATTTAGGGGTGAAAAAGGGGTAAGTCTTTTTTTTATATTGGCTATTTCCGGCAAAATAATCGACTTAGCGATTCCGTTCTTCCACTACAATGTTCCTTATAATTTTATTAAAAAACATTTTCTGCATTTTTTGATGTTGTATCATTTAGGGGTTGAAAGAGGGTGAAATGTGTTTTTCGTATATTGGCTATTTTTGGCTGATTCTCGCAAAATAATGGACTTAGCGATCCCACTCTTTCACGAAAATGTTAAGTAAAATTAACTCTAGAAAGTAGTTTCTCAGTTTTTTGAAATTCCATCATTTAGGGGTGCAAAAGGGGTAAGTCTGTTTTTTTTATATTGGCTATTTCCGGCAAAATAATCGACTTAGCGATTCCGTTCTTCCACTACAATGTTCCTTATAATTTTATTAAAAAACCATTTTCTGCATTTTTTGATGTTGTATCATTTAGGGGTTGAAAGAGGGTGAAATGCGTTTTTCGTATATTGGCTATTTTTGGCTGAATCTCGCAAAATAATGGACTTAGTGATCCCGCTCTTTCACGAAAATATTAAGTAAAATTAACTTTAGAAAGTAGTTTCTCAGTTTTTTGAAATCCCATCATTTAGGGGTGAAAAAGGAGTGAGTCTGTTTTTTTATTGGCTATTATTTATATTGAAAATTTTAATTTAATACATGTTAACAAATTGGATTTTCATACAAATAAACAAATGATTTGATAAATTTTATCCTTTTTTTAATTGTCTTCACCATGCTCGAAAACCATAAAGCGCCACGAGTACGTGTTTAAAAAAAAATTATTAAAATATGAATTTTCCGAATAACGAATATGAACTATATCTTAATAAATTCATACGTATACATATATGGATACGCGGGCAAAGTTGCGACGGGTCCCGCTAGTCACTTTATAAAGAAATAAAAAAACTAACTTTTCACAGGTTGGAATAAAAATCTATTGAGTAAACGCGTTTCGTCATAACATTGACTTCATCTCGTACTATAGTACGAAATCAATAGATT
>JARQZK010000723.1:985000-990000 GCA_030704885.1 Cynegetis impunctata
AAAATTTTTCTAAACATATTTCTCTAATTCTAAATTTTTGTTTGATTGGAGTTGACATTTCGATTTTTTAGTTAATTTTGGAATTTAGGGCGATACCTATATATATATATGTATATAATATATATATATATATATATAATATATATATATATATATATATATATATATAATCTCTTGATAATTATTAGCAATAACAGGCTTGTTGAATCTTAAAAAACTCGATTTTATTGAAAGAAGTTCGGGCTTTATCAAAGTTTTGATAAAGCCACGAATGTCGTGGCCGAAACGTCAACTTTTCAATAAAATCGAGTTTTTTAAGATTCAACAAGCCTGTTATTGCTAATAATTATCAAGAGATTAGAAATAGTTCACAGGCAACAATAATTTCGAATAAATAATATATATATATATATATATATATATATATATATATATATATATATATATATATATATATATATATATATAGATATATATAGATAATATATATATATATAAATATATATATATAAATATAAAAAAATATATATATATATATATATATATATATATATATATATATATATATATATATATATATATATATATATATATATATATATATATATATATATATATATATATATATATATATATATATATATATATATATATATATATATATATATATATATCAAGAGTTAAAAATAGAGAACCTACTTACATAATGGCTACGAAAAAATTGTTAAAATGAAACTATTACACAAGATTTTGGTAAATATTGAAAAGACACTGCGATACATCTTCATTGCAGGGGAGGAGTATATAGAATTGAATTACATAAAAGAAATTTTTTCCATCTTATTTCATAAAGTAATATTAAAACACTCTAACTCGTCATAATTATGTCTCATTATGGTATTGTATCGAAATAACCTCGAACGTTTTTCAATATATTATTGTTGGAACGAAGTTTCTTCACTCGATTAGTGCGGTAGGGGTTGAATGGTCCAAATCGTCACATAAATATTGACAAATTATTTGGGGCTTCCTCAGAATACACAAACAGATGATTGTCGGCACGCTGTGAAAGATAATATTGAATATGACGTGATTTACAGTGTTGACGAGATGCGAAGATTTCAGACTTCCCACAGAAAACGTAAATACTTACAATACACAAAACTTTTCATTCTCGTTCCCGGCTTTCTAAACAATACGACCTTGAGAATTTTTAAATATATTGATTTTTATTAATTTTTCGAGGACAACTATTAAAGTTTAACATTAAAAGGAACAATTTATATATTTGTTTTTATTCATACGTGAGTTTATTATTTTGCTATTGCAATTTTGCTATGGAGATTCGAGAAATGGAAAATACACTAAGTACGTGATATAAAAAATTAGAAAAGTAAGTTGATAAAATTGTATAACATGACAGAAGTATTTAATGTTTACAAACCTACGTTTAATGTACGTGTGATTAGAGTGTTTAATATTTACACACTTCACAAGAGCCAACAGTGAAATCTTATTCTCGGCGTCGAAAAGAATATCGAAAAGAAAAAAAAATTGTGAAACAACGACAGCAAAGTGCGAAAAAAATTCGTTTCAGATAATTTCATGAATGAACCTACGCGGACTATACGCTTCAAATTCATATATTTACAACCAAATCTGGTGTTTATCTCTTTAGTTTTCGAGATAAAAAACAGTCTTCGATTACGTCTAGATTATATCAGTTAATAATAATTCATTCCCATTTCAAGAAAAACATGTAAATGAGGAATCTCTTACGGTGGATAGCAAGTAAACAAAAAATGGTTACTTCTACAATTAGAACGCCATATCCTTCATTATTTATTTCTGTCCACACAGCATTGCGTGTCCCTTGCCAACGTCTTTTGTTGTATTTTTTGGAAAGGTCATTAGAACGGATCCAAATCACAATACAAAAGAAGCTGACTATAGAGCTAACTACAGACCATGACAAAGTTTGAGAAAAAACTGGATTTGTAGTAATAACATCCTAACAAAAACTGGCCGTTCAGTACATTTTGTTTCAACAGAAACCAGAGAGTACCAATTTAGATTACCTTGTAATGTAACGAACAAACAAAAACCTGAATACTCTTCAAGAAGATTATTGACTTGTTAAAACTCAAGTAGCACAACACTCAGTGTATAATCATCAATAATCATTAACAACCTGTAGAAACTATATATTTGATTCCGTTTTATTCAACGAAATGAAAATATAGTGGAATCCGCCAAGGGCCAATGCATACATATGCGAAAATTTTTAGGATTTCAAGGTCAACCGCCTTATAATTTAAAGAAAATCAAAGTAAAACAAGCACCCTAAAATATTAAATAGGTACCTATTCGAGGAATTAATCAATTATTGCCTAGTAAGAACCAACGGGGAGGTGAGACTTTTTTCTTTGCCAGAAATGAAATAGGCCCCTCCCAAAAATAGATTAAAATAAAATTCTTGTCATAAAAGTCAAACAAAACTCAATAAAATAACAACAAAATTAAATAATAAAATATACATTTAGACCTAAACAAAAAAAATTAAATAAATTCTTCGGTTTAGATATAATAAAAGCATTGCCTTTTTGATAATTAAATTCATCTTTTTCATGAATTTTATACTTTTATGAACTCGGAGGTTAGGTTAGTAAGGTTAGAAAAAGTCAGGTCAGCTCAAGTTTTTGAAAAAAAAAGTTGACCCAGCGACAAAATCTGACTTCATATTCGGCATTTTCAGGCCAAAATAAGTTATAATCCGAAATTTCAAGAAAATCGGGGCAGTCTGTTCTATTATCGATAATTTCCATAATTCCTGCATAGATGCCAGTGCCAAACAGAGACATTTTCCCTATTCAAAAGTAAACACTGCCAACAAAATAATTTATTTTTCACCTGTGATCCGGTAAGCCAAGGATGTCTCTCATAATTTCTGATATTAAAACCGCGATTCTGCTACGCTGCACCAAATTGTTTAATTCCGGGGTAGGTCGCAATGTTTTTATTAAAACTTAATCGTTTTAACTTAGTGCACTAAAGTTATGGGATAACAAATATTCCACTGAGTCACCATTGAAATTTTTAAAATTAACTTCAGTAACCGAACTCATTTTAAAAACAATACGCCAAATTAAAACCAAAACAAACTATTTTCGTCCACGACTAGTCACAACGGTCCATGTCCAACGAATTCACTCGATTTTACCCGAAAGCCTATAGTTGTAATTGGTCGACATTGTGTGAGACTTAGGTTCCATCGGTGTTGCCATTTACATGTGTTTTCCTTTTCTATCGCAATAAAGTATTCATTCGCAGTATTCGCACCGTTGTTTACTTTTCTGTGGCAGGCATAATGAACGTTGAAAATATACCTTCTTAAGCCTCTGCAGCGTTGCCACAAATCTTGAAATGAATGAAATGCAGTAAATGTAAATAACTTCTATCGTAATTAATAAATTATATTATATAATGTAGGTTGAAAGGAAGGTAGGCGCATAAAATAATATGATTTTGATTAATATGAATATGCTGAATGCTGATTATTCAATATAATATAGTAGTGATACACGGAATATTATTGAGGAGGAGGCTTAGCCTCCTTAGCCGCCTTCGAATAGCCGCCCCTGATATATATTATTTTCTCATTAAACATGAGTCAATTTCGTCGAAATATGATGGTCAGAACCATTGATAAATATTAAATTTTGTATTTATAAGTTTTTGTTAGTGAAAAAACTATTAATAGTTTTATACTCAAAGTTATTTTCATGAAGTTCTGAATATTTCACAATGACAGAATGCGATGATAATTGGTAGGTACTTGTAAAATACTCATAGTTTTCAATTTACATATCACAAATTTTAAAATTATTTCGAACAGAATCTATCCACAAAATTAATTATTCATATATGTGAGGAAGAATCTACTGTCCCTGACTTTTAACTTAAGTTATTTTCAAAAGTTGAAAAATAAGTAACTCAAAGTAAGAAACAAGGAACAATCACACAGGCAAACCGCATAACATATAAAAATGAGTTAGACCATCCTAATAAATATAATATGAAAGTTCTTTGGAAAATTAACCCTAAGTGCTTCTCGTTTGTTCAAAACTAGAAATGCAATTCCCACGATAATTATAGCAATAATTTCAGGGTTCTTTCTCGTTCAAAGGAACATCTCGAAAAAAGCAAGGAGTAACAGACAAACTTTCCGGCTGAGATCCCTTGATAGTATCATCAGCATCAAAAAAAATCAGTATTCCCAAGAACAAAAAGAGTTCCCAAGAAAATGCTATGCGTCTCAGGTGCAAAAAACAGGCATAACCCGCCAAAAAAAATTGAATGAATTACTTCGAAACTAGCTACATTTAGCACGTATTCAGATTATGCACAAAGGGGTACTTTTTCGATGCTTTAAAAAACGCAGGTAGAGGATCGTCATTTTTTATAACCACCTAGCCAAGGGAGGTACTTACGAAGGGTCGTAAGAGCCACCCAGCCCTTAGCCACCCAATCCTAGACAGCCATACCGAGGGTAGTTGCCAAATTATTCTATAGCGAAACACGCCTTGTAAGGGTCCCATTCTGTGTGAAGGGGCCACCATATTTGGTTAACGATTTTGCCATTTTTTATAGGGTGAGCCGCTCACAGAAATAGTGAAAGCATATATTTTTATTGTGTTATGCATGGGGTAGTGAACACTGAGGGTTTCCCAATGTAAAAGATCATGGTGAGGAAGAGTCTTATTTTATGTTAATCATAACTCTTTCTGTTTTTTATGTCTGAAATGTTGTAAAATGTCCTGATTGCTTTTCCCTCAAGATTTTCTTTGCTATATATTTTGTATATTCTATATATATTCATTAATCTCGGGTGTGATTTCTAAAAAATGCCAACTGATAAAGAAAAAATAATGCTAGAGAAAATGAGGATGCAAATATTTTCAAATTGACAAATATAAAACAGAAATATAGGATAAATTGAT
>JARQZK010000723.1:995000-1012500 GCA_030704885.1 Cynegetis impunctata
AAATTAAAATAAAATAAATATTTAAGGGGACATATTCAATGGTATGGCATTATTATGTTTAATGATGACCAAATTCCAATATTGGATATAAAATAAGTAATGTACCCTGTCAGGAAAAAACTAAATTGTTTGTAATTAACCATTGTTCTAATATGTTTATCAATTTATACCAAGTATCGGCCTTATCAATCCGAAATATATTACATAATTGAATAATACGCTTTTCCTTACTTATCATTTGCATATATTACAAAAATTGTTCAAAAGCCTGTACATTCACCAAAAGGATTCAATCATTATGATATAAGTTGAATATACAAAATTATTTAACACGTGAAATTAATCCTTTGAGCTTCCAGAGAAGCTGTCAATAGACATCATATACAGAGCCTGCCATCTCATAATTCTACCATAACAGAAATACTTCTTGTTTAGATTTCATCAGGAAATATAATTTGGCAAATATTTTTTGTTCCCAATCAATTTAATTAGAATGCTGAACAAAAACAAAACTAGAATTTACTACGTTCTAATCTTTCAAATTTTTTTATTCAATGCCAAAGATATCACTTCAAAATTTGAAAGTTCAGGAGTTTATAAGTTGATTTGTCCTGTATGTAAAGGAAAAGGAGTGTATATAGGTCAGACTGGTCGATCGTTCAAGACAAGATTTAAAGAACATCAACAATCTTTTTTGAAAAATAAAACGGATTCAACGTTTTCAAATCATTGCCGTGAAACCCACCACCCGTTTCCACAAATGGATAACTTCCAAATGATGCACAAATTACTCAAAGGAACCAAACTAACTTACTTAAAATCATTAGAAATTTTTGAACTCAATTATAATGCAAAAGATCAGGGCCGGCCTAAGGCGAAAATTGCAAGTGTGCGAGACTCAAATTTTATGCCCCTGGAGCGGGGGCTGGGGGTATGGAATTTTTTGAAATTTAAAGTCCAAAAACACAGTTTTTGTGCAGTTTTGCGCCTTGTAGAACATTAAATTTATGTATGACAATTTGATTCATTATTGATTGACTTGATATGTTCAGTACTCTTCCTTGTACTTTAATCACTATTATGTCAAATAAACTAATGAAAGCTTAACTCTTTTCTTGTTCTTGTGAACATAAGAGAGTTGTTCTTTACAGTTTACTGAGAATAATTATTTTCCCCGCAGTAAGTTTGTGGATTTTTCCATATTGAATTATACCAACTGATAATGTGCAATTTTCAGCTAACCGAAAACTTAGGGTTTTTGAAGTCCAATGCTATTCCAACGAAAATCTTCCAATCGGAATCTGAACCTGGGCCACCATCCAGAGATACTATTAAAATAATAATGACTGTTCTACTGACCTTGGACCTTGGTCAAGAGCATCAGACTTACTGTATTTCAGAACTCATTGGGGTAGTCGGGTAGATCTTCGGTTTTACCTTGAATTTTAAATGTAATAGTTTTAAGACAAAATTCCTTCTATAGTCGGCGGAAAAACATTGGAAGCTTGGGATTTTTAGCTGTGTGAATTAATTTTTCAATCCACAAACTGGCACGACGCTGGGCGAGGGGTGTAGAGGGGAGTGTACAGCTGTTTAGTGTCCAAGCTTCCAATGATATGCCGGCGAGTATAGTTTAAATATTTCTGCCCAATATTTAAATCAGTTTCTAAAAATTTTCCAAATTTATTATTTTTTTTTACAAAAATTGGTCAATTTAATGCCCCTCCAAAAGGCTTGAGTGTGCGGCTGCATACTTCGCACACCCCTTAGGCCGGCCCTGCAAAAGATATCTTGCTGAACGACCAGACTGACTTGATATATTCTCCTAGATTTAGTGTATTCAAACAATAATGATTTTTCTAAGAACATTTTATTGCACAAATTTGGGAAATCCATTTCGATTAGCCCTTCTTGAAATGTGTTCCTCTTGTCTATTTAGGTACCTGCAATAATTCTTTCCCACCCGCAAGCGCAAATCTATAATTATGTATTCAGTTGTTAACTCAATCTGCCCGATGATGGTCTAGTGACCGAAATTGCAATCCCAGTGTTATATTTTTCAAAGTATTTTTGTGATAATAAACGTAGTAAATTCAAGTTTTGTTTTTGTTCATCATGTTAAATTATCACCTAGTAACGACGGATTCCATCAACTAATTAGAATGTGTCTGAAAAACCAAAATGCACCAAACGATAACTAAGGATAAGGATTAAAAGAATGATTCTCGATGTAATAACACATTCGTCCTACGATCAAATCAAATATTTGGTTCATTAGACTGTATCTTTAAAGCAAAGGGCACACAGGAATTATTTTCGAAAACTGTGAAATTTCCATTACAGCGTGCTCCAAATGCTCGGGATGATATTTCGTCAGTTTCCTCAAAAGTATGTGAAATCGAGCAGTCATCATACAATTACACATTTTGAACGGGTAATATTTAAAAATTAAAAATAATCAAATCAACAACTATAAATATATATATATAGCAAGACTGATCAAAAGAGAACTTCTCTCTATCCAAACATTGAACAAAGAAGTAATACTGCTTTGGGTACCTTCGCATATAGGAATAAGTGGAAATGAATCGGCTGATAAAAATTCTCGAGAAGCAATCAATAACCCGAACCAGGCAGCGCTGCAATACACTCCTTCAATTGATATGAAATCCTTCATCAAAAATAAGATTAAGAACACTTGGAACATAGAATGGCAGGCCTCACAATCGAAACTACAAGAAATCAAACCGAACGTGGGACCTTGGCAAAATCAATTAACGAAAAGAAGAGAACAAGTGATAATGACTCGACTACGCCTAGGACACACTAAGCTCACACATGAATACTTGCTTTCTAGACAAAATGAACCAACTTGTGATATGTGCGGAGCTCAACTAACAGTGAAACATATTATAGTGCAGTGCCCTTTACTCCAAATTCAAAGAGACACATATAACATTTCCTCTAACTTAAAAGAAATGTTACTTTATAGTAACAGTAACAAAATCATTGTATTTTTGCAAAACTTAGATTTAATTAGGAAATTATAAATATTATGTATCAACTCCACCGCCTATAATCCAAAGGGTTAGTGCGGTTATTTGAAAAAAAAAAAAAAAAAAACAACTATAAATAATAAAAATTCAACCCCAGCTCAGTAGAAAATATTTGCCCCTCTGATCTTCTTTTATTCTACGCCACTGAATAGTTTTATATGATGGTATTTTTCGAATATAAATTCTGAAATTCAAAAATTTTCTTCTGAATATTATTGTCTGTAATTCATCGCTGATAGTCTTATAGATTGCAGGCATAAGTTATTTGCTGTTAATTATTAAATAACTTATCAAGTTCAAGGGATATCATTCGTTTAAAAACATATCCCAAAAACTATTGTAGCTAAAAATTAGTCCAAATAACAAATTTCATCGACAAAATTTTAAGATATGACTAAAATTTAATATTATTGTCTGGAGAAGCTGTTGTTAAGATGAAACGTCTATTTCGCGAACAAATATAATCAAAATATACTCTGCATTTCAAAAGAACACATTGTATATTTAAAATTTAGCAACAGTAAGTAATATTCTACAACATTAAATCATTGTTTTGATATTAACTGCAATCTATATACACATAGTGAAAATAGTAAATTCCAATTTTTCGAAATAATATTTGATGGGATAATATTTTATGGGACAATATTAAATGATTTTTATTGTTAGATGTTACGAATGAAACAAATTTTACAACTACAAATCATTTTTAAGAAAGTAACTGTTATCTAAGAGGCCTCGGTAGCCCAGCAGTAGGGTGTATCGCTTGTAAAACGAGGATTGTGGGTTCGAGTCCCACCTTGCTCTTAAAAGTAGAAACTTATGGCTACATACGTGAACTTCTTGTTTCCACTGAAGCAACTAAAATTGTCAATACTTGCATATTATTTAGTAGAAACTAGTGAGAGGCTCCCCCGCCTATTAAATAGATCCGTGAAAACTATAGATCGATGAAAATATAGGTTCCCGAACCACGATGAGCGCAAAGCCTGTCCCTGCCTCTGTCGAACGGTACGCGACGCGTCAAGTGCTGAGCCCGTCCCTGGCTCTGTCGAACGGGCGCGCCATCTGCTCACTGCAATCTGTAGTTCGTGCGGAATCGGTAGGATACTACTATACTTGTTGGGCCTCGCCGTGCCGAAACTTCTCGATAGAATTCGACCCGTCCAACTGTCGGCTCGAAAGGCGGTCACGTGAATTCGAGACCATGTGAAGCGAAAATAGTTCTTAAGTGTCGGGAATGGAACCGTTTTCGCGAATTTCAGAGAAACGTCAAACTTTAAACGTTCGATATCGAAAATCGGCGTCTCGGATCGAGGCGAGACGTAGTCTAAGCACTACGGAAAGGACGTGGGCGATCGACGGGGCCCTTCGGGCCCCGCGATTCGGGGCCGATCTCCTTATCTCGGCTACATAAGTTTGCCAAAATGCGGCCTTCGGCCGCCTGCATTTTGGGAAGTCGAATTTGGCGAAGCAATTATTTATTTAGTATTATATATAATCAACATTTGTTGCCGAAACATAAAGACATTTTAAGAAACATTTTGGAACATTTACGGAAACAAGCAATAGCAATAAATTGTTCCACAACGTAGCTATATATTCATTCGTTTTCGTCAGGGCCGGCCTAAGGGGTGTGCGAAGTATGCAGCCGCACACTCAAGCCTTTTGGAGAGGCATTAAATGGACCAATTTTTGTTAAAAAAAATAATAAATTTGGAAAATTTTTAGAAACTGATTTAAATATTGGGCAGAAATATTTAAACTATACTCGCCGGCATATCATTGGAAGCTTGGACACTAAACAGCTGTACACTCCCCTCTACACCCCTCACTCAGCGTCGTTGCCAGTTTGCGGACTGAAAAACTAATTCACACAGCTAAAAATCCCAAGCTTCCAATGATTTGCCGCCGACTATAGAAGGAATTTTGTCTTAAAACTATTACATTTAAAATTCAAGGTAAAACCGAAGATCTACCCGGCTACCTCAATGAGTTCTGAAATAACTGAACTGAACTGAAAAACTGTGTTTTTGGACCTGAAATTAAATAAAATAATTGATGGCATGGTTTTTTAAAGAAACCAAAATGAAATATCCAAGTACAACAGAATGTGCAAGAGAACTAATATTACCATTTCATCATTCATATTCAGCTGAATGTCGATTTAGTTCCATAACTGATGAATTGCTTAACGAAAGAAATTGGTTGGATATAACAGAAAGTGGAGATCTGAGATGAAACTGATCGAAATTGAAAATTAATATCAAATCTTATTGTTTGATTTGCTGCTTTGCAAGCAGCATGAAGCGCAATGATCTCACTAAATATCGTTTACTTTGTACTTGAATACCTGAATACATTATGTTTACTTGAATTATTCTTTTTAATAAATAACTTCCTTGTGAATTGTTTCCTGCAGTTCATCATTTAAGCTACTTAATGAATAACTGAAAATTTTAATATAAAAAAACTTTATCGCAGCGAGTTGCATTAAAAGAGCAGGTTTTCATAACGTATCCAGTTTAAAGAATATATTTAATAAATTATGATTTTTTTTCCAAATTCAAGAACAAATGCGCAAACAATATTCATTTCCTCCCCGGGGGATCAACCCACCAAACAATTCGTACCAAAACCAATCACATCCAAGGTATCACACGAAACTACGTACTTACAAACTTACAACCCTATTTCTATGATATTCCGCCCTTTATCGTGTAAACAAGATTTATTTCCTCCACCTTTCCTTCCAACCAATTCATATAGAAATAAATACCATCCAAGATATCGTACGAAACTACCAACCTACAAAGTTTCAACCCTATGGTACCAAAAATGCGCCTCCTATCTTGTAAACAAGATTTATTTCCCTGGGGGGTCAACCCCCCAACCAATTCGCATCAAAACCTATCGCATTCAATATATCATACGAAACTACTTACTCACAAACTTTCGATCCTATTGCTTCAAAATTACGCCCTTTATCCAAAACCAATTCCATCCAAGATATCTTTCGAAAAAGTGCACAAAAACTGTGTTTTTGGACCTTAAATTCCAAAAAAATTCCATACCCCCCAGACCCCCCCCCGACAGGGGCATAAAATTTAAGTCTAGCACACTTGCAATTTTGACCCTAGGCCGGCCCTGGTTTTCGTACCTCACTGCACACTGAAAATCTGCGACACGAATGTTTACTAGTTGCGTTCTCGATACGTTTCCACTGCGATAGCAACACGGATTTTTTTACACATGTTTCCTATTTTCTTTTGAAGTTTACCGCTCAAAATGGAAACCGGCGACAAGTAGGAACAGTCAAAATTTGTTGCCGAAAAATAAAGAAATTTTAAGGAACATCTTGGATTATTTACGGAAACACGCAACAGCAACAAAAATGTTCCTCCGGTGGAATTTTAGCTTGAAGGGTGACAAGTAGAAACAGTCAACATTTGTTGCCGAAACATAAAGAAATTTTAAGAAGATTTAGGAACATTTGGGAACATGTTCGGAAACACGCAACAGCAACAAAAATGTTTCTCAATGTAGCTTAATGAATAACAGCTTACTTCGTGTTATATCCTCGTATTACCAAATCGAATCAGTCGGTCGCAGACAATTATTTCGTTGACAATAATTCAAAGAAAGTTGCATTGTGTAATAGAATTGCGTAATATAAATCTTGTAACGAAATTAAACAGATTCAGCGGTCGTAAGACCAGTGCCGGATTAGCCACGTAGCAAGAGTAGCAAATGCTACGGGCCCCGCGAAATGGGGGGCCCCGCGCTCCAACGCCTGTCTGACAGTAATAAAAAATAAGTTTAGATAAGCGTAAAATATCTTGCATGCCTTAAACGCGAAGCGCTTAGGCTATGCTTCACTCACACCTGAAAGTCTAAAACTCGATTTCGTCACGTTAAATCGTAGGTATAGGTTGTATAATACCTACCACGACAAACGTTGGTGTCAAAATCTACAGCAATAATTTTAAGTTGTACCACATTTCTAAAAATTGAGCGCTGGCCGCACAAGTTATGTGTTTGTACTACTTGCACTGCACTACACCTAAGTTTGTAGAACTGCAAAACTAACAGGGAATTCCCTGATATTGTCATCTATCGAGCTGGTCGTAAAACCTGAACAAATAAAATAGGATCCTTTTGACTATCAAACTATTATAATTTGATGTACATTTATATTTGGCACAACGTAAAAAACTGTAAAAAGCCCTTTAGATGTTAGTCTAGCAGGGGCGGCTAGTCAAAGGAGGCTAAGGAGGCTAAGCCTCCTCAATAATATTCCGTATATCACTAAAATATTATATTGAATAGTCAGCATTCAGCATATTCATATTAATCAAAATCATATTATTTTATGCACCTACCTTCCTTTCAACCTACATTATATAATATAATTTATTAATTACAATAGAAGGTATTTACATTTACTGCATTTCATTCATTTCAAGATTTGTGGCAACGCTGCGGAGGCATGGAAAGGTATATTCTCAACGTTCATTATGCCTGCCACAGAAAAGCAAACAACGGTGCAAATACTCCGAATGAATACTTCATTGCAATAGAAAAGCAAAACACATGTAAATGGCAACACCGATCGAGACCCAGTCTTATACATGTGATCGTATTGTCTAATGGCCGGCGTGTTTACTTATATAGCTCGCGTATTGTTTTAAAATGAGTTTGGTTACTGAAGTTAATTTCAAAAATTTCAATGGTGACTTAGTGGAATATTTGTTATCCCATAACTTTAGTGCACTAAGTTATGAGGATAAAGTTTTGATAAAAACATTGCGACCTACCCCTGAATTAAACAATTTGGTGCAGCGTAACAGAAAACAAAACCGCGGTTTTAATTCACGAAATTATGAGAGACATCCTTGCCTAACCGGATCACAGGTAAAAAATAAATTATTTTGTTGGCAGTGTTTACTTTTTACTAGTGAAAATGTCTCTGTTTGGGGCCGCTTAGGATTTGAGGATTTAATTCTATACCTAGTTGAAAGTGAGGAATTTTTCACCGATAAAGTAACTTTAAATACAGCACGCGGATTAATATCTTACTTACAAGATAAGGAATTTAAATATTTTTTAAAAATTTTAAATTAATTTTTGAACAAACAGAAATAGTTTTTCAAATCTTATTATAGATCATTTTGCTAACGTTAAAGATCGCAGAATCCCGCTAATCTTCAAAAATATATAATAACTTTTTATTTGCTCTCACCAGCTGTTAAATTCGTTAAGTAGGTAGGTACCTATTTTGTGAAATAAAAAAAAATTTGATGAATAGATGAATTGATTAATTGGCTGAGAAGAGTTTTTGTGAATATTGTAAATAGGAGACACTCGAAAGTGAAAACAAATTAATAGCTTAGGGTGCTTGTTTTACTTTGATTTTCTTTAAATTATAAGGCGGTTGACCTTGAAATCCTAAAAATTTTCGCCTATGGTGTATTTTTTAACACCTCTTGTAGCCTCCTCAAACCAAAACCTCACGAGCCGCCACTGTTAAGTCTAGCATTGTATTTTAGTTGCATCTGTTTATATTCCACCATATTATTGTAACACAAACACTTATGACCCCCTGGCGAATGAAAAAGAGTGGTCGAAGTTTCTTGTCAGTTCTCATGGCTCAACTTCAATCAGCTAACTGACCGTCGCGTCGGCAAATTGGCTCAAATAGCTCTTTCACAAGTATCATGGATGTCATTTACTTACATGAATATAAATTTGAATTTGATTGTTCGTATGTCGCTTTGATTGTACCTAATGAATTCCGAGAATTTCGATAGTCTCCCTTATGGTTTTCAAGTTGTGAAATATATTTTATGAACTTTTTGCCAAATTTGGTAATAAAGTTTTATATCTTTCAAAAAGTAGTTTTACGTTTCACAAGCAAGTTATGTAATTCGAAAAAAGAAGACCCAAATAACTCCACAAGGGAATTCAACCCAAAAATAATTCATCGAGTGTACTAATGAATTTATTCGAATTGTCAGTGGCGTACAGTGAAAAAGTTTAACATTTGTTCGTTCGATATTTCATGAAATAATAAGAAAACTTGGAAGTATCAACTGGAGAAAAATTTTATATGAAAATCACATTAAAAATTATCATCAATACGTCGTACATAATATTTTCTACAAATTTTCAGAATAACCATATTGAATAATACTTATACCATATTAAAAATAAAATTGGAATTTACCATTTCATTATACCAAACAAAAAAATTTTTCTCGATGCCAGGTACATAAAATTCGTAATTCGGAAAAGGCCCGTTTTGATTTGTTGCATTGAAGAAATGTGGAAAATATCATAGTTATTCAGACATACATTGCAAATATTCTGAGCAACGCATAAATTAGGTGTTCGAAATTGCTTCTGTCATTAGGAGTGTCTTGTGTATTCTTGTGATACTTTCACAAGTATCATGGATGTCATTCACTTACATGAATATAAATTTGAATTTGATTGTGCGTATGTCGCTTTGATTGTACCTAATGAATATTTAAAATAATGAACGAACTATTGTATTACCAAAGTTAAAAAAAGCCAACCACTTTGATTTGTAAAAGTAATAAGAAAATATAGGAAGTTTATTTCAAAAACTGGTATCATCACACGCACACAGATATACGTGTTCCTACATAGCCGCTCCGGGTTGTGACGCACACACATTTTCGGTTTTATTCTCTAATCTGAGTTTACTACCATAAACTTGAGAACCTAAAGCGAATCAAGGGCCTCTTGGCCGAATTTGCTACAGGCCCCGCGCTGGCTTAATCCGGCACTGCGTAAGACAGTGAACACGTCGCTCTTTCGGGCGACACTGGATTCGAAGTACCTAAACCGATGTGGTTTCAGTCCAAAAGAAAATTTAAACCTTTTCACAATTTTTTATTATTTTTTGTTCCCACGAAGGAACCCGATAAGAACTAGTTTACGTTCCAAAATATTAGGTTGAATGTAAAAAGTAAATTATCCATCCTCTGAGTCAACCACCAATCAAATGACGTAGAATTACTTGGTTACAAAATGTGCCCATAAAAACTCAACCAGTGGCGGCTCGAAGCTTAAGCAGGCGGGTAATGTCATCGACTACAAAAAACTTAAAAATTTGAATTTGAAACAAATTAATAACAAAGAAAATATATAATAAAGAACTAATAATAGACTAAAGCATAGAGCGCATTGAGATATGCTATACCTGGAGAAATGAGTCGCGTTTTGAATTCAAGGAGAATTTTATGACAATTCATATAAAACGAAGGACAATGACTATAACAATATAAGCAGGACGTTGTGCTATTACTATGGATACTCATATTTCGAAATATCAAGTTTTTCTCGCAAATATTATATAATTTTCTCGATAACTGACACTGTTACGCCAAACACTTGAGAAATAAATAGAGACTAAAAATTCTTTGTTTATAGCTTCTGTAATATGAAATTCAATATTTAGAAATTTATAATACTAAGATATTAATTTCTGAGCATATGAATCAAATTGAAATTTGAAAAAAATTGTGTGTGTCAATACATGCATCAACTGTTTCCGGTATACCCTAATATATGCGGCGGTATACTTATAAACTCGAAGTGAAAGGTGCGCATAGTACGTTGCGCAAAGGAACGTAACATTTCACTTTGAGTTATCGCTCGATTTTACTCCTCGTGAAATTTTCATACTGCGGGCTAAATATGAAAACCGTTTCTTGAGTAAACTCCAAAAAGATATTTCTCCAGTAACAAAAACGTTTTATTTGTGAATGGTTACGACTAATAAAAATTTGAAGCAAAGTAGACATCTGTTTAGTTTCGTCTCATTGTTAACATCTTTAATTTCGAATGCCAAATATAATTGAATATCATAACGAATTATATTTTTGAATGAGTCATGATGGAAAGAGATGAGTAGAATGAATTCAAAATTACGAACTTTGGAATTTCGAAATATTGATTCCCACCAACATTGAGTATTTTATTGATATCATTGCAATAGTCTTTATTCTTAACTTTACAACTCTAAAGTGTATAACACTTGCCCCGAGATTACAAATATATTTAAATGCCAACAAAAATAAACTCGCTTCAAACTTATAAAGATATTCATCACACACAAATATAAGATCCACAGTTATAACAAAACCTTAACTGCCTAGCCTACATCAGTAATCAGCAGCAATTTGCAGCAAGACAGGTATATGGTTTTAAATTAAACTTTTTAAGTATGATTTTAGATTTTTAAGTATAATTTTATATTTTTAATTTTAATTTTTATTCTATAATTAAAAATTTTTGAGAATAATTCTATATTCCTAAGAAAATATATATGTATATATATATATATATATATATATATATATATATATATATATATATATATATATATATATATATATATATATATATATATATATATATATATATATATATATATATATATATATATATATATATATATATATATATATATATATATATTTATATTTATATATATATATATATATATATATATATATATATATATATATATATATATATATATTTATATATAATATAATTATTATTAATATATATATATATATATATATATATATATATATATATATATATATATATATATATTATATATTATATATATATATATATATATATATATATATATATATATATATATATGATTTGTATATATAATAATAAATATATATATATATATATATATATATTTATATATATTATATATATATATATATATATATATATATTATATATATATATATATATATATATATATATATATATATATATCGGTTAGCGAGAAAGTCTGGCAACAAGGTATTTTCTTCGAAACGATCAAACGTATAATTATCAAATTTTAGGTTTGTGCTCAGGATTGTATTTGTCGTTTTTCAGAGGTCCTGTCAAACTTGAGTGACGTCAGCATTCAGTGTACCGCCGTCATCTTGAATGTTTTTAAATAGCACCGTAGGTCGAGTGATATATAGTAGAAAAGCTTATTTCGCCCTCTTTTCAAAAATACGGAATACGTACCACATTATTAAAAAAATAAGAGAAACAATTTTCAAAGACATACAATAATAATTTTTTAATTCATACCAACTTACAGAAATATAAATAGTTTCCTTATAACAAGAGCTCGAAATGTTGGCCACCTGTGTCTTACCAATAATACAATTTGTATTTGAAGCTTCGAGTAGAATTGATCATCATTTATAGAGAAATGGTTTGTATCTCAAGACATTTGAGAGTTTTTGAATCAGTAATGTCTATTATAAAGTGGAGTCAAGTCGGGAGATCTTGCCGGCCACTTAATTACACCTCTTCAAACACTCCATCTCTGAGGGAAATTTGATGATTATACGTTTAATCGTCTTAAAAAAATACCTTGTTGCCAGACTTTCTCGCTACCGTATATATATATATATATATATATATATATATATATATATATATATATATATATATATATATATAAAAATATATATACATATATAATATATAATATATATTATATAAGTATATTCATCAAGATATCGGTATCGTAATTATTCAATTTGTTTTGAATAATTTTTTCTATTACTAATCAAAACAGTAAGCTTAGTGATCCATTCGTGCAACAGGAGGTCAGAAACATTGCGCTCTTTCTTATAGAAACCAAGTCTAACCACTTTTGATTCATGTAAGTACTCCATGGACCTACAATATAACGCCAGATCCAAACGGCTTATGGGCTTGTAAAAAATGTTACCCAACTAAGTAATTCATTATCGAACGACTAAAACTCACAGATATACACAAATATCCATATCTAACACCCAGGATTCGAACCCAACACGCCTGCTTCACAGACGGTCACTCAACTTCTGCTCGACAAGTCGTGAATAACAATAATTTTTTGTTTAGTTGTCGATATAATCCGATAGTCACTCAACTAAAAAAAGTAGAACAAAAATCATGATACTTCAAATGCAATTGATATACCTATACCGGAAATAATAGGATATTTTCCAGTTTGATACCAAATGTGCATTATTCACAAGAAAACAAGAATTTCACAATATTGAGATATTATGATATCAACTTTTTCAGAATGAACTAAAACGAAAACAATTCAGTTGTGATTTAATATTATTCATATAGTCTGTCCAGTCTAAGTTGGCGTGTACGTCACAGTCATGCGCAAATAACGACGCAAGGCTGCCTACCCAAATAAATAAAATTCGAAATGGTCAAAATTCATATCTGTCGTAAGTAATTTTCTGAAAAATTAGTTAAATGGTGATAAAGTCTGTCCAGCGACCGTTGGCGTGTACGTCACCAATTGTATATGACGTCGATCGTGAACACTGTTGCCAGACGTAATAAATAATCTTAAATCTAAATAGCTAACTCAATTTTCAACAAAATGAGATATTTTGCATGTTTGACATGGCGGGCATTTTTAGCGGTATATTCAAATTGACCATTATTCCCTACCAGAAGTGTCTATCTATATGGAATCCATATTCATCGATCGATAAATCGAACTTAATTACAAAATCTTCTAGGTTACTCGGCGACTGTCAAACGTGAAATGCCGATCACCGGCGCTGGTCGAGAGGGTCCGACAACATTGCAAATTTTTCAACTAAATGACAACTTAACAAACATTCAACTTATTTTCATTACTCGGAATGTTAGTTTTTCTTGAGAGATACATACGATTTGATATGTTAAGAACAGAATATTTGTTGAAATGAATGATCCGGTCACTATCACCATATAACTACTTTTTCAGAAAATTACTTACGACAGATATGAATTTTGACCATTTCGAATTTTATTTATTTGGGTAGGCAGCCTTGCGTCGTTATTTGCGCATGACTGTGACGTACACGCCAACTTAGACTGGACAGACTATAGTGACCGGATCATCCATTTCGACAAATATTCTGTTCTTAACATATCAAATCGTATGTATTTCTCAAGAAAAACTAACATTCCGAGTAATGAAAATAAGTTGAATGTTCGTTAAGTTGTCATTTAATTGAAAAATTTGCAATGTTGTCGGACCCTCTCGACCAACGCGCCGGTAATCGGCATTTCACGTTTGACAGTCGCCGAGTAACCTAGAAGATTTTGTAATTAAGTTTGATTTATCGATCGATGAATATGGATTCCATATAGATATACAGTTCTGGTAGGGAATAATGGTCAATTTGAATTTACCGCTAAAAATCCCCGCTATGTCAAACATGCAAGATACCCCATTCTGTTAAAAATTGGGTTAGCTATTTAGATTTAAGATTATTTATTACGTCTGGCAACAGTGTTCACCATCGACGTCATATACAATTGGTGACGTACACGCCAACGGTCGCTGGACAGACAACTCATTTAATAGTTTGTATAGCATTCATTTATTCTATTTGTGCAAGAGGAACATTCAGTCCATTTTTAGTTTGAATGTAACTTTGGTCAATTAATTCTTGAACACGTCTTCTTACATTCTAATCAAGTACCTACTATATTTATCATCGTCTGAATCTTAAAATTTTGCATATATTCGACAGTTTTATAAATTATGACAGCGCAATGTAGATGAAATAAAATCTGTGCTTCAGCATAGCAAAATTTGAGAAAAAAATATAACCGTTAACCTATTTTTTAGGGTACCGCGAAAGGAAAAAACGTAACCCTTATAGGATCACTTTGTTGTCCGTCCCTCTGACTGTCAAGACCTTTTTTCTCAGGAACACGTGGAGGTATCAAGCTGGAATTTATAACAAATACTCAAATCTACTGTCCCTTGGAGCTGTGAATAAATCAAACTTCTAAGCCAACGCAATCAAAAGATATAGCCGTTTATGCCGCAAATTTTCGACACTCGCAAGGGAATCAAAACCTACAGGGCACTTCCCGTGAACTCAGAATCTTGAAATTTAGTACGAAGCAACGTCTTATAGCACAGATGAAGGAAAAATTGCGAAAGCCTTCAATTTTTAATTTCATCATATAATAAAAAAATTTTTGTACGGAACCCTCGGTGTGCGAGTACGACTCGCACTTGGCCGGTTTTTTGCTTAATAATCTCAACTTCACATATAAGCCACTTCATGGGGCTTGGGGGGGCCCGAGCCCCCCCCAATAATTTGAGAAAATTATTTGTTATATTATGCTCTGTAAAATCACAAAATTATATTGGTATTTTATATTTTCCTTTTTTGACGGTAGTTACCTTTTAAAATACATTCAATAATGAGTTGAAACAAATAGTTATTACGGTAATAAGCAACTTAACTCCGTAAAAATGACGCTCCTGAGTTAAAAGATTGGTTAGGGCGTTCGGGGTATAAGTGGACGTCCCACGATATTCAAAACGAGATCATTGATCTACTAGGAAAGTCAGTGTTGAGTAAGGTATTGGCTTCAATCAACAAGACTGAACATTTTTCTATTATGGTTGACGAAACAAGTGATTCTTCGATTGACGCACAAGTGTCATTTTGTATTTGTACTGTAGATGATTCCTTAATCATCAACGAAGACTTTATTGGCTTATACGAGACCCCAAACACTGAATCACAAACTCTGTTCAGTATTTTGCAAGACATTTTTGCTCGTCTTGATTTGTCAATGGATAACTTAAGAGGACAGTGCTATGATGGTGCCTCGAATATGAGTGGTGAGTTCAAAGTTCTGAAAAAGTTAGTTTTGGATATACAACCAAAAGCACGTTATGTGCACTGCACTGCTCACAGTTTAAACTTGGCAGTTGTAGACAGTCTCCGCCATCTTACGTCTATGAAGGATATTATGGCTTTATCCAAGGACTTACTAAACACCGTAAAGGAATCCAACAAAAGGATGGGACTTTTCAGAAGCATACGCTGTGAGAGCGCCAACGACCAAGCTGGTCTACGACCCCTTCGTCCTACTCGATGGACTATGCGAGCTTCTAGTATCTTGAGAATATTGAAAAACTTTAATGAACTTCTACAGTTTTTTGAAACATTTTCTGCAGAGGACAAAACAGAGGCAGGTTACAAATGTGCAGGCTACCTTGAGTCAATGTTACAATTCAAGACTTATTTCTTTTTGCGTCTTTATTGCCATGCAATGAGCCCAGTAGAGGGCTTGATTTGTATCTGCAATGAAAGGCGTGATAGTTTTGAACACTTTTGGGAATTGTGTTTAAAAGAAAAAAAACCTTCACAAGTTGATGATCCTTCGCTTCCTCGGAATCGACGTGTACCAAAGAAGTATGAGAACAATGAAGCCAGCTCACCGCACACTTTCAAAACCCCAAAAGACCTCTACAAAGCTCTTTATATTGAAGTTTGTGAAACGGTGCAATCTTGCATTACTGAGCGGTTTGCATCAACTGGATTCACACAGGTCATTGCAGTTGAACAAGAGTGCTTGCTTTTACTGAATAGAGGTGAAAGAAATTTTGAAAAATCAACTGAGTTTTTCAAAAATGACATTGAGAGACTGCGGTTACACTTGAATATGTTAGCCGATATCGCTAATAAAAAACAACTAGTATTAAAAAACATGCGTGATGTAAGAAAGTACATTACACAAGAGTCTGCAGTTGGAAAAATGCTATGTGAAGTAGTGAAGTGCATAAAGCTTCTCCAAGTAGGTAGTTCCAATCACGACAGCAACAGCAGAACGGTTATTCAGCGCCCTAAGACGTCTGAAGTCATATCTTCATCAACTACTTTATATTCGGTAATTCAGTCAGACGATCGACATTTGCACCTTTCTGAAGACACCCTAGCCCTAATAATGGTATTTGTTAATGTTAAAATTTCAGTTTCGATATATTAGTACTATATTTCTTTATTACTATAGAACTGTATTAGTTATTTTCAAATACTTAAATTGTTTATATTTATTATTTTATAAAACTTGAATATTTTCAAAGCATTAACTTTGAGATGAAACCTGAGCATTATTCAAAGTAGGTAAGCTTAAATAAGCTATTTCTCTAATCAAAGTGCTTTTATTATCGGACAGCAATATTTTATTCTTTTATTATCATAGTTTAGGATTTATTTAAATATAATTTCAGTCTCTTCAGAGCTATATATTCACTGCTCCCTAATGGTCTATAAGCATTATAACTATAAATTAAATAGGATTTTTATGAAAATACCATGCTTGTTTATGTTTTGTTTTTCAAAGCCAAAAAATGTGTCAGGCTTGTCGAGTTTCCCGGAGTGTCCAGTTATCGAGAATCAAGTTTTTGGGGTTCTGATGTTGTTCATGTGACTGTTTCAAACTCACTATTTTTCATCTAAAATTTAGAAAATTTCCCGGGGCAAGACCCCCGGTATGGGCCCCCCAATATTTTTCATAAGTCGGCGCCTCTGCAACTTCATAAATAATTTTCTATAAACTCCTAGCTC
>JARQZK010000723.1:1017500-1055000 GCA_030704885.1 Cynegetis impunctata
TGTTAGCTGAATTTACAACCATTATTAATTTTTGAAAACACAAGAAAGCTACAATTGAATGCCTATAATATCTAATAATAAGTAAAATATCGAAAAAAAAATTGTTACAAACCAGGTGTTATGTGGCTAAAGTATATCCGTGAAATTACTGATAGTGAGAATTTTATTTTGAAATACCACTTATATTTCAATGTTAAATCGCATTTATTTGAAAGCATTTGACGTTGACACTTGGTTTAAGATTCACAAACATCGAATTTTGGGCGTCAACACACACACATATATATATATATCAATATATATATATATATATATATATATATATATATATATATATATATATATATATATATATATATATATATATATATATATATATATATATATATATACAGGGTTGCGATAAAGTATGGAACCAAGTAAATATCTTTCGAACGAAAAGGAGAATATTTATGAAATTTTGCAGGTGAGTCCAAATTTTGTTGATAATATACTTCCGGTTGTACCGAAAATAGACCCTAAGACGCTTATTTTAAATGGGATACCCTATATATTATTACATTTTTGGATTCTACTCAAGATTCTAAGCAGATTCTATGCATCATATCCTATACCTAAGTCTAAGCGTTTTTGACATATTCAGGTTTTTATGTCAAAAACGACGATTGTAAGCCCTAATATAATTATCAATTGTTCCTATAAGGAAGCCTTTTTTACTTACTTTGGGTTAGATTCCTTGTTGAAAAGGACCCATTCTGATAGATTTTGAATAATATTTGGATAACTAGTTATACAGGGTGTGCAAAAAATAAGATCTAAAATGATATTGAGAAAACTGACAAAAATCAATTTTTTCAAATGGAAACCCCCCATTTTCTTTATTCTGTAGTATTAAGCATTTAAAAAGAAGGTAATTTTGTATGAGGTTATCTTCACCTAAAATTTGAAGTTTTCGAAATATTGCCAATTTAATATTTTTATATGGCGATTTTGCATTCAATCGTTAAACAATTAGATCTAGGATAGCCACGATCGTATTTGAGATCGTACTCGTTTATTACTTACTACATATGCATACACACAACATCAATTTGTTTATCTGAACGTTTTTTCACGGTAATGTAAAAATCTCAAGAGAAGTTGAATTAATTTTTGTCAGTTTTCTCAATCTCATTTTAGATCTTATTTTTTGCACACCCTGTATGACTAGTTATCCAAATATTATAAAAAATCTATTAAAGTAGGTCCTTTTCAACAAGGAATTTAACCCAAAGTAAGTAAAAAAGGCTTCCTTATAGGAACAACTGATAATTATATTAGTGCTTGCAATCGTCGTTTTTGACATAAAAACCTAAATATGTCAAAAACGCTTAGACTTAGGTATAGGACATAATGCATAAAATCTGTCTAGAATCTTAAGTAGAATCCAAAAATGTAATAATAAATAGGGTATTTTATTCAAAATAAGCAACTTAGGGTCTATTTCCAGTACAACCGGAAGTATGTTATAAACAAAAAATCATACCTCAGATGCATTTTGATCCATTGGACTTACCTGCAAAATTTCATAAATATTCTCCTTTTCCTTCGAAAGATATTTACTTGGTTCCATACTTTATCGCAACCCTGTATATATATATATATATATATATATATATATATATATAATATATATATATATATATATATATATATATATATATATAAATATATAAAGCAGTTACGAAGGTTTATCATAATCAATGAAAGAACTATACTTTTCGTGTTCAAGTTATTGAAAAATTCAAGAATACAACAGCTGGAATGATCTAAATCAATGATGTATTATTTTGAGGTACCGACCAAGTGAATATCTAAACATTTCATTGTGAAGTTTGATAAAGATTGGAATTTTTTTCAAAATATGGACTACGCACGGAATCTAACTGAAAATTAAGCAAAGCAAAGATGAGGAAGTAATCGTTCGATTTATTGGAGAAACTGTATCTTAGATGTTACGAAAAACTATCCGTTTGTAAGTGCAGAAATTTTAATCTATGTTAGATGAGCTACACACAAATACTTTTTTACGTAAGTATGAAATTCACCCCGAAATCATACCTACTGACACTGGAGTTTTCATTACACATTTTATGCATTTGCAAAGAGTATAATGTTATATTTAAAAATAACCAACAATAGTATCAGATTTATTATAGGAGAGGACAGATACCAACAATCAATTTTGAGATTCTTCGCGAACTACTTAATGATTTTAAATCCCAACAGGAAGTTGAACGATTTTCCTCATATTTCACCGTTCCAAATTGATAAAAATCACTTAAAATTCAAACAAAGTCAAGATGAAGGATTCAGCACATCAAAATCATAACCTAATATTGATTGGTTCAAACCCATGCAGAGGAACAAATTTCAATGAATTCATATGAATTTTATTGGTTGTTTTTTATGAATTATACGCTGTCAGAATCAGACAGCACATAAAACACATAGAAAAACGAACGTATTATACCCTTCACACAAAATATTTTATAAATCATAAGCTAGATATCCGCAACAACTGTTTGAAAAATTCTTAGTATTCTTTTATATCCTCATATTCTCCCAGTCATTCATATCATGAAAATACAAGCTCACTGAAAATTTGAATTTATGTATATCCATTTCCATATCACTGAAGACCGTTCAAAACACCCGAAACGTCATCCCCCCCCCCCCCCACCCCCCCCCCCCCCCACCCCCCCCCCCCCCCACCCCCCCCCCCCCCCACCCCCCCCCCCCCCCACCCCCCCCCCCCCCCACCCACGAACCTTCTCAGAAAGGATTTGGATCTGTTGTTGCTTAACTTAAACCACTCCAACTGGCAGATACAAAAAACAAGTGGTTTATTCGAACCAAGTCGGAGAGAGCGTTCTCATCAAATTTAAAATAATTTTTTCGACAGATTTTTTCTCTAACCCTTCAGGTCAACTTTATGAGATAGTTATTCAAGAAGGTTTTCGAAAAAAAAACGGTCGTATGCTGGGAGCTTATGCCGCTCGTATTTACAGGCAGGTAAAGATGGGCCAGTCATTATTAGAGAGTCATTTACATATGCGTAGGGGAAATCAAGTAAAGTAACCGGTCACTCGCTGTGATGCAGCCTGCTTCTTTAACAAATGGATCTCTATGTGAAGAACAATGAAAATGATCCTGGTTGTACTGAGGTGTTATTAGAGTGTTCAGTGCCAAAATATATGGGGTAAATTCCTTATACAGAATCAACAAAAATAAAGAAGATTCTATGTTGATTGTAACAATAATAATATTATTGTTAGAATCAACATAGAATATTCTTTATATAATAAATATAAATAATATATAAAATATTTAAAAATATATAAAATATTATTTTACATTAGCTTCTGGGTTTTCATAGATTGCTAAATATAAGGTTGCTCTACTATATGAAATCTGAATATTTTTATGAATGAGATAGTAATTGTTAATGCATTGTTGCAAAAAATATCAGTTTTTTTTAGATTAATGATTTATGTGAATTCGAACATATATTTAGGACATGTACGGTTCCGTTTTTCCACATAGTTCTATATGTTTTTTTCACTAACTTTGTGTTTTCTTTTACTCTATAGTTAGGTAATAAAACTTTTAAAACTTATAAATATATATAATAATAATAATAATAATAAAATGACTTTATTTCACAAATGTGTATACACAGCATTTGCCCAGGCAGGCGAAGATTAGCTTAAAGCTACTCTTTAACTCTTAACCTACCTACTTGGTTAACACGTAAATTAGCTATAAAATAAAATAAACATCATAAGAACACTACAAGAAAAATAAATACTAAAAACCAACAGGGGATAAAACTGCAACATGTACGGAGATAGTAACATACATATCATCATCATTATCATTTTCATAGCCTGGCCAAGAGTAAGTCCCTAAGAGTATGCCGATATCTAGACAATGAAGAAATAGACATAGTGAACACAAAAGAGTTGTAGTACTTTACTAAATTATAAGTAAAGCAGCGCTCGAACATGGCAGAGGAATGCTGTGGCATTGTCACAGCATTATGAACTGATTTTCTAAAAACGATTTTTTTGTACAAGTAAGAAGGAGCTTTAGACCTGATCAAACGATATATGAAGACAAGAAAATTCAACTCAAAGGCGTGATTAATTTTTAACCATCCAATTTGCGAGAAACAAGGTATATATATATATATATATATATATATATATATATATATATATATATATATATATATATATATATATATATACTATTATATATACTATATATATATAATATATAATATATTTATATATATACTATATATATTATATATATATATTATATATATATATATATATATCTTTCAAACTCTGAGATGTTTAAGATTTTTTGTTGTTAGTGTGATATATTCAATTTGATAAATTGGAAGAAAACAGAATAAGATAGTAATTCTTAATGCATTATTGCAAAAAATATCAGGTTTTTTAACATAAATGATTTGTGTGAATTCGAACATATACATGTACCTATGTTTCCGTTTTTTCACTAATGTTTGTATTTTTTTCACTAACTTTGTGTTTCTTTTACTCTATAGTTAGGTAATAAAACTTTTTGAAATGGATATTATTTCATTAGTCCCTTTATATCTAATTTTAATGCACTTTTACACAAAACTATATAAGAAATAATAAAGAAGGGGGCCCGTGATAGAGTTGTCCTGTGGCCCGTAAAAGCTCCGCACGGCCTTGACCCTACATTTTGGATTTTCTGATCTTGGAAAAACAGAACTCAATAATGCTATATATAGGTATAGCATTATTACCTACAGCAGATTACATACACGTTGTGATCGGATCATAAATTGTATGTTTCACATTGTAATTACAATCAGCACCAAAATTCACACAATATTTTATTAATAATGATATTTCCCATGTAACAGGGCTTTGCCCGACACATCGTATTAACTGTATTTTATAATATATTACAACTTTTATTGCACAAAAAATGAGGTTTAAAAAATACTACCTAATATACAATACTGCGTATTTTAATTGATCACTTATTAAACAAAACGTCCAAAAAATATTCAGATATTTTTTATTTATAAATATTGACAACTGAAAAATTCCATTTCAGATTATGCAACCCAAAGTACACTAACGTTAATATTATAATGCATATCCTTGAGTACCTTTTGGAACCAAAAAAAAAGGAGATAACCATTGGGAGCAGTTAGCATTTTCTGATATGCAATACAGAATACTCTTTTTCATAATTTCAGCTGTCAGCTAGAAGCCATTTTTATAATATAATATGAATGACATTTTTTTTACAATACGTTAATTATTGTAACGATTAGTCAATACTATCGAAATCTCTTAGAAATTAGATACTCAATTCACGGCACCTCAACATTATGATTTGAAATTATTTAACGAATAAGTTTTTAAGAATATTTCTAGAACAAGTTCATTGGAAACAGCCGTAAATAAAATATAATAATATATGTAGATATGTTGAAAAATAATTAGAGTTATACATAGTTGCCAGATACAGAGATTATGTTATGAGCAATTATATTGCTTGCAGATATTTATAATCTCGGAGCCATTGTTATACACTGTTCAGAAAAAGTTAAGATCTATTGAGATAATATCAATACAGAGTTTTCAAAAACAAAAGTAAGGGAAATGACTTGAGTGTATCTATCAATTCAATAAGCTAAGTGAAGTTTCTTGTATATTCCGAGTAGTTTTGAATGGCAACCCATAATACACTTTGTCGTAAGTTGAGTAGCCTTCAAGAAAACATTTAATAAATATGAATATCATTAATTTCCTTTCATTTATAATATATTTATGGTGAAAATTGTTCAACACTTACAAAATCTGTTTAACTATGAATATTCAATTACTGTCACATTAACCAGGAATATGAGGAGAAAGCTAGCGTCATGAACGCAACTTAAAGTATGATGTTCATTAAAATAATGACACTATGGTTTCAAGCAGTCTTATGTGTTGTAATTGTGACAAAACAAAATAAATCTGAAGAATATATTTTTTGGGAATATTCTCACAACCGATTCAGTAGAAAACACGTAATTAATTTTCAATGGTGTTTTTCACGTTCTTTTCGCTCACGATAACTTGATGAGATAGAAGCGAATATAAAAAATGGTAATGGTAAATCTCTCGTGTGGTTCAAAAATTAAACACCAATGGTTGTGATACATAGTTGTATCAAAGCGTTTGACACCGTGACGCACCCTATATCACTCAAGTTCTGGAGAGTTGTGGGTTGAGAGGCATTGTGTTGGACGTTTTTGTAAATATTCTAGCGGATCGACCTCAACACGTCAGGATTAGGAACGTGATCAGTAATCGAAAAGCAGTGCTATATGGTGTGCCGCAAGGTACTGTAATTGGACCAATTTCATTTAATATCTATTTAAATTACCTATTCATTCTTGATGTGGTTGCCTATGCGGACCATACTGGCTTGATTTCATGAAGAGACATGTATATTACTATTACATCAGAAAACAGACCTGACTTTGATCAAATACAATATGATGACGTTAATGAAACTTTAGAAGAAGCTACTTTCGTGAAATATTTGGGGGTAATTATCGATGAACATCTGAAATGGGACCAACATGTGCTCTATTTGTGTAAGAAAATTCGATGCTTGATCCACAAGTTTTACATACTCCACGAAATATTAGACAGGAATCTCCTTATTATGATTTACAAAGCACTAGTTGAGCCATTTTTTAGATATGGAATTATTATTTGGGAGGTATGTATAGTATTCATCAATTACATTTTAAGGATGATTTTAAAGAGACCCAGACTATATCACATAAGTATGCTGTACTCATCAGATTTATATAACATTAAAACATTATGTATCTTTTCAGTTTGTTGTTTTGTGCAATCTCATGAAAGGGGTAATATTGAGCACAAATTGAATATCCCGGATTCAAGAAGAAATATAAATCAGCACTTTACAACATATATGGCTCCTAAATTGTATAATGTGATTCCTTTTCACATAAGAAATATCAGTCGCTTTAATAACTTATTTAAAGACTACCTGTTTTCAAATATAGATTTATACGTCTATATTTTAGGGTTGTATTTTTAGGACGTGTGTAGATATTTTCTGTGATATATAAAAATATATATCAGTTTAATAGACTACAAGGCTGTGAATACATCATGTGTTATAATTACGTTAAATACTATGATTTGCAATAATTAGATTATAATGTGCATATAGGTGTTTTCACCTACGTGTTTTGTTGCTACTTGGATATAATTTGAAAATACTGTGTAAATTGTTTTTGAATAAAAAATTCAGAAACTCCCACAGTGACTATATCAGATGTTGAAAATGTGTAGTAAGGAAAATTATTCAAGTGTACACAATTATTCAATGAGCTAGTGGACTTTTGAAGATTTCCATTGTTTTCCGACTATTATTTCAAATTTGCTTAGGCAAAATTGAGCTTATTTAGTTTGAAACTATTTCGTATATGAATTAAAAATTATTGTAAGTTCAATAAAATAAAATATAATAGTTATGCGCAACAAATACTGGATAATCGAGGAATCATTTTTCTTATTGGAATCAAAAGTAAATACTATAGGAATCAAAAGTAAATACTATTGGAATCAAAAGTAAATACGATGTTTTCTCGAATTACTTCACACCTTCTAAAATTTCAACGTACAAGAAATATTTTTCCAATAATAGAAATTCATATAAAATATCCAATATAATAAATTTATTGATAGGAATATATTTTAATTGGTATTAAATCCGATTTTTGCATTTCATAATGTAATATACCTACACAACATTTCTGCGACTTGAATAGGTAAATCTATAGAAATACTTGAAGTAATTTTTTCTCAATAATAATATTAATATTGTTTACTATACTAGGTATTAACTATTTTACTAATCACATAAAATGAAAAAATCGAGGCTCATCGTACTGGCCTCGCTAGGTGACTTTTTTGATGCCCCCTGCCACTCCTAGAAGAAAAGGATACAAACTAATTAGTTTCACTAAAACTGAGCTACTGACAAGAGGCAATTAGATTGGCATTGGAAAAATAGATTACTGAGAACCCAGACAAGTACACAGTAGAAGCACTAGGGTTGTTACGAATCCATTGTCTGCTTACCCGCATTTCCACATCTATTCTCTTTATAGTGAATATACTGATCAAATTTTTCCGGACACAAAATGCAACTCTTGTCCAGGCTAGTGAACTCATAGCAAGTAGTCTACTTTAGAAGCATGAAGGAATCCGTTTAAAATTTGGAAATATATCGAGCAGTTCGCTAAACACAAAGAGATTTCACTGAAAGTTGTTATAATCTCAAGAAGAGTACGTCAACAAAAATAGGATATATATATATATATATATATATATATATATATATATATATATATATATATATATATATATATATATATATATATATATATATATATATATATATATATATATATATATATACTATATATATATATATATATATATATATATATATATATATATATATTTTATATATATATGTATATATATATATATATATATATATATATATATATATATATATATATATATATATATATATATATATATATATATATATATATATATATATATATATAATTACCATTTACTGGTCGTTCAGTGTAAGTGGTAGCTGGAATATGAAAATAGAAAAAGGGGCCAAATCAAGGAGCGAAAAAGATTGGATAGAACAATGAAACATATGAAGGAGGCTGTGAACAGAGTTTCACTTTCTTTTATTTACATTTACAAATTAATTTGTTTTGATATGTTAACAAGCTTTATTTATTGGTGCTATAGAACAATCAAATTTCGGCTATGAATGAGCCCAAGGTTGAAGAAATAGTGACTTATCTTTCTGCCAAATTCAATAAAATATTCTATGATCGAGAATTCATATCCTGCGTTTCCAATGATTTCCTTAAACTCAAAAATAAAAGTAATAAATGTTGGTAAGTAATTAACCTTAAAAATATTTATTCTTATCAAATTTCAAACTTTCGACTGCATGAATTCCTCATTTTGGAAGAACATCTCAAAGTGCATTCACCAGAGCCTGATATGCGGAAAAGGAATTCAAATGCAGTGAAAGAGAAAGTATAGGATTCTGAACTCACTTATAGTATTATGTAAAACTCGTGGTTTTACTTTCATTTACTTTTAGCGTACTTGTCTTTCCCGCATTAGGACCTGTTTATCATCGTGCTTTGAAGTATCAAGCTAAAGCTTTTGATTTAGCAACTTTTGGCTTGACTGGGGGCACATTCAGAATTATAGCTGTGTGTCAAAAGGAATATATGTTGAATGAGTGAGTATATATTGACCTTTTAGATGCTCTTTTACACTATTTTTATCTTCTGCACATATTTCATCATTATCGTTGTTTTTAATTATTTGTATGATTTCAGGAACAAACAAGACATTGCTGAAGAAAAAGAAATGTCTTCCGACTTATTCAGTTCAGCACGAGATGTGACTTCTCGCAAGAAAAGACCAGAAAGGCAACTTTATATACCTCCAGCACAAAGAAGATTAGCTTTGAGCAAAGATTCCAAATATGAAAGCAAAAATTACAAAGCCTCAGGATCTACTATAACAAATGAATCAATGAAATCCAAGATTGAAATACATGACATTGAATTGAAAAAACAAGTAAGAGAACGAAATCCTTGTAGAAAGATTCAAAAATGTGAAAACCTTGATCAGCTGGAATCTATAGAAAATGATGTGAACAAAGTAAATATTGATGAGTTTGCTGCCCAAATTCTATCCTTGCATGATCTAATGCATTTGAATTTATTGCCATTGCCAAATTATTCTTGCAATGTATGTTATAAGATTGATGGTAATTCTCTGTCACTTAAGAATTTCCATGAAGGTTCCTGTGAATTTTATAAATATTTATTATCCAGCTGTGAAAATAAACTAGAATGTTATATTCCCATATATCGTCTTAGCGACGTCAAGTTTATGCAGTTTCTGATTGATAATTATATGTGCTGGCAGCCCCTTTCTACAGATAATCTTATAAACTTTGATGAAATCATCGAAAACAATTGTGCTATACCTTTCTTCAATTATATAAAAAATGCAGACCTAGGAGATTTTCTGAAAAGTGATTTAATTAATGGTTTAAGCCTCAATCAGGTAAAATTGTTCATGAAAATAAAGACTTGCGAAGGTGAACATTCAAGAGTAATTGTTAATTCAATTTGTGATACCAGTGAAGCGGAGATAATTTTTAATGAAGATTTAAATAGTTGTTATTTGTTGAGAATTATATGTGATATTGAACCATTTGAGAATATAGTGGATCTGACTGACTACGCTATGGGCCATTACTTTAGAGTTCCAAATATTGATGGATGTGAATATTTCTTTGTTTGTGACGAGATCCATGACACCCAAAAATGTGTAAGTAAAGAAAATTAAAATTGTTATCTTACACTTGATCGATTTGAAGAAATTTACCTCACAAACTATCTAACAAACTTTAAGTACTTCATGAATGTTGCAGGTTTCGTAGTAATTTTTTTTGTAAATCCGGGTATAAAATTATATGTTTTTGTATTGCTATTTGAAACATCAGATCTCTTCTGTTTGTTTTGCCATTATTCATAAAAAATTGGAGAAATATTATTTCTGCTTAAAATATTCAATTGACAAGGAATGTCAGTATTCTTTTCCACGTTCCCTCTTTAAATGGTGATTAGGTATTAGTAACATGTTTTATGACCTGTTCTGCTTTTGCTATCCCAAAATAACTGCCATCAGAATAATAAATTATTAGATTAAAAGGTAAGCCTGCTGAAAATATATATTTGTGCTATATGGACATTCTATTGATTCATCACTCAATATAGTGTAATGCACCATTATGACTGTTCCATGTTCAAGATATAACTATAAAATTTTATATCAGGTATAGAAAGAAGTGAAGGTTTTCATTGTTTCTCGATTTTTTGAGTTTTCATTTTCCTAATTTCTATCAAAAAAAGGAGAGACCTGTCGTGCAAAACCCGGTCAGATTGAAGTTCCTTTCGCTAAATATTATGTGATGAATAGCAGGCACGGTGAAATGAATTTAACTACGTTTGTGAATAAATAAACAAACAAAAACCTGAATAAGAGAGTAATTTTATTCTGAATTTAGTAGAACAAAAACATTCTCATAAGGGCCATGTTCAATGTGACATATTTTCTGATTTCAATGTTAACATATGAAAACATATAATTGGAACTATGCTATTACAACTATCTGAAATCTATGTATCATTATGCATAATTAGGAAGGATTTTAGTAATTACCAATATATATTTTGAAACAAAGTAACCTTTACTTGATGGAAATTCATTTTAAGAAATAAGAACACGTTTGTGATACTCAATTTTCACTATATTTACAATTAAATGACAATTAACACAGTGTCTTCACCAGATATAGTAACTAAATCTGATGAAGACACGGTCTTGTCGAAACAATTGTCATTTAATTGTAAATATAGTAGAAATTAAGTTTATATATTACAAAATTTGTTTCCCTCAAATAATTCTTCATTCCAATCGATAGTAGATTATTGGTAAAAATTAATATCAATACTCCACTTCAAAATCATTCGTTATCTATTATAAGTAACTAATTTTAATTACAATATAAAAGTTCCACTAATATTTCTATACTTGAAACAAGCAATAATACATAGGTTTTAATTCACATATTGAATTCATCTGTCTCTGAAAATTAACATACCGCTCGCGATGAAAAGATCGCCTTTGTTGCGCTTATATTACGTTCTGTCATTTTTGAGTCTTAGCTTCCATTTAGCCTGTGTCTGGTGTGTAAAGTGCGATAAGGCACTTAGTTCCAAAAATGAAAGTTAAAATTTCATTGTATTTTCTCATTAATTCTGAATCAAGATTCAACTACATCCTGATTAGATTAAATTGATGAGAAGCTGAAAATAACTTGAAATGAATGCTTAAAAAACTTAATTTTTTATAATTTCTATGTAACTAGAAATTTATTAGAAAGTTGCATTGACAATATAGATGACATATTCTATTCTTTCACTTACGAATTTTCTATATTTCACATTCATTCATGTATTTGAAATAATAAATGATCAATTACATAGCTAAAGAAAATTGTTCATTTTCATTGCGTTGTGATATCGAAAAAGTAGCTATAAATATTCCAATGTTTAAAATCCATTCGTATTTGTGAAACATAAATTAAATCAATTTAATAGCTGAATAAAACAGTTCCATTTAACTGTCTTGTAGTAACGAAAACGAAACCGAATGAAAGGATAGTGAATTGATTCAATCACTTTCACCCATCTTGATCTTTTGGTAATAATAGGTATATAACCTTTGCGAGAAATGTTACTCAACGCGACCTTCAGCAACCGCTATAATTCTACCTCGAACGTTAAACGCACGCAACCTACTTTGGTTTCTCATCTAAGATATCTGAATTGAGTAACATTACAATATTTCCAAGGAGGGAATTTCAGAATCAAACGCGTAAATCTTCAAGGGTAATTAAATGGACAATGGACCAAGGAAGTAACTTTTTATGGTACATAGCTTCAAATGAGGCAAAAAGAGAACTTCACGGCATGACTGACAAGGAAATGATATTGAAAAGGTATTCATGAACTCAGTAATTGCTACTTTCACTCTTAATAATTGCTCTCCTACAATATCTTTATACATTCTTCGCATTCCAGCTTCCCTATACCATAATTACTTCTCACCTACTTTCAGTTGAGGAATTCAATAAGTCTATTTTTTCTCGCTCATATTGCTGCTCTTCATTTACGAAGTTTGGTTAATACATTTGTTTTTGTTTTAATTTTTATGTAGGCCAGTCAGTTTAGACATTGAAAATCGAAAATTTAACAATAAATCCAAAAGTTTTCAAACTTTGGTCAAGTGAATGGTACATAGAGAAAGGAACAAATCTCATTTTGCAACCTTTTCCGAAGACCGGAACATTGTTCAAATTGCAATAATATTGAATTTTGCCTTATGCCTGTGAAAAAAAAGTTGCAATCTTGGAGTGAGTAGTATTAAATATATTAATTCATATCACGTATCGAATTTGCAACCAATTTAAGGGTACGGAACATTTTTTTAATTTTTAAATTTACGTTTTTCTTCGATAAACTGATCAAAAAAATCACAAAAGTTCTGCAAACTTGATAGATACTTCTAGTCCTATGTAACACAGTGTTGTATAACACTTTTGTGTTGACACTTTCAAATGTGTCAGATGTGTTGAAACAGTAGAATTATATGCAATGACACTTGACACTTCATGAAACCGAGGTACGGGAAACGTATGGTTTGTTTCAGAAATTACGCGACTGCACATTTAGCACTGGAGATGTGTTGTATCATGGACTATAGGAAACCTACATTACATGAAACTTATTTTTTATAGTAAACATGTGCGTAATAGAAGCCGCGCTAGTCGAGCCTCAGGATTTTTGGCGCTAGGGATTATTTTATTTGATATTACGAATAATTTATGCATCTCTATCTTGAAAATCTACACATTCTACAATTCTACATTAATTGATTTATTATAAGCTTCGCTTTGTGTGTCATAGTTATGCCGACTCTGATACCCAGCACTGACCTGAGTCATCAAACTTGATGCTGAAGCACTGAGTTTCAGTTTTAAGAGTGCCAGATTTGTTTTTAACACTTTAGTCAACCCATGACTCACGACTGTGTCGTGACACAATTGTGCTGGCACAAAGTGTTGAAACACTAGATTGTGTTAGTGTCATTGTTTCAACACCCAATATTTCACTGTGTTACCCAGGCCTAGATACTTCGGAAAAATATACCGAACAGTTGTATAAATTTCAAACCTTTTATGTTGACTGGAACATGTTTATTTATAATTTTTTTAATTCGTGGTCATTTTTTCGAACAAGATGGTCTCGAAAATAATTACAAAAGTTTTGAAACTTGGTTGCAAATTTAGAGAACATCTATTCTGATGCATTTGCAACCTTGTACGCGGTCCGGAACCTTATGCAATTTGCAAAACTATAAAAATCCAAAAATCATATTTTTCCAAATTGTATAAAGTTCCGGACCGCGTACAAGGTTGCAAATTTACAAATGCACCAGAATGGATATTTTCTGAATTTGCAACCAAGTTTCAAAACTTTTGTATTTATTTTGAGGTCATCTTGCCCGAAAAGATGACCAGGAATCAAAAAAATTATAAATAATCATGTTCCAGTCAACGTAAAAGGTTGCAAATTTATACAACTGTTCGGTATATTTTTCCGAAGTATCTGTCAAGTTTGCAGAACTTTTAGAATTTTTTTTTGGTCAGTTTATCAAAGAAAAACGTTAATTTTGAATAAAAAATGTTCCGTACCCTTAAATTGGTTGCAAATTTGATACGCGATATGAGATAATATATTTAATACTACTCCAAGTTTGCAGAACTTTTGGAATTTTTTTCACAATCATACAGCAAAATTCCTTGTTATTGCAATTTTAACAATGTTCCGGCCTTCGGAAAAGGTTCTCTCAACCTATATTAAAGTTTGAAAACTTTTGGAATTATTGTCAATTGATTATCTCCACTGACTGGCCTATATGGGGAGCTTCAATGTGTTGAATCGCAAACCGTAATTTCTATAGGTCAAGTGAATATGAATTCGTTTACGCCTCGCTAACGTTGCGGCGTTGGGGAAACATCAGAAATCGTGTTGCCCAATTTCCTCCTATATCTTCGACGGTTCGGAAAAACCGCGCTACCATGTTCAGAAAGATTGATTTCCGTTGAATCCTAGTTGGTCGCCAACTCTTTCATGCATAACTAGCTGTGGAGATCAATTCGTATAGCTAATATTTGTCAGCGCTGACACAATTCCAGACACGTGTGGTGCGTGTCGCGCCGACCACGCGACTTCGCCACAGGGCTACCTATCTCGTAGATGTACGCGCCTTGTCGTCCTCACCACCAAAGCGTATTCTATCTTGTTTTTGAGAAAACACTATCGTAAAATCTATACAACTTGTCTAAACAATGTTATCTCCGAAACTACTCATCCGATTTCAAAAATTCTTTCACCAATTTCAGAATTGACTTTCACGGTGGACATAGGCTATATACCATCCCGTTAAACCGATACAATAAAAGGGCTTCTCGTGGCGACCAAATTTGCAACTAAAATCGACGAAAAAACTGTTGAGCGAATGTGTTTTTTTACGAACGCTGCCTTAACGGTAAGAGCTGTTCAAATGCTTTCTATGGAAAAGTTGTAGGACTCAAAAAATTCTGCGACAATTAATATATATATATATATATATATATATATATATATATATATATATATATATATATATATATATATATATATATATATATATATATATATATATATATATATATATATATATATATATTAACTTGTCTTTTTTAGTAATAGCAGGCCATTTGAATTAGAAAAACGACTTTATTGAATAGTTTACGTTCCGTCATGGAATCTGAGACTTTCTCAGAATTTTTAATGTGTTGAAATTAAGGGCACGGAACATTTTTTCATTCAAAATTAACGTTTTTCTTTGATAAAGTGACCAAAAAAAATTCTAAAAGTTCTGCAAACTGGACAGATACTTCGGAAAAATATACCGAACAGTTGTATAAATTTGCAACCTTTTACGTTGACCGGAACATGTTTATTTATAATTTTTTTAATCCGTGGTATTTTTTTCGAGCAAGATGGTCTCGAAATAATTACAAAAGTTTGGAAACTTGATTGCAAATTCAGAAAATATCTATTCTGATGCATTTGCAAATTTGCAGCCTTGTACGCGGTCCGGAACTTTATGCAATTTGCAAAACTTTAAAAATCCAAAAAACGCCTCGTCAAATGTAATAACCGTTAAAATCAATCATGTGTTTTCTAATATTCTAGGTAATACTTATATATATATATATATATATATATATATATATAAATATATATATATATATATATATATATATATATATATATATATATAATAATAATATAATATTTATTCATACAAGTATGATACAAATACAAGTAGAAAAACAAAGATCAGTTGTGAATAAATAAAAGTTCGATAAGCATGAACACTTGTTTCGAGAAGTGATAGAAACTAACAATGAAAAAACAAAGAGATCACCAAATACACAAATATGAAATTTCCAATGAATGATTCAACCCATTCAATTATAATATGTATTATAATATGTAAAAAATACAATCATACATATAAACCCATACAAAAACATTCACGTATTCATACATGCATACATCTGAACATTCACGCATACACACACAAAAATTATATAAACATTAGAAACTTATACTATACAAAAGGATAAGAAGTATCAGTGTTCACAGTATACAAAATATTGAAATAACAGAAATAAGAAAAACAAGTACAATCAAGATGAGAAACAAACATCTCAAAATAGCAAGCGAACATTAAGAATACTTTTCTTTGTATAATGTTGAGTTATTATATATCTACTCGTATATTCACTGAAGTTCAATTATCTTGCTTCGAAGTATGTGCCTTTTCAGTTCTAGTTTAAAGCGATTGATATTTTCTATCGATTTTAATATTTGAGGTATACTATTATAAAGTTTTGGAGCAAAGTACGAGTATGATCTTCGAGATGCGACCCTAACCGACAGGTGTAACGTGTAACATAATTGTTTCTTTGGCTAGTGTTGTATTGATGGGAGGGAAGCAATGCTGTATGCTTATTCGCATGACGTCTAATACCAGAGCTCCGAAAATACAACTGTCCAGAATTTGAGTCTCAGTGTAGAGAAGATCAGAAGAATACCTATTATTTTTTGAAAATATCAATTTGAGGAAACGTCTCTGCATGACCTATATTGATGCATATTCATATATATATATATATATATATATATATATATATATATATATATATATATATATATATATATATATATATATATATATATATATATATATATATATATATATATATATATATATCACAGATTGTTTTCTCGCACATCACTTGGTATAAACTTTAAAATAAAAAACACTTGGCTTATGTTTCACTATATAAAAATATTTAGATACTGTATTCGAGTTATGAACTCATTATCAAGACTGACTATAGGAGAGTATTACATCTTATTTTATAAAACAGACAAAAGCAAAGGTGATACCTGAAAATCAATTTGTTCGTTTACATGGGGTAATTGACTATTATGGGCGGAACTTATTTCGAGAATTTCAAGAAGGTCAAGGCGCTTTCCTTTGTTACCTGAATGCAACAATTGGGTTTTGTTGAAATCCAGGAAATGATTGAATTTTATACAATGTTCAGAGAAGCCAGTGGTATTTTTATTTTGTAAAATTGACTTTTTATGTTCTTATACACGAATGTTTATAATCCTTCCTGTTTGTCCAATATAGAAAGCAGGACATTCGTCGGAAAATATTTTGTAAACACCACTGTTTTCTCCGATGTTAGATTTTTCTTTATTATAGACCAAGAATGACTTCAAGTTTCTTTTATCGAAAAATATCATTAAAACAATTTGTACAAATATATGTATATGTATATATATATATATATATATATATATATATATATATATATATATATATATATATATATATATATATATATATATATATATATATATATATATATATATAATATATATATATATATATATATATATATATATATATATATATATATATATATATATAGTCAAATTATTTTACAGCTGCTATAATGTATCCTAATAATAATAACGGGGTAGTTCAGCCTTCAATTATATGAAATAATACTCTTTAGACCATTTCCAAGCTTTCGTCAATGTTTATTGACTTCTTCAGGGATTATCTGTGAGATTAAAAACAAGTAAACATAAGCACATACACAAGTTTGTTAGAACGAATTTTTCTAGAGGCAACTAACCACAGACATATAAAATACATAACTAAATGGTGCGACCCTTATAATAATAATATCTGAAATGAAACGCGGACAAATACCTAGACACATGGCGTGCGATACACATGTGCGATACATGTGTATCGCACGCCATGTGTCTAGGTATTTGTCCGCGTTTCATTTCAGATATTGTTGTTATAAGGGTCGCAACATTTAGTTATGTATTTTATATGTCTGTGGTTAGTTGCCTCTAGAAAAATTCGTTCTAACAAACTTGTGTATGTGCTTATGTTTAGTTGTTTTTAATCTCACAGATAATCCCTGAAGAAGTCAATAAACATTGACGAAAGCTTGGAAATGGTCTAAAGAGTATTATTTCATATAATTGAAGGCTGAACTACCCCGTTATTATTATTAGGATATATATATATATATATATATATATATATATATATATATATATATATATATATATATATATATATATATATATATATATATATATATATATATATATATATATATATATATATTTATTTATTTATATATATATATATTTATATGTATATGTATATATATTTATTTATATATATATATATATATATATATATATATATATATATAAAATTTGAAAGGATTTTTTCATGCGTTGCGAAATAAATAAAGCTTATGGCGTCCGAAAAATGTATTAGGAGCCGTTGAAACGTTGCAAGGTATTATATTACTAAGAATGCTTCGACGGATAACGAATGTTTCTCGCTTCATCTGTTGAAACTTTTTATTTTTTAAATGTCATATTTTTGAAATATGACGTTCTCATTACCAGGTCCAAGAATTATTAGTCCACCCTCGTGTCACCTAGAAAACGATGAATCTTCCTGATGGATTACATTAGGATTATTCACGTATTCACAAAAAATATTGTTTGTGACAAAATGCCCATCTGGGATTGGTAGAAAAGGATATCCGAATTTCAAGTACGTATTGCAATAGTATAAGTAAATATACCAAAGCAGTGAAGGAAGGATCAGTACTAATCTAATCATCTCCTACACTTTCACTTTCGATTCTGTCGTCCTTCGAATTGCAGTCTACAGAGGTACCAAATTCATTAAGTCGCTAGGTGGCGAGACTTCGTTGCTTTATTGG
Source organism: Cynegetis impunctata (assembly GCA_030704885.1). Lineage (NCBI taxonomy): Eukaryota > Metazoa > Arthropoda > Insecta > Coleoptera > Coccinellidae > Cynegetis > Cynegetis impunctata. The sequence continues at coordinate 1,036,734 of JARQZK010000723.1, forward strand.
AGCTCTACAAACTTATAAACAAACGAACACAAGACGGCGACGTAACTTGCAGTTATGTAATCGGTGTTATAATAATCCGCCAAAGGAAAGAGGTTAATACCGAAGAGCTTTCTCTTGTTTCGGTGCGCTCGTGGTATCGCTAGTATTATACAATAACAAAACGCCAGAAGCAGTTGCTGTTCTCGATTATTACCAATTGGTGGTCCGTTGCAGGTGTAGTAGTGAATCGTCCTTTTAACATTTTTGCACGTGTTGTTTTTGTGGCTACGATTATTATCTGAGGATTTTGCTTTAACGGTGAGTTTTTGTTGATCTCGCAGTCTTGCCTCCGAGTTTATTTAATTAAACGGACATGCCGTTTTACATTTATGAAACTAACCTACCACAAACTATCTGCACAAAAAACTAACAGAATTAAAAGGTACAATTTAAAATTCTCCCTCAATAACCAAGCTACATTAAAAAAAAAATATATCATTTACACTAAATTTCAAGGTAATTATTGAGTTTACAACAGACTGCCCCGATTTTCTTGAAATTTCGGATTTTAGCTTATTTTGGCCTGAAAAAGCCGAATATGAAGTCAGATTTTGTCGCTGGGTCATCTTTTTTTTTCAAAAACTTGAGCTGACCTGACTTTTTCTAACCTTACTAACCTAACCTCCGAGTTCATAAAAACATAGAATGTGAAATATATGAATTTAATTATAAAAAAGACAATGTTTTTGATAATAAAATTCATCTATAACATGAATTCTATACTTTTATGAACTCGGAGGTTAGGTTAGTAAGGTTAGAAAAAGTCAGGTCAGCTCAAGTTTTTGAAAAAAAAATATGACCCAGCGACAAAATCTGACTTCATATTCGGCTTTTTCAGGCCAAATTATGCTAAAATCCGAAATTTCAAGAAAATCGGGGCAGTCTGTTGTAAACTCAATAATTACCAATTTCAATAAACAATTCCATGTCGAAATTTCACTCTAGTGCATGTGTTTCAAAGTAGTTTTTAAGAGAAAAAGCAGAACTTGAGAAAAGATCAACCTCACAGGCATTTGCTAGGCGCTGTGCTCTCATTAAAGTACTATTATAACCATAACTAGTTGAAGCATAACTGATATAAAATACTTCTCTCGATCTTAGTACCACTGGACTACAATTGAGGCTCAATTTGTTTAATAAATATTTACAATTAATAAAACTATTCACCATCTTGTAAATCAACATTATGTCAAAATTTGTTTGAAGTAATTCTAATGACCTCAAATTTATTCGTTTCTGGACTTCATTATAATTATCAAATGTTGATGGTAAGCCCATTTTGAATGCTATCTACTTAAAAAAATTTCTCTGTACTCTTTCAATATTATTATTATGTATGTTATAGGCTGGATACCATACCACTGACGCGTACTCGCATATACTCCTCAGGTTTGCACAATACACGTTCTTCATTACCTCCAAATTGTTAAAGTTTCTCATTGCTCTTTTAATGAATCCTAGCATTTTGAATGCTTTATTCATAATGTATTGTATATGTGGAACGAAATTGAGTTTCTGGTCGAAATACGCACCTACTGGGAGGCCCCGTGGCTGTGCGGTAAAGGTAACGCTATGCCATCTTCGTTGACGGAGTTGGTGGGTTCGATTCCGTGTTCCTGGGTGTTTGTATGCGTCCGGATTTAAGTGGTTCCCCTCATTATAGTAAATTGATGGCTAAATGTTCAAGTTGACGAAGCCAAAATTGTACGGAGGTCGGGCGCGTGTGAGAGGGCACACGTCCCACCTATTTAAAAAAAAAATACACACCTAAGTCCCTAAGGATGTTAACTTCTCTTAATACCTGTTGGTTCAAATGGTACCTAAAAGTGATCGGAGACCTCACTCTTCCAAAACTCATTATCTGGCACTTCTCTATATTAAATTCCATTTCATTTGCTGCGCACCATTTCATCAATTCATCAAGATCGCTTTGCAATAATTCAATATCGTCGATTGTAGATACAGGTCTTAAAAAAATTTTCAGATCATCTGCAACCAGTAAAAAAGAGCTATATTTTATACCGTCCCCTATGTCATTAATAAACAACAGGAATAAAAGCGCTGACAAATCTGATCATCCCGTAGATCAGTGTGAAATTGAATTTTTCTTTCTATTTTCCCGACATTTTTTTTTGGGAAATACGAATGTGATTGATTGACGTTGTCATATGTTATGATGCAAACTGATATATTCTATTTAACGTCTTTCTTGGACCGGTGGCGCTACCTTATTTTTTCAATGGCCAGGTATTTTCATATACTGATTTCTTTAAAGTTCCCTATAAATTGATAATAAAAAATCTACGAATTCGCCAAACTTAAAATAACAATTCAAATACAAAACTGCAGCAATATAAATTAGCAAACCGTCATAACTCTCAGTACCTACATCATTTCAGGAATTCATTACCATCAAGCCCACAATATCTAATCCTCGACCTAATTACTGTCTATGAAACAAGTCAAAGAAAAGTAGCACAGATATCTTCATAATACACTTCAAAGGAATATCTTGGTGATAGTTTGCTGCCATTAGTTGTGACTAATATGATTTTTACACATTTTATGTGGCTCTAATTATCTGTTATATTTACGAATGTATTTTCCCAGAGAATAATAGACTATTGAAGTGTATCGTGAGGGTTTTCTGGTACTTTTTGGCATCTACAGTGGCCTCCATCAGACCAAATGAGCTTAAATTTGGTTCCGGTATTGCGGTAATTGTGGGTAAATGTAGTCGAGTGTTTTAAACCAAAAGATGTGGATATCAACTGTGAGCAATATATCCGAACTTCTAGGGCGTATGGAGAAAGAAAACGGTTTTTGAAGAATTTTTGCAGCCCCAAACCCTGTGAAAATTTGTACGAGGATGAAGTTGATTAAGGGTGTGTTTCTTTGCTTTATAATCTTTTTTCTATAACCAATTCAGGTAGGGTTCTTGTTTTTTCGTGGTATTTAAGGTTTTGCGCACCTCTACAGCTCCTCGTTGACTTAGAGGGATGAAATTTCGTACGTGAATGAAGTTTATGTTAGGGAAGTGTTTTTTGGTGGTGTCAGTTATTTAATTAAACGTCCGCTATTTCTCTGTAGAAATTTAATGGTTTTCCGGGTTTGTTCATCTCCACAGCTCCTCCAGATTGAGTTAAAGGATTGAAATTTCTTGCGTGGATTGAGTTGATGTTAGGGAAGTGCTTTCTGGTGGACTCTACTTTTTTCCTCAACCGACGCCATATTAAAGTATACTTCATGTTTCTCGTTGGTTTTACTCACTTTTATAGTGTATTAATATATCAAATTGACTTCGTGCGTTAAGAATTTGTATCTGAAAGAGAAAAAATATTAGTGGAAATACGACCTTAGTGACGGAGCTCTACTGCACACGGGTTCTTTATATCTTATAGTTTGTGTTTAAATTATGTACATATTTTTTTTCTGCCGTATTTTTTTAACAAGTTTTCTTTATTTCATAATACGAATATTTATAACCTTAAAGAATAAAGTATAAACTTTAAAATAAAACACACTTGCCTTGTGTTTCACTATATAAAAATATTTAGATACTGTATTTAGCAGTAACGAATAGTCGACATGTTTCGAGTTATGAACTCATTATCACGACTGACTACAGGAGAGTATTGCATCGTAATTTATAAATCAGACAAAAGCAAAGGTGATACCTGAAAATCAATTTGTTCGTTTACAAGGGGTAATTTACTATTATGGGCGGAACTTATTTCGAGAATTTCAAGAAGGTCAAGGCTCTTTCTTTTGTTACCTGAATGTAACAATTGGGTTTTGTTGAAATCCAGGAAATGATTAAATTTTATACAATGTTCGGAGAAGTCAGTGGTATTTTTATTTTGTATTCCTTCCTGTCTGTCCAATATAGAAAGCAGGACATTCGTCGCAAAATATTTTGTACCTACACACCACTGTTTTCTCCGAGGGGTTGACCGCGGTGCAATTTTGGTGTACAACGTCCAGGAATTTTATGCAATTTTTTGCAATTTTATGCAATTTTTTGCAATTTTCTGGAATTTTGTGCAATTTTCTGCAATTTTTTGCAATTTTATGCAATTTTCTGTAATTTTTTGCAATTTTCTGCAATTTCATGCAATTTTTTGCAATTTTCTGCAATTTTTTGCAATTTTATGAAAATTTTTCGGGATTTTACCATCAATTTGTGAACTTTTCTGGAATTTTTGCATTTATTTCATAATATTTCGAAAACTTCCATAATATTCATGATATTATATTCTCTATAGTTCGTTATCGTGTATAAACTGAATGCTAGGGAACATTGGACTGTAGCTCAAACCTCAAACCTTTCGGGGAATACCCTAACTACGAAACGGATTCAAGTACAAGAGAAAAAAAGTGTTCTTTAAAGTATAATAGAAAATGTCGAAAATTAATCCGGAACATTTTTGGGATATTGTCGGGAAATATTTTGGTAATACAATCCCGGAATTCATCAAAAGTATTTTGAAATTACAAGGAATAGACAATGCTTTCGCTATGAGAGCATTGAAACAGGAAGATAATCCAAATCAAAACATTTGTTCGAGTTGATTTACCTGAACTGATTTCTAAAAGCGATTATCCCAAATATTATGAACATTTATATAGCGAACGCCTTCAAAAATTCAAATTTTCACTGGGCTATAAGAAACTGAAGTTTTTTAGAACGAAATTCCTTATCGCGCGTTGCGAAAGGGGGCTAGACGGAATAAATTAAGACCAAAAGTTGTACCGACACTTTTTGCGCGCGCACGCCTTTTTCTCTCTCTTTCTTTCCGTTCTCTCATCCCGTCTCTTTCTAATCCCACTCCGCTACGTCGCCAATGCATTGATGTGAAACATCGAAATAATTGTGTAAGTTATATGTATAAAAGAAACAGATTACCTACGACAGGAATCAGATATGAAATGAAAATGAAAAGATAAAGCTTTACAAATTTGTTCCATAAAATAATGACTACGTATTGTAGGTTTATATTCATATTCAATTATATAGCGTGGCGATACGTTATCCTCTCGTTATTATCACTATTGGGTCTACAAATTACATAGCGTTGACGACCGGGTGGTCTAAATATCGATACCTGGTGTGTCGTATTTCTGGGTTCGAATCACAGAGGTGATTCCTGGCTTTTTTCATTTTTTCATTTACAATCTCGTAAGAGCTCTTAGCCCCACATTTCAAAATTAATTATTTAAGTTTACGTTATTTGTTATTCTCTATAATACTAAATTTCCTAAATACTTCTATGTACTAAAATAAAAATCAATCAGCAATTTTATTACAATTCCTTCACTAATTGATCGAAAGGAACTTCGTTCCATCCGGGTGTCCCTTGACACCTCTCTTCTTTTTTTTTTACTCTATGGACCTACTGTTTGACGCCAGTTTCGAACGACTTATAGACTTGTAAACACTGTACATTACTCAGCTACCAATTTTTTTCATTAAACCACTCAAACTCAACAACATACACAAACATCCATTCCTAACCCACGATTCGAACCAAGCACACCTGCTTCACAGCCGGTCAATCAACCTCTTCTCCACAAGGCGCGTGTATGCTATTGTTTATTTGAACATTTTAACTATATATAATATATAATTTTTAGTTTAATTATCAAATTTGTAAAATTTTTTGAAATTTCTCTATGAATTTCCTGAAATTTTTTGCAATTTTTTACAATTTTATACAATATTTTGCAATTTTTTTTTTAATTTTTCGTTTCATTATTTGAAATTTTTTTTAGGCATTTTCTGAATTTTTTTGGAATTTTTGCAATTTTTTGCAATTTTATGCAATTTTTCGCAATATTCTGCAGTTTTTTGCAATTTTTTGCAACTTTATGCAAATTTTTGCAATTTTTTGCAATTTTATGCAATTTTATGCAATTTTTTGCAATTTTATGCAATTTTTTGCAATTTTATGCAATTTAGTATTTTAGTGTACATGATTTCCTAGCGCGGTTAACCCCTCGGTTTTCTCCGATGTTAGATTTTTCTTTATTATTGACCAAGAATGACTTCAAGTTTCTTTTATTTGTACAAATTGTTTTAACGTTATTTTTCGATAGTTACAAATTTTGCTACTCAAATTCGGCACATAAGTATTTTTGTTCTTCATTAATAGTTTGCGTGGGGTATATTGAGTGCAACAGATACTTTATTCGTTTTTTCCCAATGAGCTTATCGATAAGACTTTCATTGTAACCGTTATTCGTAGCTAATAATTTAATTGTATTAACTTCGATTTCAATCTCAGTTATTTATAACCTTGTTCTACAACAGAAAATTAAATGGAACACAGAGACCGACACTTTTCAGCTATCTAATTTGTTATGCTCCATTTTTCATATGCTCGCATCCTTGCGCTTCCGTATACTTCACGTGAAAAAAAAAGATTAAATCGTATAAAGTTCTTCAAATTACTCGAAATCGCTTAATTGCACTGTTCAATACTATAAATACAGTTTTCAACTTCTAGTTCTGTATGTCCTGTAAAATTGTGTTTTATAATTTTTTATTAAAACCGAAATAAAAACTTTTTTTCAATAGATTCACGCTAAATTTTAGTGTGATGAAATTGATACAATTTTGGGTAAATTTAATACATTTTATATGTAATAAAATTTAGTTTAAAAATCAATATATAGTCCAGCGGGTTAGACCGAGCTATTATTTCGTCATGTTTAGATTCCGTTATTCTTTTATAATAATTTTTTCTAACGTCCTTGTAGGGGATAAATAATTATTCTTTGAATAACTTTGGGTGAAGCAATAACTGCATATAACTGTGATGTATTTGAACAGTGGCATTTTATAACTACGCATGTCTCTGTTTAATGTTCAAAGTAACGATAAAGTATTCTCCGCAATGAAAAAATATTTTTCCAGAAAGTTTGATTTTTTTAAAAAGTGAAATTCTTTGCATCAACGAAGATAGTTTTTTTCTGACAGAGCTGTTGACATTTTTCGTATTTCTTTATTTACCGAATGAAAGTAAAATATTCAATTATTATTTAACTAGAACGTGCCGATATTTTCTCAGCATTAAACATGTTTTGAATAAATAAAACTTAATTCTGGTTAATTACGCTATGTGAATTCTCCTTGAGAAAATACATTCTAAAATTCTAAATAGTTCCTTTATAGAACTAGTTTGTTAGTCTTGTTTCTTTGTATTCTTTATAGTTTATATTCATTCAAGGTCGTACACTTGTGGGTATACCTACTTACGTGCACATTTACATGTACCTTCAATATATTATAAAGACTGAGAACGTTTTCATTGCATAATGATTGAAATTGTATAGAAAACAAAATTTAAAACAGCATTTAAAATTATCAAATCTTTTCACTTTTAAAAGAAGTCGGATTTTTTCAGGCTCATGCTTGTTTGTGAAATACGAAAAAAAATGTTGCGCCTATGACTGATTATAAAATGCTGCATTCATTCATCTTTCTGCGCAGTGAATTATTTAAAATTTTTTAACTTTTTAGTATATGGAAGTCAAACGGAAAATAACTAACGACAATGCCTCCACGACTAGACAGGATATTATTGACAAAATTGAATTCAAAACTGCCGGATCCCAAGTTCCTAGTAATATTAAAAATGCCGAAAATTGTGCAAATGATACAGTACTCGTTAACCACATAACGAAACCTGAGCTCAAAGTAATATCTCATCCTGAGGTGAAAGCTGGAAAACCATCGAATGATTCAAAAAATAAATGTAAACACGAAGAAGAAAAAGAGATAATGAGGAAAACTAAGGAAAATATCAATCGAAAAACCCGTCCTCTCATGAAATATTCTGATGATAGTGACGACTTGTTGAAAATAGATAAACAGGATAATGTTAACAATTGGGAAGATTTGTTTGATGACAATGGGCAGATACAGGAAGAATTATTGACCGAGGTTCGTAAAACTGAAACTATTTTTCTATAAATTGGCAGTTTCAAATATATTTTAAGTTGATTGCTTTTTTTTATATTGGTAAAATGTAGATTTTTGACCGTTTTATTTGATTATTTTTCAGTTAATCATTTCGGGCTTAATTATTCAAACTCTACTGTTTCGTCGAGAATTCGGTTGAAAGCGTCTTTTCTGGTTAATGACCATGAAATAAATCAAGTGCCACTGTAGAAATTCTTCATTGCTATTTTGTGAATTGAAAATGGCATATTTAAACAAATACATCATTATTCCTTTGTATAAAAGTGGTGATTTGTTGAAAGAAAGTGATCGATAAGTATAATAAGTATGGTAATGTTAAAATTATTCAACATTTAATTATTTTGAGAAGTGAATAAATTGTGTTACAGAATATTTGACTAGCACTTTTTTTAACATTTTCAAAAACACAAAATGACCAAGATGTGGGTGGTAATGACTTTGTTTTGTAAATTCAAATATTAATCAATCAAATCATGAAAAAATGTATCAAATATGAATACTATCCCACTGATTTGTCCAATTCCAAATGTTCTTTGATGAAAGTTGAAAACATAAAAAAATATTGAACTGTGTTATTTAGTAACAGTAAATTTGAATCAAATTCGACAAACATACCATGAGAATGAAAAGATTTAGCAGTTTAAATTTTTTTTAAATTCAAACATTTACAGTATTCTCTACTTATTCCAATTCATTTTCAGTTAGTTAGGAACATCAAAAATATTGACTTGACGTATTGAAATATTTGAATTTAATAGAAATTTTATTCACATAATGGGAGTTCCTTATGCTCATGTAAGTATTTGTGTCTTATTCCTGTTACAGATAGTTCATAAAGTAGGAAAAGATATGAAAATTGTGAAGGCCACTGAAGACTATACTCCTTATATGCAAAAACAAACAGAAGATTTGGAACATGTTGTGGAAATATATAATTTTTCTCCCTCATTGAGTACAGGAGATATTATACATGCATTCAACATGTTTGATTCAAATTCAATGTACATTGTGTGGGTGGATGATACCCACGCCCTCCTAGTTCTTGGATCATCTAGTCAAGGTAACAATCTATTGAAGCTTCTGTTTTTGTAGTAACATTGTGAAAACTACACGTTTGATAGTGGTTTTTTATGAGGGTAACAATAGCTCGGCGTTTTTTAAAATAGTCCTAAGTTATTCCAATTCTTTTACAAAATGCACTCCGCAGTTATCTTGTTGTCTGTCTAAATGAATAATGTTTTTGAATAATAATATAGGCTTGAATGAAGAAAAAATTGCATGAACTATTGAGTAGTGAAAATATATTATATACTATAAATAAATAAAGGTAAGGGCTTATGGAACGTTCTAGGAACAACATTCCTACAACGTTGTCCAAGAGGACAAATAGAGGTTCCTGGTAGTCCAGTAGAACAAGCCAACAGCTTTGTAGAGTTTTTCTCTAGGGTGAATGGTAAATGTACCATTCAGACACAATATTCCAGGAAACTCTAGGAATCTGGTATTTCGTCGCATCACAGAAAAGAAGGTTATGGATGTGGTCTCGAAGCTGAAAAATGAAAATAGTTCAGGTATTGATGGTATTCCAACAAGTGTCGTCAAGCAGACATTTCAGCGAATATGTGAGCCAATCACCTACATAGTAAATAACTGTTTAAAACATGGCATCAACTAAAGCAAGCAGTGATGATACCAATCCACGAGAAAGTAGAAAAAGATAGTTTAGAAAACTACAGAGCGATTAGCCTGCTTTCCGCCTTCCCAAAAATATTTGAGATGTGTATTACCACACAATTATTTTTTTTCTTGAAGAACACAACATTCTCTCATCCTGTCAGCATGGTCACATTAGAGGCAAATCGACAACTTCTGCAATATATAGTTTCCTTGACGATGTTTTGAATGCATTGGAAAAATATGAGTTGGCAATTGCTCTTTTTCTTGATTTATCAAAGGCCTTCGACAGTTTGAGCCATGAATATATTTAAAAAAAACTGGAAAAATATGTAATAAGAGACAGTTCTTTAAATCTCTTGAAGTCTTACCTTGGGTGACACCCAAGTGCTTGCAATTGACAGCAATGGACGGCAACAACTTTCCAAAGAAATGAAAATTAAACTGGGCGTAACACAAGGAAGTATCCTAGGACCTTTGCTCTTTATACTCTTCATGAATGATTTTTAAGATGATACAATAATCACAGGTAGACAGTATGCTGATGATGCCAACTTTCTGATAAGAGCAAAATCTCTTCTCCAAGCATCAAAAATCATAGAAAACTTACGACAACTAAGCAACAAATGGTTCAAGGGAAATCAAATCTCCATGAACCTGGGAAAAGCAAAGGCAACGCTAATGAAAACATCACGTTCCTCAGAGACTCCAACACATATAACTGTGTCAACAAATTCAGTAGAATTAGCTGATGAAGCAGAATTTAAGGTGTTCACTTACATTGGAAAATTTTACATGGTCGCATATACAAGACTTGGCAAACAAATAAGCAATTTTTGAGACAAAATTTCGATACAGTATTATGTTTTATAGATAGTCAAGAAATGCAAACAAAATTTTTAAATTACAGAAACGTGGTGTTAGAACAATTACGAAAAAGAGAGTTAAGGATTCATGTAGAGCTAAATTCCGATAATTAGGAATATTAACAGCACCAGCATTTCACATTCAAGAATTTCCTGTTCAGGAACAGGAAACATTTTGAAGAGAAAAGAAATAATGTCGTAGAACATCAGGACAACCCAGCTAAAATGTCCACGACATAGACTGAACATGCACCTAAATATCAATGTCAAACAGCAGACAAGTTTACAGGTTGCTTATAGAATTGGAACCATATTCTGTGGAAGAATTCCTAAATCGAAATTGAGTATTGTTTTTTGGCACTATTTCTATTTTAGGCACTACATCATTATAATGACCTAGAGCTTCATTTAGAAGTAAAGAGCATCATTAGTATTATTACTTTTCTATTATTGAGTGTATTTTTCACGTCTAAAACTTTGTACTTCAACTTTCTTTTAGTCAGAAGTTGAAGAAGTTGTAATTTTATCGAGATTTTAGCAAGCCTTTATTCAGATCCACGTTTCAAATGCCTGGGATTTCAAGAATATTGAATTTATATTGTCACTATATTGTATACTAGTAGTGGTCAGAATTTTCAGCAAAAAAACCAGGTTAAGAAGTGAGATTACTTGACAGATCCAAGCTGTTCAATATAAGCTCAAGTTTATATAATCCTGCTGACGTGACTAATTGTTTAATTGTTTAATTGATTAGTTGATTACATTGTTTACATTACATTCTTTACGTGTATTCACATACTAGTTATACATTACTATTACTATTAGATAGAATTTCAATTACAAAGAAAAGATAAAAACATAAAAGAATGCTAGATTCATAGACACTTGATAAATATTCAATGGCTTTTATTTGGCACCTAGGTTAGGAAAACCTGTATGTGCCAATTGAATAGGTCTTAGAGGTCTAAAAGGAGATAGAGTTATAAGCAAAAGTCTAAAGAGAGATAGAATTACATACAATACACAGGAAAAACTTAAACGTTAAACTTGGGAACTAATGTGAAAGATATACAATTACCATAATATAACATATATTATTCCAGAAAATATCTTATTATTTAGTTAGAACAATTTTTGAAGAATTCACTATTTGGTTTTAGAACTTCAATGCATTTGTTAGAAACATTTCTAGTGATATGACAATCATTAATATATTTTTTTGAATGTTCGTGTTTGTGTATATAACAACATATGGTATGAATGTATATGCATCTAATATTTTGAATTTTTTCATTATATAATAGCAGAGTAGAGTACCTTCGATTTTTTTTTAAAATAATTTTTAAAATTCTATTCTGAATAACATTTAATGGCCTCAGAGCCACCTCATATAAGCCTCCCCATACCAGGATTCCATAACGTAATATAGATTCCACTAAGCTGAAGTACAGTGTTATTAAGAGGTCTAAGCTAAGAAATTGTTTCACAAGATAGAATTTGTAAACTAAGTATCTAAGTTTTTTTGTTACGTAGGTTATGTCCCATTTTAAATTTTGATCGATGATAATACCTAAATATTTAGAGGTTTTAGTTTCTTGTATTTCGGAGTTTAGGTTATCATATATTAATTTCTTAAATTGGGGACGATCAGCAGATGTTTTGGAAAATGCAATATAATTTGTTTTTTTAACATTTAGTGATAGTTTAGAGGCATCTAACCAATTTTTGACGTGTTTAATTCCTGCAACGGCTCGTATCTTCACGGCTTCCCAATCTATACCACAAGACAAGTACGGTGTCATCTGCATATGATATTACTTTACCTTGAATATCTATTTCAGTTAAGCTTTTAATATATAGGTTAAATAGTATTGGACCCAGAACTGTTCCTTGAGGTATACCAATCCGTACATTTTCAGGAGTACTAACAGTTTCTCTAATTTTGACTTTTTGCTTTCTGTTCGTTAGATAGTTTTCAAAGACCCTCAGCACAAGACCCCTCACTCCATTTTGTTCTAGGACATCAAGGAGTTTTCGATGGGGTACCGTGTCGAAGGCCTTTGCTAGGTCCAGGAATACTGCTATACATTTATTATTCTTATTCATTTCATCAGCAACATGTGATGTTAATTCATGCATGGCATCACTTGAGTTTAGGCCCTCGGTAAATCCATATTGATGTTTAGGGAGAAGGTTATTGGTTATCAAGTAGTCCATTAATCTTCCCTTTAAACATTTCTCAAATATTTTCGCTAAATTGCTAATTAAACTGATTGGTCTGTAATTAGTTATTAGATTAGGATTTCCAGCCTTATAGATGGGTGTTATTACAGAGGTTTTAAATTCATCTGGTACAATTCCAGAATTAAATATAAGAGTTATAATATGTTTTATGGGTTTCAGTAAATAGGGATGTAATAGTTTCAGATATTTAGCAGTTATACCGTCGAATCCAGGAGCGCTATTATTTTTTAGACTATTTATATATTTGATGATGTCATTTTCCGAAACTGGTTTTAGAAACATTGATTTATTTATTGGGTTTACGGGAAACACTGTGTTACAATGGGGAATATTTTCATGCATTTCGATACCAATGGAAGAAAAATAGGCATTACAGTAGGTTGCCATTTCTTTGTCATTTTGAAATTCTTCAAGTTGACTGTTAACAATTTGAAGATTATTACCCTTTTTAGATCTTTCATTGGTTGCTTCTGAAATTATTTTATATGTTTTTTTTAGGTTATTTTTATTTTTGTTTATTTCATTTCTATAGTAGTTGTTTCTGGTTTTGGATATCATTTTATTTAAGTTGTTCCTAAACGTTTTATAGTAATTTGCTTTTTCCGTTGTGTAATTTTTTTGCAGTTGTTTTTTTAGTTTGTCTCTAGTTTTTATAGAATTAATTAAGCCATTTGTTATCCATGGTTTAATTTTTTTGTGAACTTTGATCTTAATATTTTCAGTTGTTTGACTAGTTTTGACGTAGGATTGGAATTTCTCATAAAAATTTTGTGTTGCTATTTCTGGATTATTTTCACTACATACGCTTTCCCAAGTTTCCACTTCAAATTGCCTTATTAATGCATCAGTGTCAGTTTTAATCACTGTGTTATATGTATCACAGGATGATGTATTTTTTTTTATGGATGTGAGATATTTATCATAATTGGGTTATGATCTGTTATGTCATAACTGATTACATATGCGCTTGTAAGTATTTTTTCAGTTTTTATATTATTTCTTAAGAAAATATGATCTAGACATGTCTGACTTTGTGGTCTTGTAACAGTATTGATATGAGACAAAAATCCATTTGAGTGAAGGGTTGCCAGATAATCATTTGTAATGTTATTGGCTACATCTAGAAGGTCAATATTCATGTCTCCTATTAGTATTTCAATATTTTTATCTAGATAGTTAATTATTAAACTCTCAAGGTCGAGGATAAATGTGTGGACAGAGGTTTGCGGAGACCTATATATAGCGCTAACGCCAAAGGATAAATTATTAACTTTTAAACTCACCCTAGTGACACATATGTTTGATAATTCCAATTTAGTGGTATTGACTTCTGCACTGAGATTTGACTTGATAAATATTATTACACCATCGTTTCTGTTTATGTCACTATTGTTATAGAATGTGGTATAGTTTGGTAGATTGAAGTTAGTAGTTGATTGTAATCGAAAACATTCAGATAATATTATTGTCACAGAATTTAATTTGGAAGCTTTCTAAAAATATTAATAACTCATCAAAATTTTTTTTTATGCTTCTAATGTTGATATGTAGGACATTTAGAATTTTTTCGTTTATGTTAATTTTATTTGATACTTCAGTAGCATCAATGATTTCATTAATCGTATCATTTTCAATAGAATTCAACAAATCTTTTTCCTGTGTAATATTCATTATTTAAAATTGGTTTGTTTCTAATCTGCATATGCAGTTTTATTTTGAAGTATCGTTTTATGGTACTGTAAAGAAGGACAACTCATCTGAATTGGTTCTGAAACATTCATTTTTTTTGTAAAAATGTGTTCATTGGCTCATAAGAAGCTGTGAAATTAAACTGCTACAAGATATTTTAATTCAAGATTGTATTCAACTAGTAGAGTTAACCTTTCAGTGTATTATTTTTATAGCACAAAGGGCCATAGAACTAAAAAATCCACTTATAAAGGTCAGGCCCATGTCAGACGCTAGCGCTGGAGCTATTGCTATGGCTAGCCAGTATGATCTCAAACCAGCTATGAAACGTCCTCAAACTAATCTTCAAACTGCCAGGCGTTTGATCACGAGCCATTTGGGAACTAAAAGTCAGGTTACAAAGGAGCAGACAGCTATAGAACGAGAAAATCTTCGTAAAGCCAGAGGTTAGTTTATTCTAAAAAATCAATAGAATCAGAATTAATGCAATACATCGTATTCATTGAAATTCATTCTGATTGATTGATTACTTCATATTATTTTCGATTCCAAGTTGAAAGTATAGTAGAATATAGTAACACTTTCGGGAATTTATCATCAGAAAGTTTGCATATAGGTACCAAATTCTACAATACAACGCATTCCTTCAAATTGTTGACTCAAATCGTTCGAAATTTCCGCCTACAGTTGTCCATATTTGTTCATTAATACCAAAATCACTATTTTGAATATACTTTGTCAGTGTTGTACCGCTAAAAGTTTATAATGAGTTGAAGGCCGTACTCTTGTTGTCGATGTTCATTCTCACATCTATTTTATACCATGAACTTGAAGAGAAAATATAAATTATCGCAAGTTCCCACAGACTTTCTGTTTACTCATTTTACAGCATTAGTTCAAAAATGATTATTTGTCATATAGGGAGAAATTTTCATATACTTATTAATCAACGTCATATCACAAATAATGTGATTATGTGTCATTACTAGTGAACATAAACATTCTATTAATAGTGAAGAAATGATGTCCTTTTCTATATTCCATCAATATATGACATATCATGAAAAATTTCTTTTCAGAGCAAAGAAAAATTACTAGACAAAATGAAAAAGATGCATGGGAAGGCAATATCCGTTCATCTCTACGTTAGTTCTTCATAGGAGGATTACTTTAAACTGTTCAGTTGTTTCGTTTCATTTCTATCTACTTTATATTTGTTGCATCTACACCCTCAGATTTTATTGAAGCATGATATATATATATATATATATATATATATATATATATATATATATATATATATATATATATATATATATATATATATATATATATATATATATATTTTTTTTTTGATATCAATTACAGAGCCATTTAAAAAATATATTTGGTCATTAAAGTTGCAATATAATTTCAACAATCTAGTCATTTGATTTTATGTTTTCTATAAAAATGATATTGAATTGAAATTACCATTGATGGATAAAAGGATGCTGCTGAAATCACAAGGTATTGATTGGATTTTTTTCTATATATTAGGTAAAAAGCTCCATACCTAGATCAGTAGCATTCTCAAAAATTGAATTATTTCTTGTTTTTTTTTTTATGTCCAGAATTTTTTTTTATTTTGTAATTCCTAATTTTAGTATAAAATAGATAATATAATGAAATTTTCAATAAAAGTGCCTTATCTTCACTTGAAACGCTGTGATTCTCCAGTTGCTTCACTAAGTTTACCTACATTAAATTGTGCAGTTTATATTAAAACATTCACTTTTTTCATATTTCTATATGTGCCAAAATTGAATATTTAAGCAATCCCTTCTATTTGTAAAAGCACTGAATAATTTGTAGTTTTATGACCCATTGGAAATATTGAACAAAAATAATATGCATTTTTGACAAATTACTAGCTATTGTCATTACCTTCTTTTTATAGATCGGGGTAACACAGTATAGTATATCTATAAATGACTTTAGGTGGTCGTAACAAAGCCATTAGCAGTTATAAGCGATAATATACATACATTTTTTGTGATTACATGTTAGTCAACGTTTATGTAGTAAGTGGAAAGTAGTTGTTAATGTAACAGAGAATATTTCAAATATGTGTAGGTGTAATTTCTGAGAATCAGATCAATATTGATAAGTCAGTGTGATGAATTTAATAATGTTAAATAAATTATTTTTGGAATTGTGGTATACTTTTTCGTTATATGTCCTAAATAAGCATGCGCATTCAATTTGTGATTCATTTCAAAATCTGATAGTCATTGAATGGCTAATTTGTATAACTTACTTATTTCATTAGTCCAAAGTTAATTAGTTTCTCATTATTTTATACTTCCTTCGATAGATATATATATATATATATATATATATATATATATATATATATATATATATATATATATATATATATATATATATATATATATATATATATATATATATACAGGGTGTCCCAGAACTTTTTAGACAGCCTATAACTCTAAAACGGCTGAAGATAACTTCATAAAATTTGGTATGCAGCAATTGGACGGGTTTTACAATATTGCGAATCCCTCATGACGTCAGCGAAATCATCACCTATGACGTCATGTCATTATAAAATATCAAATGTAAAGGTGGTCGTGTGACTGCTCATATTAAAGGTCTTTTTATTCTGAATTCAACCATGTAATACACTTAGTATGTTAAAATTTATTAGTTGTGTATTCTCGATCAAAAGGAGTTTAACAAAATAAATAAAAAAGTTTAATAAACAAATTTAATCACATGAAAATCAAGGCAATAATACCATTATTCTACAATTAATTTCAACACAAGCCTCAAACCTTATTAGTTCATTGATTTTCATGTGATTAAATTTGTTTATTAAACTTTTTTATTTATTTTGTTAAACTCCTTTTGATCGAGAATACACAACTAATAAATTTTAACATACTAAGTGTATTACATGGTTGAATTCAGAATAAAAAGACCTTCAATATGAGCAGTCACACGACCACCTTTACATTTGATATTTTATAATGACATGACGTCATAGCTACGGTGATGATTTCGCTGAAGTCATGAGGGATTCGCAATATTGTAAAATCCGTCCAATTGCTGCATATCAAATTTTATGAAGTTATCTTCAGCCGTTTTAGAGTTATAGCCTGTCTAAAAAATTCTGGGACACCCTGTATATATATATATATAACATAACCTTTTCAAATGCTTCCATATATCTGATATTTCAGTAAAACATCTTGAGAAAAAGTTTAGTACTAGCAACATAATGCGGAAAACGCATTCTACATGCAACATATAATTGGTGAGAAGCCACTTCAAGAGACAAATAGATGAGAAAATTCCGCCTAACAAAATAGAATGCCTTACAGTTCACACAAAATATCCAGAGATATTTCATAACAAGGATTGAATTGGCCTGAAAACTTGTATTTATAATATTTATCGACAAAACAATATAATAAAGTAAAATCTTCAAATGACTTTATTTTAGGATTGTTATATTTTCTGTTCTGCATTTGATATTTCGTTAATTAAAAATTATATATTGCTAAAGCAAATATTTTTTTTATAAATCGGGGTAACACAGTATAGTGAATTATACATGAAGTTAGGTAGTCATAAGTGGAAAGTAGTTGTTAATGTCGAAGAGAATATTCCGAATAGGTGTAGATGTAATTTTTGAGAATCAGATCAACATTGACGTCAGTGTATAGAATTTAATAATGTTAAATAAATTATTTTTGAATTATAGTA
>JARQZK010000723.1:1060000-1062500 GCA_030704885.1 Cynegetis impunctata
TTTCTAGGAATCACTTTTTGAAAATATATGGGTATTCTACAATTTTCACCTATTAATAAATTATTCTGTAAGTCAATAGTAAAATTATTTTTTCTTAAAAATTCAAAGCCTACAATACCATCATACTGAGTATGGAATTTGTAAATTACGAAAGGAAATTCTTTTTTCAAACCAAAGGAATCCACGGGAAATAAAACTTTTTCATGACTCTTATCGTGTCCGTGAGGTGAAATTAAATCAGTGTCTTCTGGATAAATGAGATGAGGTATGCTGTTATAAGCAACCTTAGGATCTATTAAGCAGACAGTACATCCGCTATCTAAAAGTAATTTGCATTTCGGATATTCAATTGCGATGTAAGGCAAGCAATTTTTTTCGATTTTGTCATTTATAGAATTTATGTCAATTGAATTTCCGAGATCATTATCTGAAAATTTTTTACAATCTTCTTCATTGACATCAAAATTTTCGTCTGGAGGACTGTTGTCCAATTCATGATTTTCATGTATATTTTCTTCGCTATTTTCCGCGTCGAGATTTGTAAGTTCTTCGGATATGAAATTATTCGGTGTTTGTCCCATATTTTCGAAATGATTATATCGTTGATTTTGATATTGATTACGCGGTATTTGCGAACTAACTGTCATTTGACGTTTTTGAGCTGTTGGGTTTACAGAAATAGTCGACATAGGAGTCGGTCTATTATACGCCACATAATTATTATTTGGTCGAAACACGTTTGTTTTAGGTATTTCCTTGTTATTTCTTCCGAAAACCTGACTATTCGTCGGATATTGTCTTTGCGGTAGTACTGTTCTTTGTTGTAAATGAATAGGTTGAGAAGGAAACGTTTTCGTAGGTGCAATCACTGGTTGTTTCCATGTTCTCATCAAATCTAGTTGTGATTTTTGAGACATATAATTCTCTATAGTCTGTACCGTTAAGTCAAATGTAATATGCGGTGTAGTCAATAGAGCAGTTTGTAGATCTATTGAGACATTACTTATAAGGACGTTTTTTTGCTAAGTCTGAAACTAGTTGTTTATGTAATAATTTCAGAGCTTGGTCTAAAGTAGGTTCTGCGTCAATTCGATAATTAATTCGGATTTTATAATTTTTAACTAACTCAATGAAATCTAGACGTCTTCATTGGGTTTCTTGCGCAGAAATTGAAGCTGATTTTTTAAGTACAATCGAGATTGACATGAATCACCAAATTTAATTCAATAAAAATGTTTTTTATACCGATCCAATTATTTGGTACATTAGATGATCGAAACTCGGCATTTGCTTTTTCAATTAATTTGCTTTTAATGACAGCCAAACAATATGTTTTCACTATCTGGTCTTCGTTAGAAAATTGCGTAAGATATTCTTCGCACGAATTCAAGAATGAATTCAACTCGGCTTGTGTTTCCTGAGAATTTTGGCAATAGAGATCCAAACTCACGAGCTATCATTAAGCCGTTACCTTTCAGCCATTTTAACTTTGGACAATTTAGTTTTTTTCTTTCTTGAATCTAAATTCAATCTATTCAACGAGTCTGCCAAAGAATCAATGATGAAAGTCAATTTAAAAAATAATTAAAATTTAAAAACAAATTCTTAATTTACTAATGACCTGGCTACAACTATTTGTTTATAGGGAGTCTGTAGGTTTTTGGGCTGAAAACCATGGGAAAAACAGGAAGTTGATTAACTACTGCAACTTACGTTCTGATCGTTATTGCCAAAGTGGAGTCCTCGGCGCTACCCTTGAGCTATGCACTCTGTTGATTTCTTCAATGGTCAGTTGAACTGCAGGACCGGTAACTGCTAATTTCGCCGTCACTGTGAGATAACAACTGAGCTTATGTGTTTTAAAATTCGGATTGGCTCTTAAGAATTAATATTCACTTAATGCACTTCCTTTTCACGAAGGATTAATGAAAGCAATCCCCCATCCTCGTCGCCAATTATATTTTTCAACACGAAGAAACTATTTTTAAAAATAACGATTTTATTCAGAACGATGTTTACAGGTTGAGAGTTCAAATCAAACTTACATTTTTATTATTCTAATTGTGCTCTCTAGCTAAAAAGGATGAATAAGCATTTCATATATATTATGCGCAGCGTCTACAACTACAATTCAGCATTTTAAAAGGGAGATACAGGCTGTCTCTCATATAACTATATATATATATATGTATGTACCGGGTGGCCAGATAAGAATGCAAAGTGCTGTATCTCGTAAACTATTCGTCGTAGACTTACGGTAAAAAATTTTATTACTAAAGTGGCCGAAACAAAATCATGGAAATTGTTTTTATGTTTAACCGCCATATGAAACTTTTAAAGAGATTTTTCTCTGAAATTCACCTAGTAAATGTATCAAAAAACATATATTTTTTCAAAGTGAGCTCTATTCGAGTAATTTTTGTTTTAAAATTTTTGACGTATCTATTGAAATAAAGTGGTTCTAAACTACTGAATGGATTTTGACAAAGTTGGTCTCGTT
>JARQZK010000723.1:1067500-1090000 GCA_030704885.1 Cynegetis impunctata
CTTTTACTTCCGAAAAGTCAAAGAAATGACCAGTATGCAGGTGATGTTCCACCACAGCACAAGAGTTTTTACCAGTCGCTCCTATGCTGTACTAACCGTCGTTTCAACCACTGCGACGTCTATCAACCATAACAGCAATCTCAGCAATGTAGTGTACGAAATTCCTCGTCAGGGAATGTGGGACAGACGTAGCAGTGGTTGAAACGACGGTTAGTATAGCATAGGAGCGACTGCCGTGTAGGTAAAAACTATTGTGCTGTGGCGGAACATCATCTGGATACTGGTCACTTCTTTGACTCTTCGGAAGTAAAAGTGTAGGAACATGAATTTCATTACAAAAGTAGGTTGTTTTGCGAAATGTACCACATTAATGGGTACATTTCGGTGATAAAGGGACAATATAAGTTTTTATTTCTATTTATAATAAGTGGCCAACTTTGTGCGTTGGTGAGTTATATTTTTATGTTTGAAGAGATTGAATTTTACATCTCTGTATTGTGCTTATATTGTGTTATTGTAGTTTCTCCTGAAGAAGTCACCAATTAGTGACGAAATATAGAGAATATGACAGATTAAGTTATTTTGTCACAGACCGAATCCCGATATTCCTTCTTCAATAAACGGTCGATAATAAACTCATTATATATATATATATATATATATATATATATATATATATATATATATTAAATTGTTCTAACCTGTTCTGTACTTTTACTTTCAGTTTGAAAACCAATATTATTAATAAGTTGGCGTTTCTTAACGTTACTTAAAGAAGTTCAGAATTTGTATGTCGGTGAAGTGAGTGTTGGGAAGTTGTGCTAAAGTAATTGGTATACTTTTGCACAAGCAGCTGTGTATATGTAGGAAATTTTCCGTTTTGCGAATGTCCATAGAGCCTTCAATTTCAGTAATGCTGAAAGAAAGTTTGTAAATCAATTGAGTTTATATAAGTAACAGGTCTTCTGTGAGTTTCAAGTATTTTCATCTGCCACCGAATGTTTTATGTAGACATTTCATGCCTTTTGTGTGATTTCAAGCTTTTTGCGCATTTTTACAGTCCCTCTAAATTCAGTTAGGATGTTGAAGATTCTGATGAAGTTAGAGGCGCTTTTGATTAGGTTTTCAAGGTTTTTCTCCGAATTGTATTTAGAAACTTCATGAATTTGTCGAAGTTTTTAATTGTATTTACCTCGATAGCAGTTCAATTATTTTTAAAAATCAACTCAATATCATTAGATGAACATGAAAGAAAAAATTTCTAAGCGTTTCAAACAAAAATTAGAGGAAAATGCGAATTTGGTGATAAAGTCCTGCCACTCAAGCATTTTTTATTCTTTGGTCTAATTCTAAGCAACGCTACAAATTCTACAGATTCTGGTAATGAATTTTTGTTTTAACACTGGAATAAATTGTGAAATGAATCAGATATTATGTCTGCAGATTGAATATACTATATAACTATAAAACAAATGTTTTGAAATTTAATAGTATTTCTTATATTTTGAGTTTTTCATAATTTTTGTACATAAGTTGAGAAGTATTGCCTTTATCTTTTAAATATCCTTATAAATAGAAGTTACACAAAATTGTCTATGCTATAACTTTTCTTCTCAAAAAATCTACAGTTTTCAATTTGGGAAAAAAAATTTTTTCATTGATTTCACAATTCACACAATTGAATAAAGCAAACTAGGCATTTGAATAAAGCCCACTCTTTCCCTGGAAATATTCTAAAAACATGAGTCTACACATACATTGACAACAGCTATATTATTTTTACACATTAAGTATGTTTTCTTGATGAAAAAAAAATTTTAAATATATTTTTGTAACAGTCCCAGTAATCAATGCTAACAAAAACCTTGGAAAACTGTTGGAAGCTATTGGCACTGTAATATAAAAAGGAACGTATCCTGTAGATGGCAATCATGATTGAAAATATGAAATATTATACGGAGTATAAGAACTGACACATCGAGTACATGTACAGATTTCATATAAGCAGTACAATTGAAAATA
The DNA here is from genome assembly GCA_030704885.1 of Cynegetis impunctata. Classification (NCBI taxonomy): domain Eukaryota; kingdom Metazoa; phylum Arthropoda; class Insecta; order Coleoptera; family Coccinellidae; genus Cynegetis; species Cynegetis impunctata. The sequence continues at coordinate 1,069,523 of JARQZK010000723.1, forward strand.
TACAAAAATTTTATTTATATTGAGGTTACCTAGTCGATGTAAGACAAAAGAGCAACAGTATGCTACTGAGTATATCAAACCAATCCTGTCGCTTTCAGAGGATACCATATATACAGTATGATTAGAAGCCACATCAAACATGCGATGTGGCACCATTATATATAAATATAAACATGTGCATATATATATATATATATATATATATATATATATATATATATATATATATATATATATATATATATATATATATATATATATATATGTATATATATATATATATATACCTAAAACATAACATCAGTATTGAGTAAATAAAAATTTCCATCAAATTGTTCTATTTTCGACCTCATAAGGCGATTTTATCTTACCTATTCATGAAATGTTTAAATTCAGATTTTCCAACTGCACAAAATAATAATTCAAATAATGAAATTAACCTAGTTAAACTTACGAAACAAATTCTGATTTCTTATTTAGTAACTGTATAGCTTCCTCAAATTTATTTAATTGAATAAGGCAGACTATTTTACACTGAAATGCTAAACTGTCATGAGGGGCTACTCCTATAACTGAAACAAATAAAGAAATCAAGATTATAGTGCGACTATTATATTTGAGAGATTGTAAATATTCATCGAATTAACGTATTCAACACATATGGTACGTACTTTTATTAGCAGTCTTTAATGCTCTATCAAATTCCCCATTTTGTCCAAGCTTGTTCAATTCAGCATAAAACTGGGAAATAGCCTTTTCCTTTGGATTACCCTCGCCCATGTCATAAGAAAAAGTAAAGTTTCAAATTGCAACATACGTACACCACTAACAATTCTGTTATGTAGAATGAGATTAAGATGAAATACAAACTTCCTTGATTGATTTATACCATATGACATTGACAGAAATGACAGTTGTCGTCAACGTCAACGTTTCTTTTTCTTCTCTTCGGATTCGGGAGATTTGGGCTTCATAATTGATGTACCCAGATTCAAGTCAACGTTTGCTTTCACTGAAAAATAATATTTCATGGTTTTTATGGTCGATTTTATCTGTGGTAATCTCTCTGAAAGTATTTTACTTTAAAACAATTCCTTTTCAAAATGGTAATTAAATTTTTTTAGCCGCGATTGTCTTGATTAATTCGTGAAATAAGATTGTTGAAGCTTTTTCATATTTAAATTGGTGAATTTCTATTAGTTTCTTATCTGCTTGTACTGGCTATTGAAGTAGAAGAAATGACGGCAAAAGTAAAATGCGAAGTTTCATACAACAGGTTCGAAAGTAGTATTGAAATTTAATGGTGTCTACATAATTTTGCCGTCCGGGGTACACAACCCTCCTTACCCCTCCCTATATGCGGTCATGCTATAAATGTTGATATTGACTTATCAAGTAGATCAAAGTTATTCACGCAAAAAATAATAACTGCCACGATCTATCAAAATTTTGAATATAGATAATCAGATAAAGGACCATATAATATGGTTAACGTTGAATCTACATAAGAGAAAATAAGTAATAATAGAACAATTAATTTACAAAATATATAACCCTAGTGAAAAACTGACATCATTTTTTTACAATATAATATCAATATCGGATACCGTTCGCGTAACTCTTCAGTCCAACATATAAGAACAATAAATCAAAAACGGATAAATTTTCAAAATCGGGTTTCTATCATAGATATATACTATAAATACTTACAACGTCGTTTAACTAAACTTAGTTTATGTGGGGTTTAACACGGCTTAAACGCCGTTTATATTTCGGTGCAAGCGAATATGTCAAATTAAACTCGGTTTATCATTAAACTTAGTTTAATAATATACGGGACAAAAGCCCAATATAGGCGTTTTTAAACGACGTTTTATAATAAAACGGTGCAAGAGATTTCTATCGTTTCTATCCTCCTGCGGCAATGTCATCTAACAATATTGGGAATATAAATTTGCAATTGAGTTTTATAATTCCCAAATAGTGCGAGAAACTGAGGACATATCAACAAATTGAATAAAATTTCAATAATATAAGTACTATTAGCTAATCCATGAGACACTAGCTGTAAGTCCTTGAATAGAAACAAAAAGAAAAATTACTGACAGTGAATCCTATAGTTTGTAATAGGAATTTCTAGATTTCTGAAGCTCCCTAACATCCTCTCTAGGAATTTTTTCACATAAATAAACCGTACGTATAAAGCAGTTTTATTAGCCCATGAATGTTTTTACCTATCGTGGTGGCTATTTACTTTGAAAATTAATAGAAGAAGAAAAATTTTTGCTGATTCTATGAGTCACGCCCTAGTTACTTGTCTGTCAAATGGTTACACCTTCATTTTTAGTTAAGGTTTATATATATGATTCATTCTATAGGTAGAGATTCTGAGGGCAGTGTTTGTTTTTGTAAATTATTGTGCCAAGAAAATTTTGTTCTGAAATATTTAACAGAATTTTAATATTAATTGACTATCAAATTGAAAAAATGAGTATCACCATTGGAGATCATTTTGGACTTAAATGGGACCCCAAAAATTTGGAAATACGAACTATGTCTGTAGAAAAAACTTTAGAGCCTCTGGTCCTGCAAGTAACTACTTTAGTGAATTCCAAGGGCCCTTCAAAGAAGAAAAAGGGCAAATCAAAACGTGCAAATGCTCTAGTAAGTACAGTAGAGAAAGCAACAGAAAATTTCATAGAAAAGGGAGAGCAAATTGCCTATGAAAACCCAGATATCACTGAGGAAATGCTGGCAGCAGTTGAAGAAGTACGAAAAACAGGTAAATCCCATAAATAATATACTAATTTCATTGTTACCTTTTCATTCATTTTTATATGAAAGAGAAACAGAATTGTTTTAACAATGAATCATTTTTGATAGAGTGATTCATTCGAAGTGAATCAATATAATTATCATTTGATATCTGCCTGAAAAGAGTTTATTTAATGTTTTTTGAGGAAAACACTTGAAGTTTGTTATGAGTTTAGTTAATATCTTTACCAATGAAAAAAATCATGATCATTTTTGGGATAAAAACAGTTATATTGTCTTCAGTGATTTGGGATATTTCTGGTAGGGTAGTTTCGTAATATTCTGAAAAGTTTTTACTCAAGTTGAAAGCTTTATAGTAATTCTATTTTACATCAAAACATCTACATTCAATTTAATAAGTGAATTGCAAACCAATATTAAGAAATGTAATATGAGCTGTATTATGTATTCATTGTTTAATCTTTTTCAATATTAAGTTTTTGCTTTTTTGCTTTCCTATTACCCTCAGCAGTAAAAAAGTAAATATTCATTTGTCATATATCGGCATTTTTATTCATAGGATTAATTTTTCGTTTGAGGGGATAATGCTATGCAAAACTCTGATAGTGATTTTTTCACTTTTATGTTGAACCATGCACCATAAATCTGAAATCTGATATATGATTGAAAGATAAATTGAAAGCATGTATGGATATTTTTCTAAATACTGTTGAATTAAAACTTCACCTGAAATTTTATATTTTATACCAAATGTTTTGAATTAATATCAATTACAGAGAAACATACTTAGCAATGAATACCTATTACATTTCCGTACAAGAAAATACATGATATAGGTTTCTATGAACCCTTTATTATATATATTATATTCAGTCCATTGTAAAAAAGTTCCATATGCTTTGGAAGCTGTCTTGTTTCTGCAAAACAAATTGAAATGATTCTATGAATGTAATGAAACTATTGAAAAAGTAATTCAATTGAAAAGTTTGAGTAGCTAATTTTTCAAACAATGTTTATTATTGGATCCAAGTGTACAATGACTTTAATGGCATTGAAATCATCACAATGAAAACTGTCTTTCCTATATGGGTACCTGAATTACCTAGTCATACAAAGATGCAATTCTGAATATCCTTAATGGCACCAAGTAATGAATCTATAAATCGAACATTCCAATTAAAAGTTTTTCAGAGAGTACTTCTATCAAAATAGAGTAAGCATTATAAATTTTTTAATAATGTCGGGAATATATTTGCTTTTGGTTGATATTATGTTAAAAGTTCATAGTTCAAAGCTAAATTCTATTATATATTTGCAACAGGATTATATGTATGAATATAATTGGCTATAGCAAGTACTGGACAAGGAGAAACTATGTATTGAATGGTCTGGAGCAGAATGACAGTTTCTAAAAATATTGTAAATGATTTATATTGTATTTCATTAAACTGATTATTAGTTCTTGTCTCAGTGTGACTATAAGAAAATCTTCAGTTGCAAAAACGAGTTTAAATTAACCAATTCACAAATGCTTTCTGGTCTGTGTGTGGTCTTCTCGAACTTCTTATATATACCTATCATGAATTTCCTTTTGAAGCCAAGTCTGTTTATATATATATATATATATATATATATATATATATATATATATATATATATATATATATATATATATATGCTGTATGAATGACATTTGATTTTGATAAATTGGATATTATTGATAATTTCATATAAATATGTTTTTTGGAAAAATAAATAGTGCGAATTTGAGGCAATCATTTTCACTTCAGGAAATGCAATGAGTATTGCTGCAAGAGAATTTTCTGAAGATCCCTGCTCATCATTGAAAAGAGGAAATATGATCAGAGCAGCAAGGAATTTGTTATCAGCTGTAACTCGACTGCTCATTTTAGCTGATATGGTAGATGTTCACTTATTGTTGAAAAGTTTACATGTTGTAGAGAATGACTTAGAAAAACTCAAAAATGCTTCAAGCCAAGGAGAATTAATTGACAACATCAAAGCCTTACGTCAGAATGCAAACGAGTTATTGAATCAAGCTGCAAAACGTCAACAGGAGCTAAAAGATCCACAGCTAAGGGATGATTTGGCAGCTGCTAGAGCTGTACTGAAAAAACATTCTACTATGTTGTTGACAGCTTCCAAAGTTTATGTGCGTCATCCTGAACTTGCTGCAGCAAAAGCTAATCGAGACTACGTACTTAAACAAGTTTGTGAAGCTGTTAATACTATAAATGATGTAGCTCAAGGTCGGACTACCCAACCTTCATCTTGTCCTTATGATGGACCAGGAGAATTAGCAGCAGCTTTAGATGATTTTGATGTAAGTGAAAGTCTTATGCATTTCAAAGCATATTTACGAATTGTTATTCATAATATTTAATTTCAGGATCATATGGCAATGGAACCTCTAGCATATAATGAAGTTCACACTCGTCCTTCTTTAGAGGAACGTTTAGAAAGTATTATAAGTGGTGCTGCACTTATGGCTGATTCTAGTTGCACTAGAGATGAAAGAAGAGAACGTATTGTTGCTGAGTGTAATGCTGTGAGACAAGCTTTACAGGATTTGCTCTCGGAGTATATGTCAAATGTGAGAAACTGACTATTTTGCTGATTCACATTTTTGCTTCAATATTGAAATACAATTGACAATTTTTTTCATTTTGATTTTTGATTCCATCTATTCCAGATGGGTAACAAAGACAAAAGTGAAAAACTGGCTGGTGCCATTGATAACATGGGTAGAAAAACTAGAGATTTAAGAAGACAACTGCGTAAGGCTGTTGTAGATCATGTATCTGATAGGTAAATAGAAGTCTTTTATGTTGCTTTATTTCTACTATAACCATCTTTTGTTCAGTTTCTTAGAAACAAATGTGCCGCTTTTGGTACTAATAAAGGCAGCTCAAAGTGGTAATGAGAAAGAAGTAGAGGAGTATGCTGTTGTATTTACTGAACACTCTAATAAACTTGTAGAGGTAAGTACTCTTATTATATAATCAAATAAATCTTCAAGAGCTACCCATTAGTCACATATTTCCATTCATTGAACACATCAAAATGAAAATATTTCTCATGTTCATTATTAGCTCGAAATGAGTATTTTCAGGAAGAGAAATAATATACATGGTTAATAATAAAGTAAATTCATCTTTGATTTAAAACAGTCATATTAATATTTTGAAGAGATTAACTACATTTTTTATATAGGACCAACATGACGAAATGCATATTGCAGCATTTAAGTATTAAAAAAATATAAATTGCGTCAGTTTTTCAAATATTCACATCAAAACTAAAAATATCACTGAACGTCTTCAATTCATGAGATGAGGTAATTGAGAAAAGGGGCCTCCAGGAAGAATTATAATTTAGTATACTATAATTTAAGATAAATTCTTTTTTAAGTACATACATTTTGATTCAATCCTATACTATTTTAATCTTGATTACGCTGAATTATTAAAATTTATTTATAAAAATAAAGGTCAGTATTCAAATGTGTTTTGCATAGGGATTAAATTTTAACCATCACGTAATAATAATCTTTCCAGGTAGCTAATCTAGTATGCAGCATGTCAAACAATGAAGATGGTGTGAAGATGGTTCGATATGCTGCAGCTCAGATCGAAAACTTATGTCCCGAAGTGATAAATGCAGCAAAAATTTTAGCAGCTAGACCTCGTAGCAAAGTAGCACAAGAGAACATGGACGCGTTCAAGCAGCTATGGGAAAACCAAGTTCGTATACTAACTGAAGCCGTAGACGACATAACAACGATTGATGATTTCTTGGCTGTTTCTGAAAATCACATTTTAGAAGACGTCAACAAGTGCGTGTTGGCGCTTCAGGAAGGCGACTCGGATACCCTTGACAGGACAGCCGGAGGTATACAGGGAAGATCAAACAGGGTCTGCAACGTTGTTACTGCCGAAATGGATAACTATGAGCCCTGTATTTACACTAAACGAGTGTTAGAGGCTGTAAAGGTACTGAATGATCAAGTGATGCCCAAGTTCACTCAGAGGGTTCAGGTTGCTGTGCAAGCTCTTTCCAACAATCCTCCAAAAGAAGTTGATGAGAACGACTTCATAGATGCATCTAGATTGGTGTATGACGGAGTTCGTGAAATCAGAAGGGCTGTGCTTATGAATCGGGTAAAAATGCTTTCCAAATTTTGTGGTTTAAATCATACTATGCGTTTTTGATATCTTTGATTAAAAGCATTTTTTTCAGGCTGATGAAGATTTGGACCCAGAAGATGTGGAACTGGACGAAAATTATACGCTGGAAACCCGCAGCAAATGTGAGTGTATGGATATATTTCATTCTTTATTATGGCTCTTTATTACATGTTAACAAAGTGTCTCAAATTCGTCATTTCTGAATGAGATCCTCTAAATTCTGAAATAATTGACAAAAACTTACGAGAAGTGATGACTCATTTTGATAAAATATAAAATGCTGTATCTCCTTTTGTTGACAATAGTAGTATATTCCCGGAAATTCATACTCTTGCATTGTATCGAAAGAAAGCAGTCAGGTGCGACAGTAGTTTTTTCATCCGTTTTAGACCTTGTAGAACACGATTTTCGAAAAATTTTCATGTCATATATATATATATGGAATTTTTTTTTGTCCCGGTAATTTGGTACCTGGGATTGTTTTCGTTGCAGAACAAAAGTATCAAAATTGGGTTAAATTTTTCCAAACGCTGCCATTTGTACGCAGATATTTCTTGTTTTTTCGTGGTTTTTTATAAACTTCTGCAGATTGAGTTAGAGGGGTGAATTTTGGTACGTACATTGAGTTTATGTTGAAATACGATCCTTTGTAGGTTTCAACTATTTTTCTCAACCACGCACCATTTCGTGGTGACTATTGCGTTCGATTTGCATCTAGATCTGTTTCGCGATGCACTTCGCGAATTATTTTTAAAGTAGAGGGTTGACATTTTGTACGTTGATTGAGTGGATGTTAAGGTAAATTTCTTCGTTGGTTTCAACGGAGCATGCGATTTGTTTTCAAAAAAATAAATTATTTTTTACTTTTTAATTCGGCTTGCTATTAACGCTTGATTTTTCAAAATATAATTCAGTACTTTAGAATCGCATCTAGACGCGATTCATTTCGATCGAAAAATAGGACCTTAGTGATGGAGCTCTTCTGCTCACGAGTTTTTAAAATTTTTTCCCATTCTTTATTTATTCATTTAGGTATGAGGATTTAGTGTAATTTTCAAAAAGATAATATTAAAAAAATATCAATGAAGTAGGAATATAAATTATAATTTTTCTAATGCAACGTCCAGTATATTATATTTTTGAATAGTTAGATTTGGCCCAAAACTACTTCTTCAGTGTTTTGTTGGTAAAATGAGGAAAAGAATTATCTTATGCTCTTGCCATTTGATGTCTTCATAAAACTTTGTACTTTCCAGTGGAATTAATGTACACTCGACTTTTTCATGTTCAGATGATTCTGTCAGTGATCTAAAGATTGATTTTTTCTAGTAAAATCAGATGTGCTCATAAGAAAATTAGTTCTACATAGAATTAAATTTTACTAATTCAATATTACTTAAAAATCTATTTTAACAATTTAATCAAAGACAATTTGTGAATTTAATTGATTAATCTTGATCTATCTTGATCATTCATGTGACTTTATGAAACGAACTTCTTCATGAGTCAAAAACACAAATTATTATAATTAAATTTCCTATGTGTAATGTGCAGTTTTTCTACTGGACCTAAAATATTCCTTTAATATCATTGAAGTAATCTTGAAATCTACAACAACAAAAAATAATTGTTTACCATTTTGAGTTTTCATTATTTTATGGGGGGCATGTGTTTATATTGGTTGCTGCAAAATGACCTAACTCATTTACAAATAACTATTGAAATTTACAAATTTGGTACAGATTATAATTGCATTTATTGTAATTTTCGTTGTTTCCTCATTTCCTATCACATTCTAAACATCCTTATCCAAAGAAAAACTAACTATTTTTATTGGCTGATTGGTTACATACATCCCGTATCATTTAGATGCTGTGTCAACTTTTGCGGTTTGCAGTATTTCCATTCTTTATTGAGCTATTAGTTATGCTCCGCTGCCATAACGCGTTGAAGAAAATGTAAATTTATATACTTCCAAAAGAAATGGAAATCACATTCTTATCATATATTGAAATGAAAACATTTTATAGTAGACACAGCGATTTATATACAAATATTACATGTACATACATCGTCTTTTTTTACGTGTATGATTTTAAAACATTGACGTGCTAACAGTTATTTTTTCTATATTAATTTTGGAAAAAATGTAAAATGTAATTATTAGTAGCCTAACTTATTTTTGACAAAAAATGTTATATTTTTTATTGCAGCAAGTGCACATACTGGTGAACACGGCGTGGACGAATATCCAGATATAAGCGGAATTACGACAGCCAGAGAGGCTATGGGCAAAATGCCAGAAGAAGATAAACAGAAAATTCTTCAGCAGGTAGAATTCTTCAGGAGTGAGAAACTCAAATTTGATCGCGAAGTAGCAAAGTGGGACGACGCCGGCAATGATATCATCGTTTTGGCTAAACATATGTGCATGATAATGATGGAAATGACAGATTTCACACGGTAATTCAAAATAGTAATTTATTTTGCACTATTTTACGTCTCTGTTTTCTTCAGTCTTCTAATCAAGATTTAATTTTAGTGGACGTGGCCCCTTGAAAACGACAATGGACGTTATTAATGCTGCTAAAAAGATCTCAGAAGCAGGTACTAAACTAGATAAGCTAACTAGACAGATTGCAGAACAATGCCCTGAAAGCTCCACCAAAAAAGATTTGATAGCCTATCTCCAGAGGATAGCATTGTACACACATCAGATGAACATAACCTCGAAAGTTAAAGCAGATGTGCAAAACATATCTGGGGAACTTATTGTATCAGGGGTAGGTAGCTTTGATTATAATTCGTTATTGTTGTTTGAATTTTGTTTAATTTTCAGTTGGATAGTGCGACCTCATTAATTCAAGCGGCGAAAAATTTGATGAATGCTGTTGTACTTACTGTGAAAGCGTCATATGTGGCCTCTACAAAGTATCCTCGGCAAGCTGGCATGGTGGCGGTAAGTGATTTATTTTTGTTAGTACAAGAAAAAGTTAATATGTTGTCAAGCAAAAGTTTATAGAGACTAAACAATATCTATATCAGTTAGAGGAGCAAATAAAAAATTTTGCCAAGAAAAATTGATAAGACTTTATTAGCATTACTTGAACTTCAGTTCTACTAATGTGGCACATTAAAAATAATAACATTTACACATGTGTTCTCTCTGACACCAACTAGCGAAGTCTTACCGCCGAATAAGAAATATATGCTTGAAAAGTAAATTTTGTACAAGCAGCTACAAGTATGTGTTTGACGGCGACATGAACATGTGACCATATATATCGCATAGGTACGTAAATAATAGGGACTTGAAGCAGTTCTTCAAAAAGATCACTTATCCGTATACGTAACGTAACGGATATACGTGATTAATCAAAAAGAGACATAAAGCAAATGCGTTCGCAACGTAACCATACATGTGTTTTAATTTTTAACCTAAAAAATATTGAGAGTTGACATCTACTAAAAAATAGTGACCTTTCGCGTTTCCTATTATTTATTAATCATGGATGCAAATTTGGATCCAATGGTCGTTGAAAAACGAGAGCACGGAACACAAAAAAGCAATACGTACGTTAGGTACGTGTGACGGATTGATACGTTCCACGTAACGTAACGAAGCACACGTATCGCTTCTGCACATGCGCTTTGCGATACGTATACGGATAAGTGGTGATTTTTAGAACTGCTTTAAGTCCCTAATGATTGTGTATGGAAGAAGTTTCATCTTTCAGTCTTTATAATCAGAACTGTATCCTGTGCCAGAAGATATAAATGATTGTTGATTATCGTTAGGATAAAGTATCGGCAATTATTCAATAAATTAGGTAACTAAACCAAAACTGTTCAGATCTATTTATATTGTGTTACGATTATATAATGAAAATCTACTTTTATGCATCAAAAATAGGTTAGTTAATTAATGGTCCATCTATGATTTGATTACTACGTTATTGTATGACGCCGAACTACTAATGTACTGTTTTATTTATAACTAGCGGGACCCGTCGCGGCTTCGCCCGCGTATCCATATATGTATACGTATGAATTTATTAAGATATAGTTAAAATAAAATATTTAAGATTTACTTTTTTGTATGCTCTAAATTTCGTACATATTGCGTATCGTACGTAATACTTATCATTATTTTTATACTTCAAAAATTCTATAGATACACTTTATAGCCAATATACCAAAAATTTATTCCACCCCCGTTCAACCCCTGAATGATCGAATTTTAAAAAATGCAGAAAATGGTTTTTTAATAAAATTATAAGGAACATTGTAGTGGAAGAACGGAATCGCTAAGTCGATTATTTTGCCGGAAATAGCCAATATAAAAAAAACAGACTTACCCCTTTTGCACCCCTAAATGATGGAATTTCAAAAAACTGAGAAACTACTTTCTAGAGTTCATTTTACTTAACATTTTCGTGAAAGAGCGGGATCGCTAAGTCCATTATTTTGCGAGAATCAGCCAAAAATAGCCAATATACGAAAAACACATTTCACCCTCTTTCAACCCCTAAATGATACAACATCGAAAAATGCAGAAAATGGTTTTTTAATAAAATTATAAGGAACATTGTAGTGGAAGAACGGAATCGCTAAGTCGATTATTTTGCCGGAAATAGCCAATATAAAAAAAACAGACTTAACCCTTTTGCACCCCTAAATGATGGAATTTCAAAAAACTGAGAAACTACTTTCTAGAGTTCATTTTACTTAACATTTTAGTGGAAGAACGGAATCGCTTAGTCCATTATTTTGCGAGAAACATCAAAAAACACGTTTTACCCTTTTTCAACCCCTTAACGGCGGAATTTTAAAAAACCCCGTCTTAGTGGGAATCTACATGATCAGACTTAACTTCCCACCAAATTTCAGAAATTTAAAAAATACGGTTTTTGCTGTAGACTGGATTCAATTTTTCGGCTTGTATTATATATATATAGATAAATTATAACACTTTTTATTCAATGTTTCTCCCTTCTTTCCAGTCACCCATTGTCGTCTGGAAAATGAAGGCGCCCGAAAAAAAACCACTTGTTAGGCCTGAGAAACCCGAGGAAGTTCGTGCCAAAGTTAGGAAAGGATCCCAAAAGAAGGTTCAGAACCCAATTCATGCATTATCCGAATTTCAGAGTCCAACAGAATCGGTTTAAGTGTACAATTACGGTTGTTAACTTATTTATTGTGAAGGTTGAATGAGAACATCCTGGCATTTCGGTTGAAATTGGTACACATGTAATATAGTGGAATTCGTTGTTTTGATAAAAATATGCTGATTTTCCGTTGAAATGCCAAAGCGCCCTTTCCAAGTGGCAATAAAGTGTTTACCGATATTTATAAAATAAGTGGAAAGTAGATGAAAGTCGAAAAAAACATTTATCAAACTATTAAAATAAATGTGTATGTAGTTAGATTTTATAACGTTTTCTACTCAAATCCAAATGAATCTTGAAAAATACATCATTCAATTTCTTTATTTTCAATGAATTTTCCATTCAATGCTTGTCTAATATTTTAAATAAAAATATATGTTAGAATCTATGCATCATATAACAGGCACAATAAAATTTTCATTTTCTGTAAGGCAATATTTACAAATAATACATATTTAATGTATCTTAGAAATATATGTCCAAAAAAACCTGGTAGAACTCTTCAAAAAGGTTCAAAGTTTCATAACTGAAATAAGTGCCGTCATTTAATCACTTTTTTATAAATAGTTCTATTCTCTTGTGCCTCTTCTGAGAGAAGACATTTCTATATTTAGCTTTCATTGCTTTTTAATTGTCAATATATTGGACATGAGCAACATTCCAAGATGATAAAAATTGGTGCCAATATGGAAATGCAGCATTTACAATAGCATTATTAAAAATAATAAAAATTGAAAAGGCAATTTTTCATTAGTCGTGGTACTATTATTATTAAAGGAGCTAACATATTATCAATAATAATATGCTCAGGTAGAAGCTGCTACTTTCATATTCATGTTTTATAACACAATTGCTGGGAAATACTGATCAACTAATAAGTTGACCTAACGAGAAGTAAAATAAGAGAGGCTGTAGAGGTCTTAAGTGGATACTGACTAATATTCTAAAAGATGCTATCTTTGCTCATAAGAAGTAACATGATGCTAATGTTAATAAATGGCATAGTGTTTTATGGCAGCTAAAAGAGTAAGTTACATACTGCTGATGATGGTTTTCGTTAACTAATATCTATTGCCACATTTCAAGCAAATATTCTGCATAAGACTAGAAAAGCCACTCTTACATGTACAAAAACTCGACTGCAACTATTTCAATTATCCACAGATAGCGTGGTAAAATTACACAAAATATCCGTAATATGCAGCAAAAAGTAAAAACCTGTTGGAAATTCAAATTCAGGTAGTTGAAAGGATTGTCTTTAATATGTGAAAATCTTTACCAATTCAAGTGAGCATTTTTCCGGAAAAACTTTGGTCGAAAATTTTTTTATTTATTTTTTCACTCTAATTGTTTAAATAATGAAAATGCAGAAAAATGTTCGAATCAAAAATTGTAGGCAATGCATTTACCTACAAAATTTATCCGAAAAGTTTTCTGATATCTTTATTAGTTTTTGAAATATACCAAATTTTCCTAAGAGTATTTTTAAACATTATCAATTTTCAAGTTTTTAATTTAGATAGAAAATGAACAATGACATGTAGAAAAAATTGTTTCATATGAAATTTGCTACAAATTGAGGTATCTACAAGTACGTGAAAACATTTTTTTTTGTAATAATTTTTTAATGAATTATCACCGATTTTCCACATAAATCTCTCCTAAAAAAATCGTTTTTATTACTAATTTTTCATACTAAACATTAAGAAATTAAACAACTTAAGAATCTAACATTGTGTACTTACAAGATAATCATTTAATCTAAAAAATTTATTTGAAACTTTTTTTTGTAACTAGATTGTCCGAAAAGAAACGTACGATTTTCCAAATGCTCCTGTTGAAATAAGCAAGTTCCAAAAGTTTCATTTGTGGTTTCAATTAGTATTTATGCCGATAAATATTTTTTATTTGTAAGGTATTGTTGTTGATTAATTTGTTCAGAATATCCCGGGCATTTTTTATCATTGAATTTGCTTTTCATGAAAATTCTAGCAATTTTCCACGCAAACCTCCTATAACTATCATATTTTTGTCCAATATTTTCAATCAAAAAATTATAAAAGTTAAAAATATAATTATTTAATGGGCTAAGTATTAAGGACCATGATATAAGTGAATAAATAGGTTTGAAAATTTTTCACTTTTTACATTTTCTTAAAGGTTACACGAAATTTTCCAAAAGCAAGCTTTACTGCTTATAGTCTTTCGGAAGTTTTATACTTCAGGTTTAGAAATTCATTGTGAATAATTGATGATTTTACGACGTAGTTTAATGAGTTAATATGTATAGACAAAAAATTTTTACTAAAAATTTAAATAGCATGCGCGTTGGCTCACAAACCGACGGCGCGTAGAAGCAGCTGCCAACGGCTTTGTTACCTGTTCTTTCCCCTTCATTGTATACACCTCTGTCTCTCATACCTGAGGCATAGGTGTGTTCATTTATATCGCGATCACTTCTATATACCGTTATTATTAAACTGGCAAAGATCTGAATAACATAATGAGCACTAAAAAAAGTTATGTTAAGTTTTCTAAAAGACACCTGATTTTAGTACTTATTGTAAATAATTGTCTATTATTTAAGAAATTTAATATATACAGAAAATCTGTATAATAGTTTTGAATGTATATACTTCAAAGTATTTATAGTTAAAGTTTCATTGAAATATATTGATTTCGAAAAAAGATATAATCAATTGAAGTTTGGAAAAAACAAGAAAAATTAAGCATGTAAAAAAAAGAGATTTTAAAAAAGCATTTATTTAAAAATTAAAACATTGCTCGCTTTGTTTTTGTAACAATAATATTCCATGATCATTTGAAATCTTAAATCCAAAAGGAATTTTCGCTGTGACAATAATTAATTAAATAGGAACTATAATTGTTTATTGACTTTTTACTACTCGTTTTTTTTATAAATAAATGGATTTTAGAGTTAGAACATTTATTTTTTCAAACTTGAAAGCATTTTTAATTGAAAGTTCTGACTTTTCTCTACATTTTGGATTGGTTTATTTTTTTTTTCAGTGCATTACAACCTCCAAATAATTAACTTTTAAATCGGGCCATTAATAAATTCGGCTCACGGAACGTTCGCGCGCACCGACGAATTGACCTCCGCTGAAATCAATTATATCTCGTAAACTTTGCAATTTACAGAAAAACTTTTCAGACATATTTTGTACATCAATGCATCAGCTACAAATTTCTATTTTGAAATTTTTCCGTGTATATAATATTTAAACAATTAGAGTGGAAAAACAAAAAAAACAAAATTTCACTCGACAATTTTCCGGAAAATTGCTTACCTATTTTTGTAAAGATTCTTTTATATTAAACACAATCCTTTTGAATACTTAAATTCAAAATTTCTAGATGTTTTTACTTTTCATGAAGCTATATGTGTACTTTGACCACGCTAAGATGAGAGATATTTGAAAACCTGTCCATTGAATGAACCTACTATCTATTTAGGTTATAAGTGGTATAAGTATATAAATATATAAAAACATGTACAAGTGACAACTTCTATTGTAAAGTTATATTTGTAATTTATGGCAGAAAACAACTTGTAGAGCTTAGTGCAGTATTTTATATGAAACTGTAACCAACATTTTTAGATTAAAAGAGACTGAAATTTCAGTGAATATTATGGTAATAATCTACATCTATCTTTGTGAACGTCCTGTGAGTAATTCAACTAGTTCATTTCAATTTGAGGATAAAAGCTGAGTGGGTTTAATATATTTTATTTTATTCTTTATACTAAATAAATGAAACTTTAATATTATTATTTTTTATTAACATTTGAACTTATAAAAAATTCCTATTCTCAGAAAGAACACATGTAGGTAAACTTTAGAAATTTATTTAACTAATACTTTTAAAAACAGTTTTTGGTCCAATCCAATATATGAATCACTCAATAAATATATCACATATTTATATATACCTGAAACAAATCATTACAGAAAAATTTAAGTAAAATGAAAGTAAACTCACCTCTTGCAGATGGTGTTGTGAATTGGTTCTGGTAACACTTGTTTGACCTAAAACTGAATCTCTGGAATTCTTTCACGGAATCATTTTCAGAAAAAATGTAGAACCATGATTCTTCCTTTTGTTTGCTAAAGTTTTGGCTTATAACATTTAGGCTGCCTCCTTTCCTTTCTATGTTGAAAACAAGTAAATATGTGGTATCTGGCGGAATTGATGTTACCAAAGCCATCTCTTTCCTATATATTTTATATTCAATGTTACTATTGTCTTCAGCATTTTTTATTTTTATTTGCAAACTAATGTTAGGTATTTGTTGTAATAGCTTTAAAATCTGTTTAGATTTATTATTGTCAAATAACTTATTTAGAACATCCATCACTAATCCCCTTTGTTTTTTAAGTAAATCCTGAAGTACAGGTAAAGTAAGGTGATTAGCATCACTCCATACTGTAGAGTTTCTTGCCAATTCCTTTGAAAATCTTCGTATAACAGAAATATCCATTTGTGGAACCATCTGTAAACTCGATGCTGTAATTGGCAAACCTTGCAGAATCATTTGGGATATGTATGCCAATTTGATTGAACAATCTGTCCATCCTTTATATGCTGTTAAACTGATCATTGCCTAAAATTAATAAATAAATATATATATATATATATATATATATATATATATATATATATATATTTATATATATATAAATATATATATATTTGTGTATATATATATATATATATATATATATATATATATATATATATATATATATATATATATATATATATAATAATGATAATAATAATAATAAGTTTATTGTCAATACATACAGAAGTTTTACAACAGTACTTTAAGTAAATTCAATTATTTTATGACAACAAAACTATAAGATGCATCTAAAAATAGCATTTCACAAAAAAAAAACAATACGAAATTCCAATCAAAATAAAAAAATCACAAAACTGACAGCTTCTAATGTAAAACGCATCGAAACCACAAAGCCAGCGGCTGTCTGTGGTATTAGAAAACATATATATATATATAAAATATATATATATATATATATATATATATATATATATATATATATATATATATATATATATATGGAATTTTATGTTGAAGGAAGCTGTCATTGTACCAATACCTAGGAAAGGAGACTCAAAAAAGGAAGAAAATTACAGGCCAATGAGTCTGTTCTCCAAAATATTAGAGTAAGTCATTTTTCTACAACTAATTAACTTCCTGAACGAAAATGATATTTTTAAATCGAGTCAACATGAATACATCAAAGGAAAATCAACTCTAACTGCATCTTTCGAACTGGTAAATGAGATTCTTGAAGTGTTAGAAGAATCAGATATTGCCAAGAGTCTCTTCTTGGATCTATCTAAAGCTTTTGATTCTTTATGTCCAGCCTATTTAGAGCTCCAAAGTTATGGAATTAGGAATGAATCCCTGAAGCTGATAAAGTTTTACCCCAATTAGCAAACTCAATCTGTAGCTGTTATAGAAGCACCTCAACCAACTACTCTGACATAAAATCTGTAGAATAGGAGTTTCTTAGGGTAGTATTTTAGGACCCCCTTCTCTATATTTTTTATACAGAAGGTCTAGGAGTAACGAAAAATTATAGACAAAAATCAAAGCAAATCGATACATATATATATATATATATATATATATATATATATATATATATATATATATATATATATATATATATATATATATATGTATATATATATAGTAAATTCTTTCTGCATGACTCACCTGAATGATTCTAATAATTTGATCAAAGACGGTCTTCAAGTCAATAACATATTCTTGGTTAGGTAGTTCAATACCATTTATGTAGCAATATATCAATAAGTAAACTTTCAAATGAGGCGAGTCAGGACTCAAGCGAATTTTCAATTTCAAATCTCTCATCAGTTGTCTGAAATGGAAGGGGATATTATAAAATATATACTGAAATACTTCAATAAGCACCTATTGATTTTATCCTCATTGTGTCTCACTGGAAACAATGCATATTCTTCAGCTTGACACATTGCTAATAGCAAATCAACTATAGAAGACTTTTCAAGTACTTCTTTGTCAAAATATACAATTGTTTTGTATGTTAAATAATATTTAGCTGCCAGGTGTCCTAGGAATGTGGATTCGTATGTAATATCTGTTGGAGAAGTCTGAAAATTGAAGAAATATGAAGTGTCTCGATATTTTACTCTCAAAGGTATTTGGCTGTTGTAGCAAACTTTTCAAAAAATCATAGAAAAACTCACAACGTTAATATGAATACAGCCAGCTTCACCTAAGGTATGGGCAACATATTCTGATAACTCATTTAGGTATGTTTTAACGTCAGTAGCCTTTTGTTGATAATAACTTGGATTTATCAATAATCTTCTGAAGAAGAAAGTTGAGCAAATAAAATCAATTAATTGTTGTTTTCCATTAATTGTTCCATTAGAAATTTCTGCATTAACATGTTCTGGCAATACTTTTAACAAACATGACTCGACCGGAAATGGTTCGAATAGAAATTTTCTATAAAAACTTTTCTTGCTTTCTTCCACAAAAACACAGGCAACCCCATTTTTATCGAATTGTGGTCGTCCAGCCCTTCCCAACATTTGAAGAACATCTGTTACTGGCATGTCAACATAACGTTTAGTAACACCATCAAAATATTCTGTTCCTTTAACAATTACTAAATGAGCTGGGAAGTTTACACCCCAGGCTAATGTTGCCGTAGCTATTAACACTTGTATTTTTTGACTGACGAATAACTCCTCAACAATATCTCTATCTTTTTCTTGCAATCCAGCATGATGAATTGCAACTCCAAATTGGAGCATATAACTTAAATCATTGTCATGAATTTTGCTCCGGTATATTTCCATTTCTTCTCCAGAGGTCCTTCGCCATTGCTTTTCGTTTATATCAACCATCAGAAGCTTTATAAGTTCGTGAGCTGTAATGCGAGTTTGTTTTCTTGAAGAAACGAAAATTAACGTCGGACTATCAGGTGCGTATTGGCATATAGCTTGGTATGCAGGTCTGTTCATAGTCGCCATTCTAGGACAATAGTGTTTACCGGCGAATCCAGTGATGTGAATTTCGAGGGGTACTGGGCGGACAGCTGAACTAAAATTGAATAATCCTTCCTGAAAATTCGAAATTGAAGTTAACATTATGTAAACATGGATTCAAGAGATGGACAAGTCACTGCGTTCGACTTTACACGAACGGGTATACATACAGTGGACCCCCGGTAATCCGACAAACGCTTTGCAGGGCAGTGTCGGAGTACTGCCTAAGACCCCTTATATTCCGGAACTTTTCGAAGAAGAGTACCTTGTAATCCGACAAATTACAGATCAGAATGATAAGATTCTATCTGAACTATAAATCATACTATAATACACATGTATGTCGAATTTAGTAAATTAAACAACACGATATAGAGCTTACGTTTTATTATAAAATTAACGTCATTAATGCTATAGAACTTGAAAAGTTTAAGTTTACATTAGAAAATAATTGTGTACAAACAAATAATCAAAAACTGAATAAAAATCATAAATAATATAAACCCAATTTTTTGTTTGTTTCACATTGTTGAAAAATGAGACCGAAGCTTTGTCCCTCAGTCTTCTCAAAAGTAAAAGTTCGTTTTAGGATGCACCATTCTCTTCAGCCCATTGCAAACCCAGCTCAAAAGCGTTAATCGCATCTTGTGCTGTCACTTGCGGAGTCATTGCAAATGCAATGACTCCGGAAAAATGAAATGCAATACATTTATCCTAACGTTTCTGCTGAAGTTATTACAAAATATTTGATGAATAGTATGAAGCAAGAAGGACTGTCTGGTTTAGGAATG
This sequence comes from Cynegetis impunctata, assembly GCA_030704885.1. NCBI lineage: Eukaryota > Metazoa > Arthropoda > Insecta > Coleoptera > Coccinellidae > Cynegetis > Cynegetis impunctata. The sequence continues at coordinate 1,089,563 of JARQZK010000723.1, forward strand.
CTATCAATTGAAGCAGAGTTAGCTTCAAAAGGCTGCAAAAGGCAACTAACTACAAATCCTTTTTACAAGACTTCAGTAAAGCAAAGAGTATTATCTTTGTGAAAGATAATATCACACAAAATAAATACTTTTATTTTAAATATACATTCCAATATTTTCAACGCATTTATATTTCACTATCATGAATGTGTCTTGCGTTTACTTTTGTATTCAAGAAAATATGGAAGGATCTCAGAATTGATCTTGGAAATAGATAATAAATGAAAAAGGTCTCCTTGATGCGACTTCGCCCACGTCTAGATTAGTCGACGCTCTACCCACAGCCAACTATCTCGGAGATGTGAAAAATATTTGGAATTTCAGGGTATCCTGGATATCATCAAGTCAAAATTACAAGAGGATGAGACTTTGAAAGACAGAACATCTATACCCATTGAA
>JARQZK010000723.1:1097500-1262500 GCA_030704885.1 Cynegetis impunctata
TTCATAGTCTCCAAGTTATCTGGAGTAGATGTAACTCCTATGTAAGTATGAGATAAAGGTACAGATCTGAATCTATTATCAAAAAAGAATAGTCCAGTTTGTGGATTCACCCTCAAAAATGCAGCTACATCCAAATATCCAGGTAATGTTGCAGATAGTGCAACAATTCTTATCATACTCTGAGTGCTAACTACATGCCTTAGAACTCTAGCTACTATAGTTTCAATCACTGGCCCTCGGCTTCCATTCAGTAAATGCACTTCATCTATTATCAAAAGTTTCATTTGGGATGTTATTTCAGTATCAACTGAAAAGAATTTGTAACAAAAAAAGGAAGAAATAAAATATTCACTCTGGATTATCCATACCTGCTCCTTTTCTCGTTATCACATCCAACTTTTCAGGTGTACTAACTATTACATGTGTTTCTGCAATTTGTTTTTTAGTTAATTGCATTTCACCAGTTAATTCTCTAACTACCACGCCTATTGAACTTAATTTTTTACTGAAATTAGCTACCATTTCAGTAGCTAAAGCTTTCATTGGGCTTACATATACTATCTAGAAAAAATATGAGAGTAGTTTCACCAGCTAAAGTTAAATAAATAATTGATAATAGTTGATGGAATCCGTCGTTACTACGTGATAATTTAACATGATTAACAAAACTAAATTTGAATTTACTACGTTTATTATCACAAAATATTTTGAAAAATATAACACTGCGATTGCAATTTCGGTCACTAGACCATCATCGGGCAGATTGAGTTAAGAACTGAGTTCTTAACTCAATCTAAACAAAATATAAATTCAAATTTAGTTTTGTTAATTGATAATATATTTTCATACAAGTACAATAATGTCAACAATGTAATTCGTACCTTGAAATTGGAATGTTGCACAGTATTATCAAGCATATGGGCTTTAATTTGATGAACCATGGCAAGCAATGCTATGTTGGTCTTTCCTGCTCCTGTGGGAGCACATATTAACAAGTTTTCATTACTTTTATATGCCACTGGATATACTTCAGATTGTATTCTATTGAGTTTTTCTATATCCTTGAACACTAATTGGCAAGTCATGTCTAAATCTTTGATGTTAACTAACTTGAATTCATCCTTATAGGCTTTTAAATCGTCAGCAGGAATACTAATTTCAGTATAAAGGTTTGTCTTTCTTTGTATAGCATTTTCTGGCAGTTTCACAGAAGATCCCTTGTGTATAGCTGAAACGAGTTTCATAACAGGATTAATGCGGGACAATCTTCTTAACAACTGTTTGATAATTTATGCACATGCACTTGAGGCGACTGATAAGCAAGAAAACTCCCTACCAACCCACATGATTTCATAAGAAAACAACTCATTCAATTATGCACTAGCAGAAAAAAATGTACTCAGTTCCTGTTAAGAATTTCTTCGAAATTCAGGAATATCTTCAAAAGTAAGAAGTTCTATGATAAAAACTTTTCTCATCATTTGACTGATTACTATTTTATTGAATTTTATTTTGTTTCTGAAATTAAATTAAAATAATATACAAGCCTGAGATTTCACACAAATGTAAACATTGACCATTTCAAGGTTCCACCATGAGTTCTTTAAGTAATGAAGAATGTCATTAGAATTCAAGTAACAAACTTAGAATGGACTATTATAAATTATCAGCATAATATTTGGACAATTGGGAAGCCCCATATCAACTACATACCTAAATGAAGAAGATATCACGTTTCCAGTTTAAGCAAATTCTTAAACTAAAAAATGTACAGGCAGCAAATATCATTTCATTATTTCTGGTGATTAGGAAACAAAAATATTTGCCATCGAATTAACTAAAAGATATGAAGAATTTCATTTTAACACTTACTTGCAGCCTTAGTCAATTTTATGTCATAAACATGAGGATATGTTTGTATTTTTTCAGGAATGTGTCTAAAGAGAGGCCTCATTTGTTCTGATCTCAAGTCTTCAGACAAGCTGCAAAATGAAAATCTTGAATACTTTACAGTTATATGATAAAAATATTACCTTTCCACATCATCATAAAATTTACCGCGTTCTTTTTTCTCAAGTTTTCTGAGTTTCTTGGCTAAATTCTTTTCTTCCTCACTCTGTACAATAACTTGGCTTGCCATAGCAGGAATGTTTTTCATTTGATTTTTCTTAGAGATATATAATTTCACAGTTTCTAAAATCATAATTACAAATAGTCAACACCTTCGCCTTCGAGGAGGACTGCATTTATATATGAGTTAACATTTCAAAGAAATTAGAGTAACAAAATATGTTATTATAGTTCGATAAAAATATATTTCAACAGTAGTTTTTATTACTATTCCTTGGCCCACATAGGCAAACTCTAATACCTATCTTTTGAATGAAAATAATTGAGTTTTTAATCTATATTTTAATAAAATTGATAACTTACCATCATCAAATGGTGATGAAAAATCAATGTCTAGATATCTATGTTCTATAATTTCTGTTATGAAATCAAAAACTTCACAGCCAAAGGTATCCAAAAAATCATTGAATAATTCATCTTTTGTCTTATCAGAATATAATTCTTGGACAATATGATTTGTAAATTCATCAAATTTTGAGAAGGCTGGGATTTTACTCCTATATATTTCATACTTTTCAAATAATGGATATTTTTCAACTTGTGGTTTTTTAATAACATTTTGTCTATCCTGAACATATTTGAATAAATTCTCAATTTCTGGCATTTTTACATTATCTAATTTAAAATTGATTGGATTTAAGAATAGAGATTCTTTAGCTGAGAAGTCCCTTTCCAAATTCAATATTTCTGCATGCTCCATTTGATTATTACCAAAAATTAGATCAAATGGAAGACTTCCTGCTACATACTCAATATGCTGGAAATATTAATTATAAGAAATATAAATAACATTGTATCTTTATAAAATTACCTCCTCAAATGTTGAGCGAATATTACTTGGAAACTTGTAGAGAACTTTATTCAATAGACCATTGTTGATAAATTTATCTGCTATGAGTGTAATAAGAATTGTACATACAGTTTCTTCTACGTCAGTTCCGCTTTGTTTTAATAAATACATTCGTATGTATTGTTTAATATTCTCCAGAAGAACTAGGCAACTATCACCTTCGTCAGAGACCAATTCAAAGTAAAATTGTATAGCTGACAGCTTACATCTGCATTTCAAATGTTAATAATAAGAAAAGCTGTATCTTAATAATATATTATATATTAATATAATATAAAGAAGACATTACCTATAAAAAGGAGCGTTTTCTGATGAACGTTCTTCATAGCAACCATGTAAATCCCTGAAGAACCCGGATGGATAATTAGTCATATTTGCTTTTTATAAAAACTTGGACGACTATAAGAGTTCAAACTCTAACATTAATTGATCACAAAGCTTTTCGATAGAAGAATTTTATCAAAAATTCGTCAATCACTTAACTTTACATGATGTTTTGAAGTATCAAACTCTCAACAGAATTTAATTCTTGTCTAGAATTTTAATTCCATTTTGAAATATATGTAGGGTTAGTAGTTCATTGAGTTAAACGTCAAACGAAATCTTGCACAGAAGTTTTAGATATGTTATCAATTTCTCAATCAATCAAGTCTTATTCAATAAAATGTTAACCCTTTATTATTATAAATTCAGAAAAATATGAAATTATTTAGAACAATTCTCAAAGTTCAGTTACGGCTATAATAGGTATACCCTATAATATACTTGAATAAATCCTCATTAGATTAGATTAGAGATTAGATTAGATTTTTTATTGATCAAATTATTACACCTTAGTGCTATGACAAGTCAATAATATAAGTAGGTATGATAATATAAGCGTAATTTACAATTAAACATCCCCATTATAACCCTATAGAAAAGTGAACATTCAACAAAAATTGTATATATACAAGCACAAAATAAAATAAACAAACATATATATGTAAAAATAGAGCGATTAGCATTTTACATTCATTTGAAATGCAATTGAATATTATGCAATATATGAAAAGTTCTAGTATATAACATCCAATCCATTGGAATACTATTCAAATTTCAACATAAAAATTTATCAGACATATCTAAAACAACCTTAGAAGTGACTTTCAGTATGTGTTGACGATATTCTTTTGAAATCGTATATGGTCACATATAAAAGAGGAAGACATTTAAGGAAAAGAAAAAGTGACACGCATTTTGAAAAAAATGTTATGATGGGCATGCGCTTTTCAGTATTGTCATAGGATTAACAAATATTGTTTGTGTGTATCATTTAGGGTTAGAATAAAAATTAGGAAATTATGTTTATTTTATGAATTATGATAATGGAACGGAAAATAAAATTGAAAACTCTAAATAATCATATTACGTGTAAAATATGCAGGGGGTACTTAATAGACGCTACGACTGTCACTGAATGTCTTCACACATGTAGGTTAAAAATATTAATCTCCCCCTTGGTTTGCTAATTTAACTATTCTTTCAGTCTGTAAAAGTTGCTTAGTCAAACATTTGGAAGAAAATAATACTTGTCCAACATGCAACATAGTGATACATCAGTCTCACCCTTTACAATATATTAGTTTTGATAGAACTATGCAAGACATCGTTTACAAATTGGTTCCAGACTTGCAGAAAGGTGGGATGTTAGCTTATATTATCGTTTATACTACATCCAAGTTGTTGTTTTTTAGATGAAATAAATCGTGAAAGGGAATTTTATAGACAAAGAGGTTTACCTTGTCCTAAAGACATACCACCAAATCCAGGGGAAGCAGATGAGGATAAACCTCCAGAAGGTCATGGGGAATCTGATTATCATAGGCAGGATGAGCAGGTTAATGTGTGTCTTGAGTGTAATAGTTCCAATCTGAAAACTTTGAAAAGAAGATTTATTAGATGTTCAGCTCAAGCAACAATACTTCATCTCAAAAAGTTTGTTGCTAAAAAAGTTCTCAATGGAATGGAAAAATACAGAGATGTAAGTATCACTTATGCTGCTAGTTTTCGTGAATAAATAATTTTATTGAAATTAATTTCAATTTTTTTGAGCAGGCAAATAATCCAGTAATGCCTACATTATATAGTTTCATTTTGTAAATCAGTGAACTTTACTTCACAGTTTGATTTATTACAAAACAATTGCTACTATATTGGAATCACAATAATGAAACCTCTACATTTTTACTATAAAAAAACATATTTGCCTAACCTCAAGTAAATGATTTTTATGACGATGAATCTTAAGTTTTCATTAAAGTATGGGGTGTGACAGAATCATTATAAAGCAATGTGTGAATCATTTCATTATCTAATCATCATTCTTTTCAGATCGATATATTATGTAATGATGAGCTATTAGGAAAAGATCATACGTTAAAATTTGTGTATGTGACGAGGTGGAGATTTCAAAATCCACCATTGACTTTACAGTATCGCCCTAGAATTGATATCTGAGTGCTATTTACCTCGGAAAAGGCTTGTGGTTCACCTTTTATTGCGTAATTTTATACGTAGCTATAAGTCATTTCCAAATTATTTTTTGTTATTAATTTAATTTTATTGTATATAATTCTGGTAAATATTATGTTTGAAATTAATATTTTCAGTGATACTTTTAATTTTCATTAATAGTGCAAGTTGCAATATGTTTTTGTGATAAAAAGAAGAAATAGCGATATATTATAATTTATTTAATTTTGTAATTTGATATTTAAGGTTTATTATGAGTATGCAAATTTCAAACATAATATTTTGATGTGTATTTTTCAGAGAACTCCCATTAAAAACAAATAGTACAAATTTCGCAACCTTATGTTCTATAACTGCACAATCAACTACTATGTAGGGGTATTATTTTTTCAATGCTTTAAATGTTATCTGTCAGCATGGTGTAAGAAATAACATTTTCAGAAAAGTTGAAACTCAGCAAATCCATGCTCTTTATTAGCCTGCCCTGAACAATAAGACAAAATGGAAGACAAGTAGAAAATATTTTAATTTTTTCACTCTTCTGGTAATGCTTATCATATAACAGATTTTGAAAAATTTTCTAATTAAATCTATGACACAATTCACCATAGGGAGCTTTTGTCAGATACTTGGAAAACTTAATTTTAACACTAATTAGGGGAAACAACAATAAGTAAAAAATTAGACAAAAATAAGTTATAAAGTAGATAACTCTCGCAGAGAACTACAGATTGAATAAAATATTGAACATGTTAAGTGGAGAGCAGTTATTTAAGTCTATTTGTTCATTTAATGAACAATTGGAATTCTTCAACTTCAATCTTCTTCTCTCTTTATGTAAAATATTGAAATTAATATTAGATGAGAAACCATACATTCAATATTGATTTCAATATTGTGCATACATAGAGTAGAGAACTAAAGTTAAAGAAGCCCTAGAAATAATAAGTATTATAATAACTTATTGAATCAACAAAAGACATAAATAGTTCTCCCTATTCAAAATTTTCAATATTCGATGCAATCTGCGTGCAAGTTCTTTAAGAGAAATATCTACTGGCTAATTTATTACTTTTTTTGTCGTTTCGATTCTTGAAAATGCATATATGAAGTTTTTCAGGTTTTTGTATTATGTTCCATCATGAGGCCATCTTTGCGTTGAAACATGTTAAAGATTCAGTTGTGATAATTCTGAAAAGCAAACATTAGTTTTTTATTATTAATACATGTTCCATTGATTTTTGTCAAAATTCATTTAGGACAATAATATTCATTCAATTTAAGTACTATGAGTAATACTTGTATTCATATTTATCAAAAGTATGACAAATTTCTTCTAATTCTGCAAGTTTTTTAGAAAGTTTTGCTTTATCAAATTATTAAGTTGACATTATCGATTGTAAAGTTTATATTCAGTAATAATTTCCTGACTTCTAAATTCAGTTTAAAAATTTGGCCGAATTTCATAAATATATATGGATATTGAAGTGGTGTACTGTTTATTCTTCAAAGCAAGATATAAACTTCGATTAACGAAGGCGCGTTTTCAACTTAAGGGTTTTTGCTCTTTTCTTGGCGTGCTTTATCGATAGATATTCGTTGAAATTGTTTTGAGTTTATATTTCAATTTATTATTATCAAATTTGAATATTGCAATAAACATATTTTCAGTCAGGTTAATTTTCTAATATGTGTTTTGAGTCGTTAAAATAATGATTACGAATAAATGCTTGCTTCATTTTCACCGTATCATTGACATTTTTTGACATGAATATGATATTATAGATAGTTTTCAGAGTTATCATTTAGGCGTGTAGTATCTCTAAGAGATCCTTGACTATAATTGATCTCAAAACTGAGAAATTAGTATGGATTTCAATATCTATTTATTATACGACTTCATATTTAATATTAAGTTAAGCATTTCTGATTTATTTAATTACAATATTATTTTTATACTTACCAAAAAAGTGATCTACTTATGTATAATTTTTTGTTAATTAGTGGTCATAAAGCGAAAAATGACATTTAATTTTTCAAGAGTTTTGATACCTAAAAATTTTTCATACTTGAATTAAAACATTTGTATTTTTGTTGCAATCAGTGTTTCCATTTGTATTCAGTGTATAGTTGTTATTCAGTTGTAGACAAATTATTATTTTTAGCCCTAAATTTAATGGAATTTTGTAAAGTATGTAATTGTGCTCCTTGAAAGACTTTCTATAAATTTTTATATATTTATATATATATATATATATATATATATATATATATATATATATTTATATATATATATATATATATATATATATATATATATATATATAAATTTATATATATATATATATATATATATATAATATATATATATATATATATATATATATATATATATATATATATATATATATATATATATATATATATATATATATATATATATATATATATATATATATATATATATATATATATATATATATATGAAAAACTTGGTTCTCGGAATGAACCGCGTAAAAGATTTGAAAAATCTCGACGTTTCGGCTCCTTTTGCGAAGTCATCTTCAGGAGAATTAGAAGGAAAATAATTCAGATACGTGGCCTCAATCTGCCTACTCCACGAATCGAATTAGGAGGAATCGGAAACAAATCTTTTACGCGGTTCATTCCGAGAACCAAGTTTTTCAAATACTTCCGACCGCGGAAATCTTTCTGAACATATATATATATATATATATATATATATATATATATATATATATATATATATATAATTATATATTATACATATTATATATATATATATATATATATATATATATATATATATATATATATATATATATATATATATATATATATATATATATATATATATATATATATATATATATATATATATATATATATATATATATATATATATATATATATATATTATATATTTATATATATATATATATATATATATATATATATATATATATATATATATTATATATATATATATATGTATATGTATATGTATATGTATATGTATATGTATATGTATATGTATATGTATATGTATATGTATATGTATATGTATATGTATATGTATATGTATATGTATATGTATATGTATATGTATATGTATATGTATATGTATATGTATATGTATATGTATATGTATATGTATATATATATATATATATATATATATATATATATATATATATATATATATATATATATATTTATGCGTATATGTATTTTTTATAATATAAATTTTAATTTTATTTGCTCAATTAATTTTTGAATACTCAGCTAGTCGCTATATTTACTTCTTTCTGAGTATCGGAAGCATGTTTATATTTCATTCAGGCATTGTAAATGGCTGAAGTACAATTAGTTAATAGACCCAAAGTTGAAGTGGAGTTTTAATTATGAAACTTTTCTTGGAGCATACTGTATTGGATATTCAAGACTGAGACCTTGAATGCAACTGTTTTGAAACCTAATTATTTTTATTCCAATATGTAATAACATTGAATATACTGTGTCAATTGGAATGAAATTATAAATATTTGTAACTTCCAAATAAAATTTAAATAATTATATATAATTCACATTGTTTGGAATATATTCACACTAGTGTTCAAGGAAGTTATGTAATCATTTATAATTCCATACTTAGTCAAGAAGCTAATAAACAAATCACGTGAAATACTGGATATATGATTATGTTCTTGTACATTTTAAAACATAATTGTATAAAAATTCAACAAAGTAAAAGTCAAAATTGTATTATGGTGTTTAGGCTTGGATTGCATACTTGAACTACATATCTGGCCTTTCATAGCCATATGTGATCCTATTTTATATTTGGGTGAGAGGTGAATTTGATGCTGAATTTTTTTTTATTCAAGAAAAGTACAGTATATACATTTTCTATTCAAACATTATTTGGGCCTATATGCATTATGAAAAAAAGTTATTAAAATTTATGTCATGAAATTTCAGGTCAATTAAAAGCAGAGTTCGTATTAAGTATAAAATATCTTTATAGCTAAAAATTAAAAATCAACAGATTATTTTTCCAAAATGGATAACTGCTGGTGGTTTCTTTCGGCATAGTTTCAAGTTCATCCTCCACTACGAAAATTTGCCATTGCGAATGCGTTTCTCTTCCTTATTATTTTTGTAAAGATATGTCTTACTAGGATGAGATCACACTGTTGAATTGCACCATAGTGATGTGATGGAATTTCAGCCCGCTCTATTCTTTTTATTTTTACAAACTTACACTTATTTTCTATTGCACTTAATGAATAAATGTTAATTTTCCATTTATATCCCTTTTTTAAATAACCTCATCTAACCTGATGGCTTTGCAAGACAGAAATAGTATTCAGGATTGTTGAATAGGGGGCAAATATTTTTATATCACAGTTGATTGGACAAGTTTCTAATGTACTATTCTAAAAGTAGCTCATTACCTTAATGTAACTGAAATATATTTCGTACATTCTTAATCAGGTCAGATGTCAACCAAACCTAATTTATAAGTAAATAAATTTTTTATAGTACCTACAATGTTTTTCTTACGATCCTTTTCCAGAATTTGAATTTCTTCACATATAGAAAGTGAACTACTGTTCAAATAAGCTGTCATTAATTAATTATCTAATATATGTGAATTGGATTCTTGGAAACTACTTTTTGATTTTCATGTGAACAAAATTACCAGAAGTTATATAAAGCTAACCCTTCCTATCTGATGAATTTTCATTGCATTGTTTTCAATACATCAATGGATTTATTTTGTGAGAATATGAGCTTTCAGAGTTCTAGTGTTAAAGAAAATATTCAATTCAAGTGAAAAGGTCTACATATAGTTAACATTTAGCAATAATTCGAATTCCTCTTACAAATAGCATATTTACACTTATCGTAAAAGTAAAGTGAAGATATTCTGAATTGAGCCCATTTGGAGATGACGAATTTCGATTAAATGAAATAAATTACGAACTGACACTAAACAAGAAGTTTTAAATTTCTCTCTCATATTTTGATGATCAAGAGAGCTTAGAGATATGCTGGAGGCAGTATCTATATATTTTGTTACAAAAATCAAATTGTCTGAAACAATATATTGTGAATATTACAATTCTATATATAAAGTCGAAGGTCTCAATTTGTAAAAGTAGATGGCATTCGATCTGCCATGTTCCGCAGTACTTCAGGGGTGCCCCAGGGTTCACATCTGGGACCACTGTTTTTCATTATATTTTTAAACGATATAGAAAAATGTTTCAAATATTGCAATTTCCTACTTTATGCCGACGACCTCAAATTATATAGAGCAGTTAAAGGAGTGGAGGACTGTGTTTCGATTCAGTGGGACATCGATAGATTGTTAAATTATTGTGCAGAAAATGGTCTCTTCCTGAACTATGACAAATGTCACAAAATTGTTTTCAGTAGAAATGTGCATCTTATAGACCATCAATACACCATGGCGGATTATTCTCTTTTGCAAGTAGACCATATTTTGGATTTGGGAGTGATTTTTGATAGAAAACTTTTATTTGATCAGCACATCGAACGCCTTTTGGGAGATGTAAATAGGTTGCTGGGGTATGTCCTTCGACACTGTAGGAATTTCAGAAATAATAAAACTTTCTTGATATTATATTTTTCATTCATCTATAGCAGTTTGGAATCCTCAATACAAGTATTCCAAAGAGAGAATTGAGAGAGTACAGTATAAATTTCTCAGATTTCTGGCCTTCAAAAATAATATTACCTACAATAATCATGAGTACTCACATATTCGAAAGAAATTTGGCATAATGGAACTGGAGAAGCGCCGAGAAATGACGGATATTATTTTATTATACAAAATTGTCAGTGGGCCTAATATTCTGCAATCAATTCCATTCAGGGTCCCTGATATTAGGTTACGTAATAGTAACACATTTTATGCTCCTTTACGGAGAACAAACAGTGCACAGATCACAGAATGCTCCCATTTTCAGGATGATGGCTTCATTTAACAACTTCTGCATAGACCTGGATCTTTTCAATATACCGCTCAATAATCTGAAGCGAAGTCTCAGGAATATTCTCTTATGAATAAAAAATTTTGTCACCTATGTATCCAACTGTATTGTCATTATTTCTTTTCTATTTTTAAATTTTAACATCGATGTATATGTAGCTTCGAAGAGGCGAATACTGTTTTTTGGGTTTTTACCTGTTTGTATTCCACGTGATCATTAAATAAATAAATAAATTCTAATCCAAGTTTCATTTATGAGAAAGTTTATGAAAATTTTAGAGCAATTATATTCTTGCAAAATTGTTAAATTTACGAAGATTTCATTGAAACAATTTTTTATAAAATCAATATGCGACGTTATCCTTTCTTCAATGGACCAAATATACTGCCAAGTATTTCAGTTATTCTTGGCGAGATCATATTTCGTGTCAATAATATATTGCTTGAAAAAAGTTCGCTTATGTTTGGTTGCAAATAAAAATTATCTGAAGTATTTCTCACTTTAATGAAAAATTACAAACTGCTTTCAGGAGGAGTAGGAATTTTATAATTGAAACCGGACAACTGAAGTTTCAATTTTACGAAATTTTAGAGAAAAATCAATATCTGAACAAAAAAATTGTACATTCACTAATAACCAATGTGAAATATAAAATAAATTCACAAATTCAACAGTATCAAAATAAAATTAAGTATTTTTATTAAAAGTAATACTGTTTGTTATACTGTCGTTGTATATTAAAACAATGGTTAAAAATAACAATTTACACATTTATTAAAAAAAAAAATAACGCATGACGCACGTTTCGGTGGAAATTCACCTTCTTCAGATGCTAATGGCAAACTGTTTGCCATTAGCATCTGAAGAACGTGCGTCATGCGTTATTTTTTTTTATAATAAATGTGTGAATTGTTATTTTTAACCATTGTTTCAATATGTTTATTAATTTACACCAAGTATCGGCCCAATCAATCCAAAATGTCATTGTATAAATAAAACTTAGTTAATTCACATTCTGTTAAAAGTATATGGCGTCTGATGCTGGGTATTGGCCATTGTAGTCACTATGTTACCCTGTTCATTGATCACATAACCTGTGTTCGCCAACTGATAGGAAAAAGTATTTGCCCCGTGAGTATTTGAATGTTCTGTTGATATATTACTATTTGGAATCAACTGTGGCACTGGCGTTACTAAAAATGCTTGCTGATGATGTTGGGTTGTCGTACCATCATTTGGAGCAACAACTAATGGTATCACCATATCTTCATTTATAATACATTTACGAATTTGTTGATCCCTTGGTATCTCTATGGTTTGTATTGTTTGTTGTTTCGGAATGGTATGTTGTTGTGTGTGAATTTGTTGTACTTGATTTTGATTCTGTTGTGGTGTTTGTTGAGCCTGATGTTGCTGAAGAGGTTGATTGTTAAGAGAATTGGTTATACTTTTTGGTTCTATTTTGCAGAACTTTACATGAGGAAATTGTTCCTTCATGAAGTGCCGGAAGGTTGAATAACCCATCAACTTTGTACCAGGCTCAAGAATCTGACTGTATTCTTTATAAGCGTCATGCAAATTTTTTCTAGTAACATCCCATGGTAGCTGAATTGGTTGCTTTGTACTAAGTATATCCCGATCTCCTGTATTTTGTTCCAAGTACTGTTTTAGGAAATCTGTTGCATGTCTGTAAATATCCAACGAGAAAGTATTATGTGGTTTTTTTCCATGATTACCATGGATTCTTGGGGCTACTCCATGTGTCATTACATGTTTTCTTATCCTTTTCAGTTGATAATGTGTACAATTTTCTAAATATAAGAATGCATCTAAGCAAACTCTTCTACCTTGATACACATATTGTGCCCTTAGTCTTCGTCGTTCCTTATGTCTAACAGTTGTGTCTGGATTAGCTAAGCAAGCCATAGTTACACCCATCAAATACATATCATGCTCACCTTTAGTCAATTCTGCGATGTTAAGCCTATGCTTATAGACATTTTCTGGGTTGAGTCCTCGGAAACAGCTTTCATCTTGGCACTCGCAACCTCGTTTGAATCTTTCTTTAACTTGTGAAGAACTTTCTTCTAGTTTCGTAGGATCATTACTAACTGATTCAGAATTTTCTATTTTCTTTTTCTTCTTAATGGGGGTTTTTTTTTTATTACTTTTAGGAGAAGTTTTATTTTTGCCATTAGGATTGCGATTCTGGTTTTGATTTTTAGGAGATGCTTCTTCTAATTCTTCACCATCATCTATTACTTCCGCATTTGTGTAGATGGTATTGTACTTATGAGCTTCAGGTTCGACTTGAATAGAAGCTCCATCCCATATAACCTTGAAAGAAAGTTTTTCATCTTTAACATATTAATTAACCATAAATTAAAAAGTGATGCGTTTTTTAGCGGAATGCATGCCACCAGACAAATATTCAATTTTAACAAGTAATGTAATTTAAAACACAGAGATTCAATTTTAACTTAATAGACATGTGAGAAATCTCTAAAATATTACGCTGTAGGTTTTATTATTTGAATTAATTCTAACAATTTGAATCAACCAAATTAATATATCTAAGAATTTGTTTACTGATTGACATAGAGAGGATAAAACTGTTTCAAATTCCTCAACTGCATGAAATTATGGTTTGTTTCAATCAAGTTATTAGTTGAGGAAAAGATCAGAATAAGGTACAACTACCTGATGATCATCCATTGAGTGTGCAAAGTGACCATTAGTTTCAATTGTTGAAAATAAAGAATGTGTTCCCAATTGCACTGGACTGGTCCAATGTAATGTTGCTTCTGTTTCACCATCAATATTTTTTGATTGACTGGGTTGGTAAGTATTTGAAGGCGATTGGTTTTCATCTCCTACATCAACAATAATTGTTTCTTGTTTTTCAATACGTTCTACTGACAGAAGTGTGTGCAGAACTTCACTAGCTTCTTTTTCAGCAGCATCCACCTGAGCCATATTAATTCAACAGATCTTGGCACATGAGTATTCTGTTCCAGAGGAATTCTGAAAATGTTGATTCATTATTGATATCCAAAATCCTTTTAATTATCTATAGACTATTAATTGTTGACTTTTCATACACAGAAGCAATATATTGTGGACTCAGATTAATTGTCATGAACATTAGTTGAGTAACAAGGTTGTTTTCTATTATATGTAGAATCCATATAAAGCATTATTATTCAAATATAAAATATATAAGTACTGACAACTCTTAAGGAACGTTAAAGGCATTTTAATTTTGAAAAAATATAATGAATAAACTTTTATAAGTTAAATGTATGAGACTTTACATAATGAAAACTTAATAAATCAAAGGTAAATCCCATGAATTTCAACATATGATTCGTTGTGATACATTTCATTATAAAGTATACATATAATATAAACATAAACAAGAATATATAGCAGGATTAGCTATGCGAAAACCGTTCTTAACGTAGTGCTAAAAGGATCATAATCGCACACTCACCAACAAGTCACACAAAACTGGGCTTTATTGGTATCCATTGAACCTTCCAAAAATTTACCTTTTCTATGTATTTGTTGAATGAACCGTAAAGTTATGACACTCAGAACGATGGACATTAAACGCACTATTCAATAAAAACTGAATACTTGCTATTTCAATCCGGATATTTGTGAATAACATTACTCAAAATCAAACGGGCTCCAGACGCAAGGAACGCCATTATATCTTTTACATCATGTTTCATGGAACTGTCTGACTGTCATTCAAAGTAAATCTACAATTTGGTGCCACGTTCCGATTCACAAATTTAGGGCAACAAACATTTGAAAATTTTTGTAGCTTAAAATGGTTCGAAACTTATTTTTTTTAGTTACAAAATAAACAAGGGTTGGATCAAAGGTGGAGAGGTTCAGGAGCAGAAATTTTTCAAACCAACGGCAAAATTAATTTCTTTAATATAGTTAATGCTAATTTAAAGTATTTACAGCACTGTATGATCAATTTATAACGTTATTTTATACTGTTTTCTTTATATTTATATAATTTTTATATTTTTTGTACCTTTCGTAAATTTTCTCATCCCATATGAATTGACGCTTCCTGGATATTCACTTTGATATTAGAATTAATTTCACAACTAAACAACTGATCCTCAGAATTCGCCAGCAGCATATGCACATATCTCTTTTTCTGAGCATCTGATAAATGTAAACAAAATACAAATATTGTGCCGTAATCTCAAATTGTATGTAAATGAATAGTCCAGATTCACTATTCAAGCCATGAAATGTTATTTTTTTTTAGTATTTTTTCTCCTTCGTGGGTTGCATTGCTTTTGTCCTTAATTATTTATTAAAATGATATGGATGGATTAACACTGTGTTGTGACAGTTTGTTTTCTATTCTGTTTTGGGGTCAGAAATAAAGATTTATATATTATTATTATCCATTGATTTCTAGCAATCAATTCTTATTCGGATAAGATCCGACGAATGTCCAAGCTATTCCAATAGTGAGCGTATATTTCAATTTTCGGTAATGTTTATTTGTGTATATATATATATATATATATATATATATATATATATATATATATATATATATATATATATATATATATATATATATATATATATATATATATATATATATATATATATATATATATATATATATATATATATATATATATATATTTATATATATATATATATATATATATATATATATATATATATATATATATATATATTTATATATATATATATATATATATATATCAATATATATATATATATATATATATATATATATATATATATATATATATATATATATATATATATATATATATATATACCTTAACATATAGATATGCTCTTGCTGACTCATTTATACATTTTTGAGCCCCTAATTTTTTTGTAGAAAATATTTAAATATTTCTCACAGTTAGGGCAGTGTTCGTCAAAAACGCATTCGACTTTAGTTGCAAAATTGATCGTCTCGATAATATATAGCGTATATCCATCCTGAAAGTCCATTTTGAATACAGGTGAAAAAATTTTGGAAATCGGATGAGTTGTTTCAAACTTACAAAACCTCTTCTATTCACATCTTGACTGATCAAATTTTCACCTCTTGGTAACAGGAGTGCAGAATCACAAAGGAGGCAGTGCTCCTGATAATATTGTGAATTTTGAATTACCGGCTGCATAGCTTTCACTGGCGACATCTCTTATCGAAAGAATGTAAAAGATAAAAATGTAAACCAAGATAGGAAGTTTTCTGTTGCAGTTGAAGATTAATTTGTAGTAATATCAGGATTTAGGATTGTATAATGTATTTGTATGCATCATGTTGCCCATCCGTTGCAGCAGCATTAAGTTAAAACTAACTTGAAAATATTACAAATCTTTTAACATTCGGACAAGCGTAATCTCTTAATAAAAAGTAAACCAAGGTTGTAAATTTTGAGTGACATCTATGCTTCAAAAGCTGTATACTTTCAAATCATGTAAAAGTTTCCTTTACCTTTGATAGCTTTCCCAAAACACACTGTCATTATGATATAAAGCTTTATCTTCTGTTTCATAGATGGCTTGTCCATGGACTCTTTGTAGGTCTCTCCTGTCTCAGGGAACGGTCGGACTACACGAATGTGTACACTTACAGTACTTACACCATTAGAAGGATTCTGGTAAACGGGCAGACTAGAGATTTTTGAATTTTTTTTCAAAAATGATCTTGCTAAAGTTGGAAGTTCCGTATCTTGTTTTTTGGTATATAGTATCAACAGATGAAGACAACTACTGAAAGTTCATTCCATTATCGTCTCATAACTCCTGGCTAGTAAATACTAGCGAAAATCTATTTCACAGGGAGTATTCAGTGTGTACTGGACATTAATTAAAATGTCTCCTCAAAGATTCAATTCCTTATATCAAGGTATAAGAATAATCATAGTATACTAATAACCTACAGCTACTTGATAGTTACAATAACCATAATTACGCACTCATGTATTGCGTGTTGCATACATAATAAAGACAATTCCGGGAAATTTTCGACCTGTAATTACGTACATGCTCACATACGACTTGAATTACTACTTGTAAGCATCTTATCTGAATCATCCTGTATACATTGATCTGTATATTTTAGTACCGCCTAGTGGAAATTCCTCAAAATATGCTCTGGTTCGTCAAAAGGTCTTTAAGAAACTTCAGAGGAATAGTATTACAAATAGTTTAGCACTTGAAATTATTATGATCGGTTATACTACTAGATTACAAGTTCAATGGCGGTTCAGAACCGGCGTTGAACTATAGGTCCACGAGTTGAAAAAAAAGTCTTACATATTATCTAGTAGCAGTTTCGAACTTAGGTTCGTCCTCAGACAATCGTATAATTTAAAAAGGCGGCAGTTTAAAAACATATTTAGGAAAATCATTATTTTGGGAGAAGACCTATTCAATTACCAGTTGCTTGAATATGAGAAGGAAAGGATGTTTTTTGGATTGATTTTTTTTAATTTCAAGTTCTTAATTGGATATCAAAAACGTAATATTTTATAGATTTAAAAAGTGATACTAGTTCATAAAATTCTGGAATTATCTCATCTCCACTGTGTGAGTGATTCAGTGAATAAGTGCCAAATATTTTTTATATTGACATTGATCCCATGAACAATCTTTAAAAAAAACTAGTTCTTTTGAAATATCATTTATTGACTGAAACCGCACAGGTATCCTATCATACTTTGTAAATCACATGCAGAAGGTAAATTTCTTATTGTTGCAATAAATTAACTTTTTAGTTTTAATATATAAAAAAGTTTTGCAACTACTTCAACAATATATATATATATATATATATATATTATAATATATATATATATATAATATATATATATATATATATAATATATATATATATATATATATATATATATATATATATATATATATATATATATATATATATATATATATATATATATATATATATATATATATATATATATATATATATATATATATATATATATATATATATATATATATATATATATATATATATAAATATATATAACATCTTTGGAAAGCTTATATCGGTGACCATAGTGAAAAACTGACATAACCTTAACATATAGATATGCTGTTGTGGACTCATTTATACATTTTTGAGCCCCTAATTTTTTTGTAGAAAATATTTAAATATTTCTCACAGTTAAGGCAGTGTTCGTCAAAAACGCATTCGACTTTAGTTGCAAAATTGATCGCCACTATAATATAGCGTATATCCATCCTGAAAGTAGTAGCAACTTTGATTTTTCAAATGGAACTACCTATATATTATATTATTTTTAGAATCTCCAACAATTTCCAAACAACTTTTCATAATATTTCCCTATACCTATCTGTTACCGTTTTCGAAATAAAAATTATTTTCTTTTTTTTTCGTCGGAAATCGAGACCTCTAAAAACTCTGATATCTTTGAGCTAAGAAATACAATAATATCAAAATTTCGGTTTAAGTTTGCTGATACTTGGGGGCTTCCTACACTTCAGCCCAGTGGCGCACCCAGGGGGGGAGCCATGGGGCTGCAGCCCCCCCGAGATTTATTGTAGTAACAAAAGAATTGAGATTACTAAGATAATAATTGTGAAATGAGCTCATCTACTACTATAAAATGAGCCTACTGGTCACTATCGGTTAACCATAAGATCTATTATGATTTACCGGATACGGGATGTGTGTTTTCTATTTAAATTTAAGGAGGTAAATTTTGATTCATTTGTTTATTTGTTTATTATTTTTGTACAGTGTGATCAAATTATCAGCAGGACATGTAGAAAGTTCAATGAAATGTATCCGAATCTACCGCCAATGAACCTCAAGAAATTTATACGAATTCAGAACAATTTCAAAATGTTTGGATCAACTTTAAAAAAGTACCAAATAACTTGATAGTGGAAATATTGATACAAATAATTATAAAAAAGGAAAACAATTATGTGGAATATTTCAAAATATGTTCGAATCGCTGGCCGTTCACTTCCAAGCACTTCAAAATGCGGGTGTTGACTGATTTTGTCGTGGCAGATCTGATTTCATTCGGATCCAAAGCTTCAAATGTTTGGGTGATCCTCTGTAACAATTCTTCTCTCGAACGCACGGGTGCTTTGTAAACTTTTTCTTTAAACATTCCCCAGAAATAAAAATCTAATGGATTAAGATCGGGTGATCTCGCTGGCCAATTCCACGGTCCCAAGCGCCTTATCCACCGATCGTCAAAAAGTCTTTCTAGTTCTGCGCTCACTTCTCTTGAACAATGTGCAGGAGCCCTGTCTAGTTGGCACCAACAGTTTCGATATACTTCGAGTGAAAGATTATCGACGAAGTTCTCTACAATATTTTCCAAAATATTCAGGTAGCTTCTGGATGTTAATGACTCCTCGTATATCAGGTACTTGATATCCGGCTGCTTTTGTGAATTGAGGATTTTCACTGCTCCAAAAATGACAAATTTTTCTATTGAGAATCATCAGTCCAAATTATTTTATTAAAAAAAAATTGATCTTCTTGAATGCGTACCAACATCATTTCACAAAATTCAACTCTCTGTTGAGGGTCTTAAGGCTTCATTGCTTGAATTTTGTTGAATTTGTAATCATGCATGTTATGTCTTTGCAAGAGTCTTTGAACAGATGAATATTTTATGCCCAAATCTTCTTCAGCACTTCTTATCGATGACTCGGGAAATGCGTGAAAATATGCTATTAATTTGGTTGTCTTCGGAAGTTACGGGCCGATGTACATTTCTTGGTGCTTTTAAAGTTGATCCAAACATTTTGAAATTGTTCTGAATTCGTATAAATTTCTTGAGGTTCATTGGCGGTAGATACGGATACATTTCATTGAACTTTCTACATGTCCTGCTGATAATTTTATCAAACTGTCCAAAAATAATAAACAAATTCATAAGAACTTCATTTGAATAAATTATTTCCATCGTTTCTGAAGGTATTTCCAACTTCTGAAGTGATGAAAGTGTCAATATTATTAGTAGATTGTCACAACGTTACTGTCAAATAGTAATCATGACATGCTTAGCAAATACCAAGGGGATACCATGTTCAAGGAACATTTTCACAAATAAGTGCTCATAAGTCCGAAACTTGACTAGTTAGGCATAGGTATGATATACATAGATAAAACGGAAATTCTAGCAGTTTTTCGAATTTTCAATAATATACAGGGTATTCCATTTGAAATAAACAACTTACAGTCACTTTTTCAAGCTAACAAAATAACTGTATTTTTTGACCACCCTGTATTGAAATAACGGAGATCAGGCTGAAGTGTAGGAAGTCCCCAAGTATCAGCAAACTTAAACCGAAATTTCGATATCGTTGTATTTCTTAGCTCAAAGATATCAGAGTTTTTAGAGGTCTCGATTTCCGACGAAAAAAAAAGAAAATAATTTTTATTTCGAAAACGGTAAACAGATAGGTATAGGGAAATATTATAAAAAGTTGTTTGGAAATTGTTGGAAATTCTAAAAATAATATAATATACAGGTAGTTCTATTTGAAAAATCAAAGTTGCTACTACTTTCTAATAGAAGTGGCAACACCCCATTACCGAAAATATTTTAGTTGGGTAGAGAATGTTCGACTATGCCCTCCATTGAATTTTCAAAGTGATCCGTTGTATGGTTCACCAGAAACGTCTAATGTGCCATCCACCGTGAATCACCCTGTATATTAAGTGCGATACACTACTTTGAAACGTATGTATATATTGTATTTTTTGTGGTTTGGATAAGTAAATCTTACTATTTATTTTTTAAGTAGGATTGGTGATATAATGAAAATTTAGTTTGGTATTTTGGTTTAGTCAAAAAAACTTTCATTATCACATCATGACAGTTTATAATGCCTTCCCCAAGAAACCGTTGAATAGAATAAAAGGCAAATTCCAGAATGGATTCTGAAAATTGGCCTCAACTTTATTGAAACAAATAATAATTGAAATTTTGAATTTTTAGATTTTCACTTCTGTATTTGAGTCTAGGTATGTTAAGTAATAGCAGTATTATAAGGCCTGATTAGCTTAGCATATCCTGTATACAAAGGTACAATAATAGGTACTTAGTTTATGACCAGTATGCACAGATTTTTAAAATCCATCATGCAGGTTAAAAACTTAGAATGATAGTTAGGTATTATCAATATATATATATATATATATATATATATATATATATATATATATATATATATATATATATATCAGTGGCGGCTCGTGAGGTTTTGGTTTGAGGAGGCTACAAGAGGTGTTAAAAATACACCATAGCCGAAAATTTTTAGGATTTCAAGGTCAATATAATTTAAAGAAAATCAAAGTAAAACAAGCACCCTAAGCTATTAATTTGTTTTCACTTTCGAGTGTCTACCTTGAGACCTACAACTCCTATTTACAATATTCACAAAAATTCTTCTCAGCCAATTAATCAATTCATCTATTCATCAAATTTTTTCTTTCACATAATAGGTACCTACCTACCTACTTAACGAATTTTTTAACAGCTGGTGAGAGCAAATAAAAAGTTATTATATATTTTTGAAGATTAGCGGGATTCTGCGATCTTTAACGTTAGCAAAATGATCTATAATATCCTCATAAAATTTTTTGTCTTTCGCCAAAAGTTTTACCAATTCCTTTTCAATAGACAACAAACTAATATTTTTCAAACGATCCTGGCTCATTGAATTTCGTAAATAAGTTTTAATTCTCTTAAGAGTGGAAAACGAGCGCTCTACGGAGGCTTAGCCTCCTTAGCCTCCTTTGACTAGCCGCCCCTGATATATATATATATATATATATATATATATATATATATATATATATATATATATATATATATATATATATATATATATATATATATAATATATATATATATATATATATATATATATATATATATATATAGTATAATTCTCCTTTGTTTTATTTGAAATTTCAACTTGACATTTATATGTTGGAACTTTGAATTCTTGATTGAATTATAATGTTCGTAATGTTTTTTGTGAGTTTTTTGATCAAATCGTTAGTATGTAATTGAAAATATTCAACATACCTGCCTACCTACTATGATCCAAATAATTCAAACCCAACAAACCCAAAATTCATTGAAAAGCGAAGGTTTATAAAACTATCTGATTCTTATAAATCAATTTTTTAACATTCATACTTTACATGATGATTATATTATTCTTATATTAACTTATATCTTCTTATATCATTTCAAAGCTAATATGATGCAAGAATTTGGAAACTGCTTTGATACATTACGATATGTTAATCTTTTGAAGTTGGCATAAATGCAGCGCAAAACTGTATTTTAGAGATATCCGATGATTATAAAGTTCGCTGATAAATAATCTAAACGTCACGTTTGCCAATTTGAATGGTTATCTTAGTGTTGTTCCTTCTTACTCTCACTTTTATCTCATGAATTAACGTTTAGTTGATGATATGAAGTAGGGAGAGTATTACTCAATAAAAACATAATTATTATTCAAATCAAATCATTCATGTTTAATAAACTACTTGTTGATTTAGTATGAGTAAGTACCGAGTACTCGTCGCCCTGTGAATTGTGCGTATCTATTTATAGTCCTCTTATATTTAGACTCGTTTCTTACTACGCGACTACATGTGATAGTTTTGTTTTCATTCCACTACCAAACCATCTAAAAGTAGTGTGCGACTGGTATATGCACATGCCGGCTTTGTACAGTTTGTTAGTGCACTTCGACTTCGATATTTAGTAGAACCAGATTTTGCATAACCAGCATAATGAAAGGTGAGTTATTTAGTTAATAGATCGCCTCAATTCCTTATATAACATTGACCTCTTCAACCTTGTGAGACCTTCCGATATTTGAAATGAATATGACCTTTTTACTTTACAATTTCCATCTTAATAATTTCGGCAGTTAACACATGTGATGGTTAATTTTTTAATCAGTACGACATTCCATAATTATATTGAAGAAGACTAGGTTCAAGTGAAATGTATTAGTTGATGTTTATGATGAATATGTCGTTTTGGTCTAAAATCTGCGTATTTTCGCAAAAATATCTATTCCTTTAGTTATATTTTTAGTTACTCATATTATGAAAATATTTGGCAAATTATTATTTCCACCAAAAACCTACTGAAGTACCTACACCACAATCAATAGTCACAATAAGTTAATGAGAATTTCTTGAACAATTTTTTTCCTTTGATGGCGAACAGTTACTTATAATTAACACGAAGGAATTTATTTTTGTTTTGATATCAGGTGCCTAGTCAACAGTTAGTCTTTTTTGTAGGAGTTTCGATGAAACTTTTTTCAAGATGTGGATTATTTACAGACCGATGAATATATAAAATAAATTTTCTGTATCCGTACTTGTTTCAAGGAACAAGGACCATGTAATGGTTTTCTATATATATATATATATATATATATATATATATATATGTATCTATATATATATATGTATATATATATATATATATATATATATATATATATATATATATATATATATATATATATATATGTATATATATATATATATATATATATATATATATATATATAATATATATATATATATATATATATATATATATATATATATATATATAATATATATATATATATATATATATATATATATATATATATATATATATATATATATATATATATATATATATATATATATATATATATATATATATATATATATATATATATGTATATATATATATATATATATATATATATATATATATATATATATATACAAATTCTGTGAAACAAAACACTTTGCTTCATATTCAAGTAGCAACGACAAAATACATTATATAAATATAAATTTTTTCCATCCAAGCGATCGACATAAACTGTAGGTCCGACAATGAGGCAGCATATCCCAGAAATATTTCTATTTATACAAAGGGTGTCCAAACATAAGATTCGCCACTAAACTCGGGTTCCTTGGAATTATCTGCAATAGTTTTTGACTTTATGTCAAATATGTGACAAAATTGCGTCGTTCATAGAAGCATAAAAAAGTTCATAACTTCAGAACCGTTCAAAATATCTCAACCAACTTGTTTTCAGTTTATTGAATAAGCTCCAGCGCATATTTTGAGACTAGGGGGCGAACACCAAGTACGAATTTTGACAATAACTCCATGTTTTTCAAATAGCACATTCTATATTTTATTATATCTTTGCATGACATATTGTAGAGCTCTCCGTAGACATAGGGTTTGTGATAGAAAGTTGTTACAAAATAGAAAATATTGATGATTCTTTTGAAAAGAAAACAAACATGTACAGTTATAATGATATGATAAATTTTATCTTCAAAAAAACTATGAACATTCCTATTTTGGAACAAATCTCGATAGTTTTACATAATAACCCTATAAACCAGCGGTCGCCAAACTTTTTGACCTCACGGACCAGTTAATTCATAATTTAAATCCCGCGGACCAATAATAGGATTTTTTAAGTGTTAAATATATTTATAAAAAAAAAATTGTGATCAAAGAACACATAAAATGTACCTAGTTAATAAAATGAAACTATTGATAGTAACCAAGTTATGAAAGCTTTATTAATAAACCATAATAAAATAAACAAAAATTGTACAAACAAAAAAATTAAAAGATGGTTTAAATATACCAAACTTTTAGCGTTATACATTCCTAGTGTGATGGATGTTCCTGCTTATTCGAAATAAGATTATGGATATTTGGATCCAATGTTGTTACTGCAAGACGGAGAACTGCATTTATTTCAAGCCGAGATCGGTACCAGTGTGTGACTGTGACAGATGAAAAGGCCTTTTCACATAAATAAGTTGTGGAGAATTGAATCAGAATTTTCATCGCCTGTTCACTAAGCAAAGGGTATTCACTTTTTATGGAAAGCCAAAACTGAAGTCTTGATAAGGATGAATGAAATTTAAATTTGAGAGTTTCGTCGGACGATAGGTCGATGAGGCTTTTTTTTAGATGCATGCTTAACTTACTATCCTGAATGTTCGCTGCAAACGGATCTATTATTCACATATTACCATGTCTGGGATCTTCATTCTTTGGGTAATAACGACCAAAAGATTCTGTAAGTGATTCCAAGTGCTTTT
Source organism: Cynegetis impunctata (assembly GCA_030704885.1). NCBI lineage: Eukaryota > Metazoa > Arthropoda > Insecta > Coleoptera > Coccinellidae > Cynegetis > Cynegetis impunctata. Next base: position 1,123,260 of record JARQZK010000723.1, read on the forward strand.
TAACTAGGGTTACCACATGCTGGTTAACATCACTATCCTTCATGTATTCATCAAAATTAGAAAACATTTGCAGATCGTCTTCAACCAACCGCGTTTAGTACAGTAATATTTTCTTTTGAAACGCATCCATTTTACTTCGTAGTGTGAACACGTCCTTAAGTTGTCCTTGCAAAGATATGTTTAGTTCATTTAACAGGGAAAAAATATCTACCAGGTATGCAAGCTTTGCTAACTATTTATTGTCAAACAAGCATTTTTGCAATTTCGGATTATTAACCCTCTTTGAGTGACAATTACAATCCCCAAATTTTTGGGGAATTGAATCATGTTTTAATGCATCTTAAAACATAATTTAACATGGTGAGTAAGTATATTCCACATTTTTCTGCGGACCAGCGAAATTTTCTTGCAGACCACTAGTGGTCCGCGGACCACCACTTTGGCAACCGCTGCTATAAACTGTATATCCACAGAAAGCTCTTCACAATTGTCATGCAACGATGTAAATATAGGGAGTTCCATTTCAAAAAATAGAGTTAAAGCCATTCGTAACTTGTCATCTTCAAAAAATCGTAGTAGCTGAATATCGCCTCCGAGTTGGATGGGACACCCTGTATATAAATATAAATATTTTTAGGATATGACTCAAAACTCGATAGCTTGGATAAAAAAAGTCAAGGAGCTTGCACGCATCCCTGTATCACCCTGTATATATTATACATGTGAATTGATAAAGAGAAAAACTCTGTATGAAATTTTATTAACAAAATTCAATAAATTCTCCTATTTTTTTCAGGAGCTTGGGTGACTTTAGCTACCAATGATTCCTATTCACTTGGTGCCCTTGTGTTGGCATATTCGTTAAAGCAGGTAGGAACAACACAGGAACTGGCTATTTTGGTAACTCCTGGAGTCACGAATTCAATGAGGTGAGTCATTTCAAAAATGCTTTCTGCAATTAGCTACAAACTAAGCTCTGACAGAGAAACGCAACATATAAGTTTTCGATGTATTATTATTGCGTTACAAAATAATATTTATCATTTCCTTGCATTCATTCTTCTTCCTAGCGAATAAGTATCATGAGACATAGTTTGTAAAAACATGTCATAAACTTTCCAAACAAATGGTATTACAAAATATGCGGCTGTGGTTTTGAAATGATTAGATGAGACATGAACAATGATGTCTTTGAAAGCGATTTTCGCAGTTACAGTGATATTGAGCATCTCTAACAAGTTGGATGCCAGTATGCCCCGTGGGCTGGAATAAAAATAAATGAATAAATGTAATGAAAATTAACTTTTATTATTCTTTTGACTTTTAAGAAATGAAATCATATATTTATTTCACAAAAAAATTGAGATCATACTCGTGGCACCTAGCTCACTAGGTGAAACAATATTCTCTGGAAGCCAGGAGCATCACCAGTGATATTAGTGGCAAAAGTAATATCCCCTAAGGCAGCACTCGACTTCAAACCAATCAGTATCTATCTCAGCAAGTACATAATTGTTGTTTGTCGCTTCTATTACAGTATTATATTCTTCCAGTTCACTTAAATCGTCTTCACTGTTTTTCAATTCTTCTGTCATCCTCCTATTCAGAACTTGAATCTTGAAATAATCTATTGAACTATCGCTGTCTCCTTCCATATACCTTCTAACCACCTCCTCAAGTACACATGTTGTCAGCGATATTATGTCTGTGACTAATTTTGATTTGCAGAATCAATTATTCCCTTCTTTCCGTTATTTATGCTGGTTAAAGGTAAAGACTTCACTTTTATTGGATATCAATAGTATAATGAATGATAAAATGAAAACGAAAAAAACACAAGGCACGTGTACACTTTCATAAAAGAAAATGAATTGATGATATTAGGAAACTATTCGAATCATTATTATATTATCCATAGAAACCACTGATCATCTATATTCAATCTTGTGATACGCCCTAACAGAATTCGCTGGCGGGCTGATTTATGTTGAAATTTAAAATTTGTTTATTCTTCCCAGGTCACATAATACCTTGTAGGCATTAGTTACAGGCCGCGGCTATTGTGTTCAATGAAAGCGAGAACCGACTATGCTACAAGGGTGATTTTGGTGAACATCCCCAGTGATGTTCATGGCAAGCAACGTAGTACGCTATTATAATGTTATCACTATAGAATCATGAAGTTAATTAGGAGAATGTGAAAAGTTACAAGAATAGGTTGGGCTTATCAATATAAATTCTCCATTTGTACGTTTGAGGAAGCACGGAAATACTGAGATTAGTTTGATGATTTAAAAAATATTGATGTGGTTATTATGAAAGGTTTCAAAAACTCTCAAAGATTCTAATTAATTTACACTAAATTTTGTCACATTGTGATGCACGTTTCTACTATAGTAGTTATTCTTTGGACAGTGTTACCTAGATAACTAATGTGTCATCAGAAATGAACATACCTACCTTATAGGTGTAAATCTACCATGTTATCTTGGGCAGTGTTCGAAAAACCACTAGTAAAGGCAAAACGTGAGTTTCAATCTAATATAATTTAGTGTGAATCTTTTGAAATAAAGTGTTTTATTTCATTTATAGGAAAAGGAAACTACGTAAAACATGGTTTTTATGAGCTAAGTTGCCTTTGTCTTTTGACAAAAGCAAGAATATCTCAAAAAAAAAATGGAAATCAACATCCAACTACCTTAGAATAGTTAAGAATTGAGGAATAAATACAATACTCGGCCATTAGCTTGGTTTTTAAAATGCTTCATGGTTCTACCTTTCTTTAATCACTTCGAAAACCCAGATATATACTGTATTATAATTATGTGAGTCTGACTACAACATCGGCACACAACTGCAGTCGCAATACCATTCATTTTGGTAGTTTTTAACATAATAAAGTTACCTATTGTGTTAAGCATTATTATCAACTTTAAAGTACTATATTCAGTCGAATTAGGTACTGAATAATTATTATTAACTTTTAGTTTAGTCCGCCATTAAATTAATGGTTATGAAGAAAATATATTATTTCCCGTATTATTTTTCTTTTTTTCGGGTGTTATGATAACTTATGAGGCGGTGGTACATGTTCTATAATAATATAATCAGAAATACTCAAGTCTATGTGGGCAATAAATAGGGTGGCTATTTATAGAAAAAAATTAAAATATGGCTATTCTTCTGTAGTATTTAACGCATTGTTCCATGTTTTCTATTCATTTTGAAGCCAAGTTTCTTTGACTTCGAATTATAGATAATGGCCTCCTTGAATACTAAAAATAAATTTAATTTATCAACCTATATTACAAACGCAAGGTTTCAGTTGATCCAGAATTATGTGAAATATTTATTTATATTGAAACAATGGTTAAAAATAACAATTTACACATTTATTATAAAAAAAAAATAACGCATGACGCACGTTTCGGTGGAACTTCACCTTCTTCAGATGCTAATCTATATATAATAGATTAGCATCTGGAGAAGGTGGAGTTCCACCGAAACGTGCGTCATGCTAATTTTCGAGACAATCAATTCGTAAAGAAATATTCAAATGCATTTTCCTCGAAAATACTGCTTCCTAGCGACGTATGAGTAGAGTGCCTTATTTGTATGAAAAGCTTCATATTATATATATAAATATATACGCACGTTTCGGTGGAACTTCACCTTCTTCAGATGCTAATCTATATATAATAGATTAGCATCTGGAGAAGGTGGAGTTCCACCGAAACGTGCGTCATGCGTTATTTTTTTTATAATAAATGTGTAAAGTGTTATTTTTAACCATTGTTTCAATATGTTTATTAATTTTTACCAAGTATCGGCCCAATCAATCCGAAATATTTATTTTTCTATTTTTCAAATACAGGCTTTTTCTTCTTCTTATGAATAACTCAATTATGTTTTCAAATTAGTAACCTAGTTCTATCAAAATTGTATTACTATGTCTATCAATATTTTGGTATTATCATTCGTTTTAGTATCACCTTAAATGTCAACACTATATTCAATATGCATCTAACCTTAGTCAAAAGTGGAAAATCATTATCTACAACAAATTCAGGTGGATTTTGGAGGATTTCTGCACTCTAAACCCCCACCAAATTGAATTGGAGGGATGAAAATTTTCTAAGGAAATGCCCGTTGGTAGTAAAAATTTGTTTAAAGATTTGCCAACATGAACAGCTCATCCAGATTGACTTAGAAAGTTGAAATTTCTTACGTGGATTGAGTTAAAGTATTGCTTATCTTCATTATCTGATGATAGAGTAAGAGCATTGAAATTTGGAAGGTGTGTTGAGTTTATATTAGGGAAGTGCCCACAATGGGTTTTAATTGATAAATTCCATCGCCGCCATTTGAATGTTACATTTCAAGCGTTTTTGAGGATTTTTCACAATTGAGCGTCCGTGCTGCCACTTCAAATTCAGATGGATTAATTTTCAAAATGTTGGAGGATAAAGTTGAATTCAAATCATACTCAGATGAACTTTCACACAATACTGTATATTCGTCTAAGTGAGGAACAATACAATTTTTTGGTACTTTCAATCAAATGTGATTTTATCTGACGGTTCAACACTTAACCTTTCTGCCAGAGCAGTAATCGTGGAAGCATTTTCAACATCAAAATCCATTTAATCTAAGTGACAAGTGAATATGACTGCAGTTTCAATATTAATTCAAAGTAAATTTACTGCTGTATGTACAGTATACAGTGGCGGGGCCAGACCTTAATTTGATGTGGGCAAGGTACATTTCGCGGGGCTCTCTTCTTTTTTCCCAATATGCATCGATTAACTTTTGACAGCTGGCTAAATTTCATTAACTGTTCGCTTTAAATTCTTTGGTCTAAGTAATTAACAGATTAAAATCTGTTTTTTACCGGCTTTTAGGAGACTGTATAGGTTGTTCGCTGTCTTCATAATCAAACATGCTCTTCTCTTTGGCTACCCTTTTATTTTTGAAGTCTTTAGGTAGATCATAACTGCTTTTCTCAATAATTTTCAAAACCGAATCACAATCACTAAGTGAGTCTGATTGTCTGTTTGATTTTTTAAGCTTTCGTTGCATTGAACAACTTCGTCAAATTGCAGTAATAAAGCCTTCACTGTCCCAGTTCTGATCTCCCACCTGGTGTCTGATAAAGGCTTCATAGTGAGCTTCAGTTTGCCTTTGATTAATTTCAGCGTTTGCTGGAACTTGAAAATAGCAAATGAATTTTTTCAATAAAACCAGAAAATGTTTTTGCTACCACAGAAGAATTTGCGTCTACTAACAGTAGATTCCAGCTATGACAACCGCAGTATAAAAAATGTTCTAATGTAACTTAACTATTTACGATTACCATATTTGCACCATTGTCATATTCTTGGCCACGACAGTTTTGACTATCTAAGCAATTTTTTTCTAGCTCTCCCAGTATTGTATTAGTTAAGTTTTCTTCAGTCGTCTCAGTGACAGCAAGAAATCCAAGCAAGTTTTCTATTGTGATTATTGATGTATTACAATATCTTAAGATAGCTGACATTTGTTCAATTCAATTCTGATACAGTATCTAGTGCAGTCCAGTAAAAATAAATAATATATTGTCAAATCACTTCATCTATAACTGTTATGTTAATATATATATATATATATATATATATATATATATATAATAATTATGTATATGTATATTTATATATCTGCCGGCCCCAGCGCCAGGCCCCCAGGCGCGCGGCGGCGTGCGCTGTCCCCCGCGCCATACGCCCCCTCTATATATATATATATATATATATATATATATATATATATATATATATATATATATATATATATATATATATATATATATATATATATATATATATATATATATATATATATATATATATATATATATAGTTGCACAACGCGTTTCGCTGACACTACAGCTTCTTCAGATGTAAATTTCAAACTGCGTTTGAAATACGCGCCTTTGATAAGTTCATAAAATCTTCATTAACTATTATTTAATTTGCCAAAGTTTTCGGAGTCGCGTTGTCTGCCCTTTTCTAGTTTAAATTATTCCACGGCGCATTACCGTAATATAAATTGGCAAAAATATGACTAATCGTAAGAGATGTATTGAAGCAAATGGAACTTGTATATTTTCATTATTTTATATATTAATTTTTTCTTTAATAACATGAAACTAATAATTAATGTGATGAATGAGCTTGAAAATCGTTGTATCTTTTCTCAAAACCTGGAAGTTAATTTTACACAACATCAAGTAAAATTTAACCGCCCAAAAATTCAGATTTTTTCAGCTTTTCACTTTAATTTTTGAGTTATGCCATAGTTTGGACACTTCTGTGGCTAGAGAATACATAGAAAATACCATAAATAAATATTATATATATATATATATATATATATATATATATATATATATATATATATATATATATATATATATAAAAAAAAAATAAAAAAAAAAATATATATATATATATATATATATATATATATATATATATATATATATATATATATATATAATTATTTATTCGAATTGTTGTTGCCTGTGAACTATTTCTAATCTCTTGATAATTATAAGCAATAACAGGCTTGTTGAAAAAAAGTTTTGATAAAGCCACGAATGTCGTGGCGAAACGTCAACTTTTTAATAAAATCGAGTTTTTTAAGATTCTACCATCCTGTTATTGCTAATAATTATCAAGAGATTATATATATATATATATATATATATATATATATATATATATATATATATATATATATATATATATATATATATATATATATATATAGCATAATTTTAATAAAATAATATATTTAATTGTGCTGGATTTAATCGTCGACTGATAGTGAAATTTCATCGATAGAGTCAAATAAAAGTTAATATCAGCTTAAACGTTTATTATAGTTGGTATCCACCTAAGAAAAGTTGCCAACTTTTGTGTTGGGAACAAGTGTTGGGGACAAAAATTTCTGTTATTACCTCCTGTTAGCAACAAAAGTTGGATACAAGTGTTTGAAACCGTATTTATGTTTTTGGTGGTAACATCAAAAGAATACGCTTGTCGCAGATATTTGTCACTCTTTCAGTTGGGAACATTTGTTCCAAACAGAAACATGTCTTTTAACGTCACGTGGACGAACGAGTTAGCTTGCATAATATCAATAATATCATCGTCGATCGGAGACATTGCCGATGGGGGAGACAGCTTGTTGTCAATTGAAATTTTTCTCAAATTGTTTTCAACTCGGCGAAGACACAATGGAAACACAAGTTGGAGAGTTTCAAACAGTTGGAAACACTAAAGTTGCCAACAATTTCGGTGGATACCCACTATTAAAGACGTGTGTTTTTACAACTACATATATCAGATGGACTGTTTGCAAACTGCAACTTAAGGGGAACAAAATAAACATTTAGAATATGAACTCAAAATTCACATTCACTAAGAAAATAATTGTATTAAATGTTGTTTCTGTATCATAAGAAAAATTCAATGCGCATTAGAGTATTAGGTACTGATTTATTTTAGTATCGTACTAGAAATACTTCGCTTCTCCCAAAATATAATTATTTCTTGCCTCTATATATAAATATCAAATCATTCGCACGTAAACATTTATTTATAACAACACGAATCCCCAAGTTGTTCATAAACCGTTTGAATACTGGATAGCAGTAAATTATCGTGTGTATATCTCAAATAGATCCATATTTATGTCCGGGTATCTATATTGCGTTACTAAACTTCATCAGTATCTGCACTGGAATAAGCATAAATTGTTCTTCGGTCACAAAATGTCATATCTACCAGACTTAAAATACATATTCTTTCTGTATGCAAATGTGCAAATTCTATGAGGAGCATTTGAAAAAACGTGAGATTTTCTTTCTTCTTCAAGTTCTTTTCATGCAGCTTTAATTTTGAAATATTTATTTCAATTAGCGATAACGATAACTTGTTCTGTGTTTCATTCATTGTTTTTTGACAATTGAAAACTGCTCAAATAGAAATTTCGTTTGAATTTGTTTGTTTTTTAGAAACCGGTCATGTCGGGTTAGGTGAAATCAATTTTTGTTGATTCATTTGATATCTATGCTTCATTGAATTTTTGCGGCTGTAGACGTCTTCAGTCCAATATCAGTAGTCACTTCTGCTAATATTAGAAAGTTAGGGAATCCACTATTATGTACATTTACGTGGGCAATGGATTGTGATGTGGAAGTCATACGAGTCATATACTATATATATATATATATATATATATATATATATATATATATATATTTATATATATATATTTCTATATATATATATATATATATATATATATATATATATACATATATATATATATATATACATATATATATATATATATATATATATATATATATATATATATATATATATATATATATGTATATATATATATATGTATATACATATATACTCTCAAAAAACTCGATTTTATTAAAGAGTTGACGTTTCGCCACGACATTCGTGGCTTCATCAAAACATTTGAAAACATTGAAATTTCTTTGACATTTATTGATTTGAAAAAAATTTGAATAGAAAAAGACTACTATGTTTCACTAAAATTTTTCGGCTGTGGCCGTTCTTTGTTATTTATTACGTGCTATTCAGTCCAATATTAACATTCAAATCTGTTATTATTAGATGGTAAGGGAAATCACAGAAACCTTTACCCACATAATGTTCGAAATAGGTTCAAATTATTTTGATTTTGAAAAGTCAAAGAATAGGGTACCTACTATTTATCTTCTTTTCAAAAATTTCTCATTACCGCTGTGGCCGTCTTCAATTATTAATTACGTGCTATTTAGTCCAATATTAACAGAGAGGTCTGTTGATATTGGTCAACTTTTTAAAAAAATCGAGTTTTTTGAGATTCAACAAGCCTGTTATTGCTAATAATTAGCAAGAGATTAGAAATAGTTCACAGGCAACAACAATTCGAATATATATATATATATATATATATATATATATATATATATATATATATATATATATATATATATATATATATATATATATATATATATATATGTATATATAGATTCCTCAATGCACATCAAATAAGAAATACATAATTGAAATGAGGAATGTCCAGGCTGTTTGAATTGAATGATTTTTATTCAATTACTCAGACAAAGGCGTTCATGGTCATAACGCAATTTGAATACACATTGCCTGATCCAGTTTCAACGATCAAAATAGCAAAATATAATCACAAAGGATGACGAATTTAAAATTTTCACCCACTACAGAAAGTACGCATCATCTAATAATAATGATGAAATGAGGAATTCTGGCACTAGTTATATATCAGTAGCAGAAGTTTTATATCTCAATAAATTTTATATTCTGCCAAAGCATTCTGTATATTTCCAACGTCGTAGTATATAGAATATCGTCAAAATATGAGCGGAAGCAATAACGGCATGAATGTAAGACAATAATGACATTTCAATTGAAAATTAACATGTTGAACATAGATAATTTATATACAATGGTGAGAACTAATAATTGTAATAGAACAAACACTACTGGTAACAATCTTCACAAATATGCATTTGAGTAATAATGCATTATGCCCGTTTCGAAGTAATACTTCTTGGATAGGTGCTGACTAAATAATGTTTAAATTCTACCCGATTGTGTTTCATTAAATTTAAATATAATTTTTTTTACTCAATGAGCAAACTGAACTTAGTAATTCCCTGCTATTAAACCTGGTATTTGAACCCTCTTAATAGTTAACCACTCCAAATAAGTAAATACCTGTTATACAGTTCTAGGAATCATAAATACAACCCCCTGTTATTAATACCTATTAGGAGAACATTTCAGATAATATATAAAAACTGTGATATATTTTGAGAATTACCAAGCTAGTTAGTCGAGTACTTAGCGTACGCTGGCTAGTATTTGGGAGGACTCGGGTTCAAACCCCGGGGCCGATTGGTCTGCCATGAGTTTTTTTCAAAGGTTTCCTCATGGTAATGTAAGTCACTGCTTGCAAACTTATAAGGCGAATGCTGGGCCAGTATTAATCCTCTGAACCCTACCCACACTTCCCATGTTCCATAAATATCCCGTCTCACCTATCCTTAATGCACTTGTACATACAAGTGTATCCTCTGATCTGGCTGAAGGAGTTAATCCCAAACTCAAGCTGCCCGCCTCCCTGACACATACTTCAGGGAGGAATGAAACACGTGTGTTTCCTTTTCTTTAAGAACTAGTCTGTAACTAAATCTGATGAAGACACATTGTTGACGAAACAATTGTCATTTAATTGTAAATATATTGAAAATTAATTTTAAATGAACGTGTTCTTATTTCTTCATATTTTCATATATATATATATATATATATATATATATATATATATATATATATATATATATATATATATATATATATATTTACGCAGTTAAATGTTTGTTGCTCAAACGATACTTGGAGATCAATATTTCTTATTTCGGAATTCTCAGAATAGGTGGTTTCAGAAGAATCCTTTGATAAATTGATAATATAATTTCTCCCAAAGTATTTGTGATCAATCTCAATTTTTTTATGGTAATTCGTGATGACAGCACATTGTCACTAGTTGATGAAATTCGTCGTTACTATGTGATAATTTAACATGATGAACAGAAACAAAACTTGAAGTTACTACGTTTATTATCACAAAAACACTGTGAAAAATATAAATGGTTTGACAGTATTTTCACTCCATAATTTTACAATATTCAAGAAACTAGTTGGGCAGAACTTTCGAGAAAATCAAGAGTTTCGTGACGAAACGTCAATTTATATATATATATATATATATATATATATATATATATATGAAAGTATTTTGTTCCTGTTTATTGATAATATAAGAAAGGAAATTTTTGTAATACTATTTGTATTCTGAAAGTCTCGTGATAGTATACTACAATTTGAGTGTAGGAAATCTTCAGTCTTTGTTAAAAATTATTCAATGTTGTCCGTCTCCTAGGTTATGAGGTACAATTGTACCTTTGAGACTCTCAGAATACAAATAGTGTCTCAATTTCATTGATAAAGGGGACAAGGGTCTCCGAAACGTTTGAAGACAAGTTTCTGAATAAATTGACATGTTATAAAATTTCTTTATATATATATATATATATATATATATATATATATATTTATATATATACATATATATATATATATATATGTATATATATATATATATAATATTATATATATATATATATATATATGTATATATATATATATATATATATATATATTATATATATATATATTATATTATAATATATATATATATATATAAAAATATATATATATATATATATATATATATATATATATATATATATATATATATATATATATATATATATATATATATATATATATATATATATATATATATATACATTACGGAAACAGCAAGCGATAACGATTTTTCATATATACTTTGCCAAGGCATATAATGTATACTTGAAAAACAAGAATACTTTTATAATTTTGCAATGCGATTTATTGAAAGGTGAAAATTTGTAATTCTAAATATGTGTGTTATGTTATTAATGAAAATTTGAAGAAAATTCAAATATTTACACAAGCACTCCAAAAATTTTAGTTTCACCTTTCATATTCATTTAGGTACGTTAACGAAAATACTTGGTAGAAATTTAAAAGTTATTTCAAACAAATCAAAGGCCATGCATGCATTTAGAAAATCTTGAATTACATAGATGACCTCATGACACTTCTTGTCTGTTAATGAAAGTTAAATTCTTGAACCTATGATATCTCTAAATCGATGTCAGTATTATCGATATTTTGATAAATCGAAAGGTTTTAGAATATGATCAATTAATTTGGTTCTCAATTTACAATCTTGGGTTCATGTTCCGTAACATATCTTCAGAAATTGTTTGTCACTAATAAGTATATATTTTATAGAGTTTGTCAGTAAGCTTCGTCCCTGAAGTTGTATTTTCTCCTCATTTTTTCAGTCAATTTGGAGGGGCTGCTAAGGTGTACAAAACCTGTACGAAAAAAAATGAAATCTCTATTTTAAAATGACGGTGTTAAAACAAACAGCTAAAACCAACAAAAAACAATTAACTAATCAACTTCATCCCCGTATGCAATCTCAACCCTGTAACTCAATGTTAACGAGTTGACGAAAAAATGTTCACAAAAAAAATGACGGCGGTTTAGGAGAAAAGTTGAAACCACCACAAAGCACGTCCATAGCATTAACTCACTTTTTGGGTAAATTTGGTCAAATTTTGGACCGGTATTTATTTTTATTTATTTGTCTTTTTCCAGGAAACAATGAAAAAATTTCATTATTTCATGATTTATAAATAATAATATTCTTAGTTGAAAAAAATTCAAGCGAAAACGTGTATAATAATCAAAGTAATAATATGCAAGTGCAAGGTAGTCAGAATACATACCTATGCCTAAAATCAACTTGTGAACAAATATTAAAATTATACTTATAGTGGCAGTGTAATGAGTTTTTGTGACACACACAAGTAAGGATTGAAAACTGTTGAAATGCATTTTACAAACGATGAAACTGTTAATATAATTGCGGTATATTTCGAATGTCTTCATAGTGCGGCATTGGCCCAAAAAGTTCACAGAGCTTTCTATCCAAATCGGCGTTTACGCCATGTGAGAATTTTTCCGCGTTTAGTCCAAAATTTGCGTAAACACTGGCACCTTTTGACCTTAAGAATTCCAGATAAAAATTCTCTATATTCCCCAAATATGCGCAACTAATTCTCCCATGGCGTGAACGCCGATTTGGTTATCGGGCTCTCTATACTCTTTGTGTCAATTCCGCATTTTGAAGATATTCAAAATATAACGCAATAATATCAACAGCTTCATCATTTGTATACGCTTTTCAATAGTTTTGAGTCCTTGTATGTGCCACAAAAACTGACGACACTGCCCTTATAAGTATAATTTTAATATTTTTTGACAAGTTCATTTTAGGCATTTGTTTTTCCTCCCTGGCCTACTCTTCATATTCTGACTACCTTGCACTTGCATATTATATTAATTGATTATATGCCCCTACACGTTTTTGCTTGAATTTTTGGAACGAAGAATACTATTATTTAAAAATCATAAAATCATGAAATTTCGTCATTGATTCTTGAAAAAGTATAAATAAATAAAAATAAATAACAGTTTTATGGCGTCTTTTCAGAATTTCATGATGATTGAATTTTCTTTCTTCGATATCTTAGGCAAGAAATAAGATATCGAGATACGGTTTTTACTAGCCTATTTTAGTATCATTACACTATATTATTATCGTAAAAAAATCAGATTATTGTATTTGATTCTTCAGATAAATTGGCAATTTTCTGTTATTATATCAAAAAACGCGCTCTAGCGGCATCACTAAAAATTTGACATATCACAGATAAAATGGTTTTGATGTAACAATAAATGCTTTTTTCAACGAGATCAACGTTGTTGAAATCCGTTCAGTCGTTCAGGAGTTGAAGCTGTTCATTCAAAAAACATTGAATCTCCCCCACCACTTCATTTCAATAGATACGTCAAAAAGTTGCAAAGAAAAATTACTCGAATGAAGCTTAGCTTAAGAAAGGAAATAATTATATATATATATATATATATATATATATATATATATATATATATATATATATATATATATATATATATATATATATATATATATATATATATATATATATATATATATATATATATATATATATATATATATATATATATATATATATGTTATATCGTATGTTGTCTCGGTTAGTAGAATGAATCTGAGAAAGATTCCGGGGTTCAATCCGATTTCGGAAGTTTTGTTTGCGCTGAGAAGCACCGTTTGTTTCACGACGTTTCGCCAAAATCTCATTTGGCATTTTCAAGTGGCATTTTCAAGCACTTGAAAATGCCAAATGAGATTTTGTCGATTCGTCGTGAAACAAATGGTGCTTCTCAGCGCCAACAAAACCTCTGAAATTGGAATGAACTCCGTAATCTTTCTCTGATTCTTATATATATATATATATCTATTTTTATATATTTTCAAATATATATATATATTTATATATATATATATATATATATATATATATATATATATATATATTAATATATATATAAATATATATATATATATATATATATATATATATATATATATATATATATATATATATATATATATACGAGGTATGGCAATTTGAAACCCGGAATCGAGCTCCGAGGGGCAGATAAATTAATTTTCGGCGAAATTTCGATCATAATCCTTCACAGTAGTCTCCTTGGAGTTCCACGCACCGCTTCCACCTCCGCTCCCACGCCTCGAAGCACCCACGGTAGTCGTCTTCAGTTAGGGTGTTCAGCGCCACCGTCGCAGCTTCTTTCGCCTCCTGTACACCGCCGTGGTGGGTCCCCTTCAGGTACTGCTTCATCTTTGGGAATAGGAAGAAGTCGCAGGGAGCGAGGTCGGGGCTGTAGGGGGGGTGCGGCAACGTTGCGATGCTTTTTTTGGCTAAAAACTCGCGAATTCGTATCGACGAATGTGCAGGTGCATTGTCATGATGCAAGAGCCAACCATTCTCCGCGAGTTCGGGCCTCACGCGGAAAATACGGGCCCTCAGCCGCTCAAGGACACCTTGGTAGTACAGTCCGGTCACTGTTTGTCCCTCTGGAACGTATTCCCGATGAATTACGCCTTTGATATCAAAGAAAATTACGAGCATGGACTTCATTTTTCGATTTGGACATCCTGGCTTTCTTCGGCGCTCCCCCCCGCGTTCCACCCACTGCTGACTCTGTCTACGCGTTTCGGGATCGTACTCGAATATCCAAGATTCATCTCCGGTTACCACAGTACTCATCCAGTCCCTCCCATCTGTCTCAATTTTCACTAAAAGGTGACTGCAGATGGACATTCGAAGGTGTTTTTGGTCCAACGTGAGCATATCTGGCAACATCATTGCACAAATCTTACTCATGTCTAGCTCCTCGTGTAAAATCTGCCTAATGGTTTCCTTATTGATGTTTAACTTGTAGGACAACTCTCGGAGTGTTAAACCGACGGTCTGATGTTACCAACGTGCGGATACGATCGACATTGGTGGGGGTACGAGAGATGACGGCTGCGCCCGACCTCGGATCGTCCTCTATCGAAAACACGTCCCTCCCTGAACCGCTTTGCCCACTCGAACACGGCAGTTTTCGACAGAGAATCATCTCCATACACGTCTTCAAGTTAACTAAAGATATCCGCGAAGTTTTCGTTTGTTTGAAACAAATATTCGATAACCGGGCGTTACACATTAATTAGGTCACTCATTTTCGCGACGTATAGAAAACACCTTTCTATACAAAAACACGCGGGAAACACAAACTAAACGTGAATACCGCGTTCAAAATTTAAACTGGTACTACTGAAGAGTCCCCCTCTTTCGAACGAGACCAGAACGCGCCGGCTGGTGTGTTTAGTTTGGGAGATATCGGCCGATTCCGGGTTTCAAATTGCCATACCTCGTATATATATATATATATATATATATATATATATTATATATATATATATATATATATATATATATATATATACAGTGCTTTCATGATGAAAGGAACAAATTCATTAAAAAATTAGGTTTCTATTTCATGTTAAAATCCTCGGACAGGTCGATTAGTATTTTTATTTGGGCATTTTTCGCAATAAAAATTTTGTATACAGGGTGTCTCATTCAAGAGCTATGGCTTTGTCATTAGTTTTTTTAAAGGTAATACCCTGTATATTAATTTCACTTTACAATTCTACGATAAATTCTTATCACTTTTTGTGAACATACCATATGCCTCAACTCGATGGATTGCCAGAAACGGAGATAGTGGGTAATGAGAGGTACGATATGAAAACACACAAATGTAATTACTAATTTAATTTTTACATATGTTCAATCTGTTGTCCGTTTTACTTCGAGACATTTTTGAAGTCGATTCAATGTTTCCCGTTGCACATTTTTCAATTACTTCTGGACTGATAAGTCTTATTTCCTGCCTGATTCTCTCTTTTAGATCATCAATATTATTTGGTCTATTCAAATAAACTTTAGACTTCAAATAACCCATAAGAAAAAATCCAATGGGGTTATGTCCGGTGATCTTGGCGGCCACTCAATCGGACCTCTCCGTCCTATCCATCTGTTGGGAAAAGTTGCATCAAGAAATTGTCGAACAGCGATTGAATAGTGAGGAGGTGCCCCCATCTTGTTGAAACCATATCTCGTTATTAGTATGTCAGGATCTTGTGGGTTAGGAAACAAAACAGCTAAAGCCGGAATGAGTTCGAACTGGAGAAAGTTCAAGTAGTCCTCTCCGTTTAGTGTTCCTTCAAAAAAATAGGGACCAACTATACGATTTCGAACAATCGCTGCCCATGTATTAATTTTTTGAGGCCGCTGTGTGTGGCATTCTTGCATCCAATGAGGATTCTCGGTCGCCCAATACCTACAGTTTTGTCTGTTGACGTGGCCATTTAAAGTAAGTGGTAAAGGTGGCTTCATCAGAAAAAGTTATGTTTGTAATGAAATTTAGATGTTGATTATGAATTTCAAGAATCTGCTCACAAAACTGTACTCTGCGGTCAAAATCGTCTTCTAATAATTCATGTACCAGCTTAATTTTATAGGGATGATACTTATTTACCTTAAGTATTTTATGCACGGACCCTACTGATAAATTGAAATTATTGGAAATTGTAGTAATGGATGTATGAGGGTTATCTTGGGTTTCTAGTAGAACGTTCAGCACTGTTTCTTCAGATACTCTCGGTGGTCTTCCTTTAGGTAAATCTCTAACGTGGCCGTATCTCCTGAATTTTGATTCAATTTTGCTGACTGTCGATCTAGTAATTGGCGGACGATCAGGATGATTTTCATTGAATAGATTGCAGACTTCTTCTTGTGAACGCACCCTATCACCAAACCAATCATCATAAGTACTTCAATACGTTCTCTCTCAAGTAATTGCATTTTCTTAAACAATGAAGTAGTGTAGTGCCTGGAGCGTTAAAAACGTGAAAACTGCGGACTATACAGCACCAGTGAATGAATTCAGATGGTACATGTGAAATTTCATTCTTCAGATTTAATGACAATGTTTACCTAAATTTTTTTTTGTACTTTTAATCCACATTTTATATCTCCAGGTGCTCCAATATCTCCGTTATAAACATGGAATCTATCAAGTTGAGGCATATGGTATGATCACAAAAAGTGATAAGAATTTATCGTAGAATTGTAAAGTGAAATAATATACAGGGTATTACCTTTAAAAAAACTAATGACAAAGCCATAGCTCTTGAATGAGACACCCTGTATACAAAATTTTTATTGCGAAAATTGCCCAAATAAAAATACTAATCGACCTGTCCGAGGATTTTAACATGAAATAGAAACCTAATTTTTTAATGAATTTGTTCCTTTCATCATGAAAGCACTGTATATATATATATATATATATATATATATATATTATATATATATATATAAATATATATATATATATATATATATATAATTATTTATTCGAATTGTTGTTGCCTGAGAACTATTTCTAATCTCTTGATAATTATTAGCAATAACAGGCTTGTTGAATCTGAAAAAACTCCATTTTATTAAAAAGTTGACGTTTCTCCACAAAAAAGTTTTGATAAAGCCACGAATGTCTTGGCGAAACGTCAACTTTTTAATGAAATCGAGTTTTTTGAGATTCAACAAGCCTGTTATTGCTAATAATTATCAAGAGATTATATATATATATATATATATATATATATATATATATATATATATATATATATATATATATATATATATATATATATATATATATATATATATATATATATATTTATATATATATAATATATATATATATATAATATATATATATATATATATATATATATATATATATATATATATAGATATATATATATATATTTATTTATTTCTTCACTTATATTGTAGATCTTCTATATATCAAACCTTTTATTTCTAGGACAAGACTATCTGAAGTATTCAATCTAGTAAAAGAAGTAAATGTGCTAGACTCTAGGGATCAGTCAAATCTAAGATTGTTACAGAGACCGGAATTAGGAATCACATTCACGAAATTACATTGCTGGCGACTAACTCAGTATGAAAAATGCGTATTTTTAGACGCAGACACTTTGGTAAGTGAGAATTTAGCCATTCTGTTTTGTTCACAATATTATTTAGTGCTATAGACCAAGCTAGTTAGTCGGGTACTTAGCGTACGCTGGCTAGTATTTGGGAGGTCTCGGGTTCAAACCCCGGGGCCGACTGGTCTGCCATGAGTTTTTTTCAGACGTTTCCTCATGGTAATGTAAGTCACTGCTTGCAAACTTACACACACTTCTGGGAGGAATGAAACACGCGTGTTTCCTTTTCCAGCGCTATTGAAAAATAATCAAAATGCTACGTGATGACTGACTATAGAGTGAAATTAATTTTGTAACGGTAGTTGTCAGATTAGAATACGTGAAATGATTCTGTTTTTTTTAATTATAATTACACTACTCTTACCGAAAATACTATTCATATATGGAAAACAAACAAAAAATAGTAGATACATTCGTTTAAAAATTTTCAAAAGCACAAACAAAAACTACAATTATTATGTTCAATATATAAACGCGCATTAATTATTTATTTATCAAGAATTGGGATGTTCCTCTTTACATATTTTTATTTTGAATCGAAGTAACCTTCACTTGATGGAAATTCATATAAAGAAATAAGAACACGTTCATTTAAACTTAATTCCCACTATATTTACAATCAAATGAAAATTGATTCGACAACACAGTGTCTTCATCAAATTTAGTTACAAAATAATTCTTAAATATATCACATTGCTTATATATTATCTGAAATATTCTACTAAAAGGTATTAATAACAGGGGGTTGTATTTATGATTCCCAGAACGGTATTACAACACAACAATATTTACTTATTTGGAATGGTTAACTATTAAGAGGTTTCAAATACCAGTTCAGTTTGCTCATTGAGTAAAAGATCTGAAGATTTATGTATTAAAATTTCCATAGATTCTGATAAATTTGATATTTGAGACTTATTTTCGATATGTAAAATTTTACAATTATGGTTGAAATCATGTGTTTTTCCTATTAAATGGTTCGAATAATGGGGGTGGCTCTTACTATTCACTTAGGCACCCAGGGCATGCATTACACTCTATAAATTCTATAAACTCCTGATTAATTATTTTTATCTAATTTCGGTTTATGGTTTTTAATGATTTTACTTAGAGTTGTTGCTTTTGAAAGGTAAATTATGATTATACTCAAAATTATTTTGGATACTTCATTTGTTAATGAATCGCCCCGCACGGGCGAAATCGTGTAATGTGCAACTAGCGTTAGGCTCAAGTTCCTTCTGCATTGGAATACTGTTCAGTGTTCTCATGCCCTGCACCTCTAGACTAGACCAAACAATAGAAAGTTTTACGTGACAAAAATAGTAGGATACTGCTTGTGCCATTACAGGAAAGACAGTCCGTACCAGGGCCGTAGGCAGCACTGCTTTCTAGAGGGGGCTAAACAAATTCTTGAGGGGGCTTGTTTTTTACAAATTACTAAAATAAATATACGTGAATTAAAAGACAGGAATATACAGCTTTTTCTGACTGTTTACCTAGAAAAGTATACTGAAAAACGATTATTCATTAAAAAACATTTTGGAAAAATAAAAAAATTTATTCTAATAAAAATAATATAGGTAAATAAGAAATCTCTCAATAAATAAAACATATAGCTTATAAATAGACAACCAAGTTTATATTCTCTCTCTTGCTTCGTTACTTGTTTGCGCTTAATCGCTTTTAGTTGTGTTTCTATTTCCACTTACGTAGAATATAATATTCTGAGTTTGAAAATGAATTAAAGGGTAATAATATTTTATCTGAAGAGGAAGAATAAATTAAAGGAAAATATGTGGATTTTATTGAAGTACTCTTACTTGAATTAATCAAACGCATGCCCTCGCATTTAAATGTTTTTCGGCAGATAAGAAGTTTAAGTCCTGCTATAATTTTAAATCCAGTCCAAAGAACAAAATCTTTTGAGCTGCAACTTACTTTTTTAACTCCCAATAGAATATCTGACATAGAGATACAATATAGAAACTTGTTAAATGTCGATTGGAAAAGATGTTTGGTGAATCAGTCCCCCTGATAACCCTTATTATTTTTTGGAGGAAGGTTATAGATTTGAAAAATGCAGCACATTAATTCATGTTTAAAGATTTAGCACTATTTGCATTTACTCTTCTAAGCTTACCGTCATCCAATGCATTCGTGGAGAGGATATTTTGATGAATATTGTTAAAAAAAATTGGAAACAAAATGAAAGCAAAGCTATGTATGCAAAATTTAATTCCGATATGTATCAATAGCAGAAACAATCCACAACTTCAACTACAGACAAGAGAGGCCTCGGTAGACCAGCGGTAAGGCGTACCGCTTGTAAGTCGAGGATGTGGGTTCGAGTCCCACCTTGCTCTTGGGTGTTGTGTATGTCCGGAATTTAGTGGTTCTAATTATAAAGATTAATTGTTGGGTAATGTACATCGTTTACAAGCCCATTGGCCGTTCGGAACCGGCGTTAAACTGTAGGTCCCTCGAGTTAAAAAAAAAAAAAAAAACTACAGACAAAGATGATGATGATGTAATGATGTCTCGTGAACAGTAGATTTGTTTGTAACTGGGATAGTTTCGTTTCAACGCAGATATAAACATTTTTGGTTTGTAATAATCCTGGTATCTTTTCTAGAGGGGCTTAAATAATTCCAGAGGGGGCTCAGCCCTCTGGCGCCCCCTTGGCTACGGCCCTGGTCCGTACTTATATTTTGCCATGTTCTGGAAACCCAACTATCATTTATTAATTTTTTATGAACATTCAAGAGAAAAAATCTTACTGTTTTTAATTTTTCGCTTATAAAATGAAAACTAATAGAGCAATATCCACGCCCTAAATAGGCGAATTGTAGAAAATTGATATATGAAGAAAATTATTGCCTACACGATTGGATTATTATTAACTGAGAAAAACATGAAAAATCGTAAAAATCACCGTTTTTCAAAAATCCATAACTGTCACATTTTTGAAGTTGCTGCGTAGGCTCTCCGTGATAAAGTACGCGCTCGTCCCCTCAGATGGCGTCCACTCACACTACTCGACCGCTTTCATGCGCTCGACCGTTTTCACTCATGTTTGCAGGTATTTATCGCCTATTGCGCAGCATTTAAGGCTCGTTTTCATTAGTAGAGTTAGCGGTAGAGTAAGCTGGGCAAGTAGAAACTATCCTTTCAGCTCTACTAATGAAAACGTAATCAGTCGAGTAGAGTACTAGATCTTGGTAGAGTAGAGTAGAGTGGAAAAGTAACTCGCCCACTCGCCTTCTCCTACCACCGCGTTCTATTCTACTCTACCGCTACTATACCAGTGAAAACAGGTTTGGTCTAGTCGAGCGTGTTTACTGTACGATATCACGTCAGCGTATGTACTCACTGAGACTTTCATAAATGGCATCACATACTTCAGGAACAAAATTGGAAATTGCCGTTTTGGACACTCTGAACAAATGCATCAGACTTCTATAATTATTTCCTGTAGCTAACAAAGTCAAAGTAACTTCTAGTTTTACTCGCGGTGTTATTGCATCTCTCATTTGCGTGTTAAATTTTTGAATTTTTGGAGTGACCATCTCAAGTACAGCCTCAAACTTTTCCGGACTCATTCTAAAACATAATTTATACTCTTGTGTGTCCTTTTCAGCTAGTTCTCTCAAAAGAAGTGCAGACGCTCCATGGGTATGCCTTCCTGTGATCCAATTTCTCGTCCATATTTTCTTTATTCTATATTCTTCCTACTCAATAGCGACAGTCACTTCCCTCAGTGAAATGTCTGAAATATTTATCAAACACTTCCACACAGCACGACGACGACGGCTGATGTTCATTGTTGCGTTTTCAATTTTAAACTGTACTCTACTCTACCACTCTACCATTATTTTCACTTTGCGTGTGAACGGCTACTCGCTCTAAATCCTGTCAAGTAGAGTAGGCATGCTGACAAGCATGCTAGTTACTCTACCGCTAACTCTACTAATGAAAACGAGCCTTAAAACGCAAAATAAAAATGAACGTTTAGTAGTACGTACTAGCTCGCGGAGAACCTGCACTACAACTTCAGAAATGTGGGAGTTATGGATTTTTGAAAAACCTATAATTTTTACGGTTTTTCTCCCGTAATAACGATCCGATCGAGTTTTCTCATTTTCTTCGTATTTTAATCTCTATGTTCGTCTGTTCAGAGCATTGAGATTGCTTAAGTAGTTTTCATTTTATAAGTGAAAAACTAAACAAAATTCGATTGTTCTCGCTCTTAAATGTTTATAAAAAATAAATAATTGATAGTTGCGCGTCCAAAACATGGCAGAATATAAGTACGGACTGTCTTTCATATAATGGCACAAGCAGTATCCAGCTACTACTTTTGCTACAGAATAACTCTTTTATTGGTTGGTTTATTATGCACCCCTTGCACATACTTAAGAACAAATTAAGAAATGACGAGCCGGACTAATACACGACCTGTCATTATCGGAATGAGGTTGTCTCTTTTACAGATATTATCACGCAGGTGTACCTAAGAATTTTGCTTTCAGGTTTTACAAAACTGTGATGAGCTATTTGAAAGAGAGGAGTTCTCCGCCGCCCCAGATGTAGGTTGGCCAGACTGTTTCAACTCTGGAGTATTCGTTTATAGACCCTCTGGTGAAACTTTCGATAAATTGATACAATTCGCTATAGACAAGGGATCTTTTGACGGTAAGTATCAATTAGGGATATCAAATACTCTGCATCTTAAAGAATTAAATAAACTGTCGAAATAAATAAAGATACGATACAAACTTTCCGTAGCCATTTTCTTATATAATTTCTATTTAGATCTTATTCGATAACAAACACTCATTTCCAATTTTATTCATTCATTCTGTCGCATTGAAAATCGAGGTGGACGCATTAACTTCATTCGTACGTCAGCTATATATATATATATATATATATATATATATATATATATATATATATATATATATATATATATATATATATATATATATATATATATACGAGGGTCAGCTTTTGAGTTCAAGTCCTATACTATTCAAATCATGAAAAATATACAAGTTGACCATGGTCAGTTTAATATACTGCATTAAGTGAACAAGGAAAAATTTTCAATAATTAAAAAAATTATAGAACAACTATCCATGGGAGCTGGTTGTATTTATTCCTCGACAAGAATTTTTCATTCCTACTCCCAACAATGAATTATAGAAATCGTCAAGTCACCCCGACTCAAAATCTGCATACAGCTGTTTCGATCTTATTAGATCTCATCAGTGCAGCTCCACCAAGGATATTGGAAACCCACAATTCACCGCTTAGATCGAAAATGCAGAATCCTTTCGAGAGAATACATAACTTTCTGACATGAAATGCCTACTCTGCAACTATGGTGTATGTGGTTCCAAAGCATGCTTGTATAGCCCTTTTAAAAACTCTGTTGTATTTTATTCTAATTTTATTCTTTCATTCCCAAATTGTTAACCCCCTAAATCAATGTGGGGCAACTGGAAAGGAGAGCAAAACCATAGAACCCACGAAGAAACATGAAATCTTGAAATGACGGTGATTAAGGAAAAAAGACCACCAAAAGACTCTTCGATAACTTAATCCACATACATCTAACTTAATCTGCAGAAGGTGCGAAGATGCGCAAAACCTCAAAAACGTTACAAAATATGACATTTCTAGATAAAAATGGCAAGGGTTATGAAAAGTTTTTTTTTTTTTTTTAACTCGAGGGACCTACAGTTTAACGCCGGTTCCGAACGGCCAATGGGCTTGTAAACTATCTACATTACCCAACAATATTTCATCTTATATAACCACTAAATTCCGGACATACACAACACCCAAGAGCAAGGTGGGACTCGAACCCACAATCCTCGGTTTACAAACGGTATAAGGCGGTTCACCTTACCGCTGGTCTACCGAGGCCTCTTATGAAAAGTTTATACCACCAAAACACACTTACAAATTTTCAACCATCTAACTCAATTTGTAGACTGTTCGGGGACAAAAAATTCTTTAGTAATCAGTTTTTTTAGGCCTAGAAGTTCTTCGGATAAATTCATAATTAATTTTCACTTCTTTTGACGTTGGTTTGCAGCAGAGCTACGTCATGAAGGACGTGGTTTTGCTTGTGTTCTTTTTTAAATGAAAATTCTTATGCCCACTTGGAAGTACTGTGGATATGAACATAGCCTTTAAAAATCACGAAACAACTCAATTGACCAAAATATCGATACCTACCTCTAACTCATTCTGAAGAAGCTGAATCCGAACTTAATCCACGTACTGCTTCACGGGGCTCCTGGAGATGCTAAAACATACTCGGATATATATATATATATATATATATATATATATATATATATATATATATCAGAGTATATTTTATATATATATATATATATATATATATATATATATATATATATATATATGTAGATAGATGCTAAGGAAGTACCTTTTGGCGATATTAAGGTTTTTCCCTAAACGCTGCTGTTTTTATATAGAGATGGGTGGGACCCCCAAAGTCTACCAAATTGACTCAGGGGCTTACGAAATTTTATGGGAAAAAGAACCAAAATGAAGGGAAACGGCTCACCCATTTATTTTCCGTTCAAGATTCTATTAATATTTTCATGGTTGAATGCACTGAATTTTATTTCAACTCTCTTGTTGCTATCGTTGTGTATTGGGGTGTCTATGAATGTAAGTTCTCTAATAAATATTGAATGACTGAGATTGAATTCTCGCACATCACTTGGTGAAACATCATAAAATATAAAGTATAAACTTTAAAATAGAAAACACTTGGCTTATGTTTCACTATATAAAAATATTTAGATACTGTATTTAGCAGTAACGAATAGTCGACATGTTTTGACTTATGAACTCATTATCAAAATATTGAATGTATGGAAATCCTCTAATGATAACATGTTGACGAATTGATACTTTTGAAAAAAAAAATAGTGAAGCGTTTAGTAAAATGATTATTTTAATTATAAAAATATATAGAAATATTTTTGGAAATAAAACAAACAATAATTGAATGTTTTATTATCAAGCCAGATAACTCCCTGGAATTATCAGCCTTCTCTCGTACATCATCACTTGTTTGCAAAAAAAAATAACATGTTTTCATTAAATATCTGAATGCGTCAAACATATCACTACAATTTTATAAATAATATAATCTAAATCTGTCTATACTTCCTATCATGAAAACATCGATGTCGTAATTTCAAAACATGTTGAAAAGGGTACAGGAAGAATATCCAAATAGTTATAGATCAAGTACAACAGAACAGAATATTTCTATGTATACATAATATATACATACATACATACATATATATATATATATATATATATATATATATATATATATATATATATATATATTTATATATATATTTATATATGTATAGGTATATATAGGTAGATATACTGAAGATGTGTGCAATATCCGGACACTATACTTTCATAGTTTATGTGTACATGCCTTCAAAAACAAACTTTTCCGGAATTGTAGTCGTTTGATATATCAAACCCGTGGATGTGCTGGTGGGTTTCTGTCGACCCAGAGATTCAAGAAGGAAATTTGCCATCGATTTTTCATTCACACCTTGCCCAAAGCATGCAATCTCTTACCAATGGAGATTAGGCTTATGACTGGACTGAAAAGTTTTTCAGTTGAATCAAAAAAATTTATTTTTCGAAATTACATAGATTTTATAAAAATTTTAGAATAAGTATGATAGGTATTAGATGATAAATTGCTGAGATGTTTTGCTCAAACATGTCTGAAAAGTGTACACATCACTATAATGTGTTTTTGGAATTGCACAACACAAGTGTTCAGTCACTTAGGTGCATGAACTTAAACGTTTTCATTACTTTATTGTTCCTGACCTTATAGTTTAGTATTATATAGTTCTTTCATGGATTGTTTCTTGTGTTTACTTATAATTAATTGCCTGAATTTGTGTTGGTAATGATAATAATTGTATAAGTTGTGTAAGAATAAATAAATAAATAAATAAATAAATAAATAAATAAATATAGGTATATCTATATATATATATATATATATAATATGTATATTATATATATATATATATATATATATATATATATATATATATATATATATATATATATATATATATATATATATATATAATATATATATATATATATATATATATATATATATATATATATATATATATAGCTACATCAATATTTTTTATTTTCAGGTGGAGATCAGGGACTGCTGAATTTATATTTCTCTGACTGGGCGCACAAAGATATCAGCAAGCATCTTCCATTTATTTACAATGTATGCTCCACAGCTTTCTATTCATACTTGCCAGCATTCAAGCAGTGAGTTCTCACAATCAAGCTGTTGAATATTCACTTTTGTGTAACCATTTTCAAGTTCATATCAATTATGTCTGCTTTTTAGATTTGGAAAGGATGTGAAAATTTTGCATTTCATCGGAAACGCAAAACCATGGCTACAATATTTTGATACTGAAACAAGAAAAGTTCAGCCTTCAGGAGATTTAGGGCATTTATCCAACGTTTTACAAAGATGGTGGGATATTTTCTGTCATATGGTTCACCCAAATTTGTCACCTGATATGGTGAGTTTTAACATTGTTCGTCTACTACAGTTAGCTGATAATTTTCGTTTCAAGAAAGATAAGATTTTATCTTTTGTAGAAAAATATTTCTTTCTAGATTTTTGACCTAGCATCCTAACGTAACTACACATTAAAAGGTAAGTCAAAGATGCTTGAAAGTAGTCATTACTAGATTCAGAAGAAATGTTACTACCACGAAATAATTATTTCTGGGTTTTGAGAACTTCTATCGTTGGGATTTTAGTCGGCAGCTTTACAGTTGACTATTCAAAGAAAGTACAACAGTGCTTTTAAATACGGGTACGAATCCAGATTGTCAATGCGTTCAAGAAGTATCAGAATTTGAGATAATACTGACCAAATAATTTCGATAGTAGTCTCGAGACTAGACTCACAAATGGATAAGAACCTGAGTGAACTATCAGTCACAAGTGGTCAATCATTGTTGGAGGATTTTCGTCAGAAACGAGACATAATTTGATTCTTTTAATTAATTCTACTGTTATTTCGCAGTAAATATAAACCTGTAAATAATTTATAGAAATGGGAGAAAATGAACTTGTACCAGATAAAAAAACTGGTTTGTCGTGATTTTTTTAATTTTGTTTCTCAATCTGGTGTTTTAATAAATTTATTTCAATTATTCAAATTGCACTGTGTTCTTGCGGGCAGCTAAATACACTTTTTGCATAATTTACTGAAAGTATTTGGGAGAATAGAGGCGAGAGCGGGGTCCGTATGACCTCGTCATACAGCCAAACTAGACGGGGTCCTGTTCTGATCCGCGACGTGGTTTTTCCGTATCGAATTTTTGACGTTTTGCCATGGCTCGATTTGTGCCTTCTAACAGCGATATTCCGATCAAGTGACTCCGTATACAGGTGACCTCGTGATAAATTGTTTAGCATTATTTAGATATCAAACCTTCGCCGATAAAGCGCCGGCGATCGCCCGGGCGCCATAGACGTAACGCGAATAGGCATAGTCCTAACATGAATCGAGGTTCGTAGGCCGATCTATATTTTCACGAATCTATGTGAACTAGGGGCAATTGAGCCGCACTAACTAGTACAAATACTATTATGATGAGAGCATTATTGTCATCTGCAATAATTACGCAAGTACGATTATAGATCGATTTAACGAACAAAATATACTTACCAACCTTGGGGCCGTTCAAGTATTACGTAACGCAATTTTTGAAGATTTTTGACCCTCCCTCCCCCCTATGTAACGCTCCGTAACGTTTTCATGAACCCCTCCTCCCCCCTATAAACGTTACGTAACGCCCAAGTGACCATTTTTACCTAACAGTCACAAATATGTTGCGCAAAGTAACGGAAAGTTGCTAAAATACCGTTTTTATTGTTTTAATCGTGTTTTCGTTAATAATAAACAAAACAAGAGATTTTTATTTAATAAACAATCATACATAATGTGATATGTTGAAAAGGGCTCAAATTTGTCCTAATAAACTTTTACTACTAATCTTACATTTAATTATGCCGTTTTCCTGACTTAGCCCTGTCGTTGCATACATTTTTAGCTAACTTCATCCACCGTTATTTTTCTCATGCATTATTCAATTTTCGCTTATTAGCAGGTTTTCACATTGAAAACCTGCTTATTGAAATGGGTGCGATTAGCAAAGTAGGACCTAGGCCCAAGATATTTTTTCGTTTCATGACATTTCAGGATGCTTGGCATCAAAAACCCAATTTCAAAAGTCTCTCTTTCTCTACATTTGTATATTATATATATATATATTTATATATATATATATATATATATATATATATATATATATATATATATATATGTATATATATATATATATATATATATATATATATATATATATATATATATATATGTATATGTATATATATATATATATATATATATATATATATGTTCGTAAGTATGTAGGTAGATAGTTTCGTAGTTTCACTCCTGTGTATTACGTGTTTAAAACACTTAATGAAAACTGGCAACGGAAACAAAATATAAATGACGAATAATACAGTCGAGGTATTTCCCATAAAACATAAACGGATAGAGTTGCCAACTTGGGACAACAAAATAAAACTGACTTACAACACAATCGAGGGATTCCCCTTAAAAAATAAACGAATAGAGTTAACAACTTCGGAGATTCAAATTCTCTAGTTTTTTATTTCAATAAAAATCAATGTTACGTAGCTCGTTGTTCGAACCCCCCTCCCGCCCCTGTAACGCATCGTAACGTTTTACAAGACCCCCCCTCCCCCCAAATTGCGTTACGTAATACTTGAACGCCCCCATTGGAAAAAATCTTTATTCCTTAACATAGTCTCCTCTATTTTTTGAAATGATATGTCTGCTACATAGGACACTTTCGGTCGAAGGTCATCCAATGGTGTTTTGTGGGTTTTCTTCGCTATTGCTGTCGTGATCAATACGATGTTCATTTTACAGCTCGTACGGCCTGTTGTAAACTGTGCCACTCAATATTTTTTGTTGTAAACGAGGGAATAGACTTTCTCAGAAAAGAATCTAGTTCAGCTTTCATTTTGGTTGGAAAAATTCTCTCTATCAATGAATGTGAATCGAATAGTGAATAACAAACATTTATAAGGTTGGTACTTTCGATTGGATTAATTTTATTTCAAACAACAACTGCCAGATAGGTATTTCTGGGATTACGTTGTGATTTATTTATCAACACTTTTCAGTATATTACTTCATATAATCAGTATTTTTATTCAATTCACTTTGACATTTTCTTCTATTGGGTTTCATATTTCGGTGCCAAATTCCTCTGTATTTGACAGTTTCCTATATATGCATTAATTATGCAGGCTCCTCAAAAAACACTTTTACCTAATAGAATTTCACTGGTTTGATCCTTGAAACAAAGTCACAAAAAGTCGAAAGAAAATTTTTCTTTACTTATCAAAATTATTTATTCATTTTATGATTCACGTATACGAGAAAAAAAAATTACAGAGGTTCTTATAATTCGGTTAAATTTTTGAGTATAGACGACAATTATTACAGGGCAACGAGTCTAGAAGTATGTATTGATTAGATTATATTTTCTCGATACAATTACGATGTGCTTGTATATCTTTGATCTTTAATGCATTCGATATAATAGCTCAATTGACGAAATTAAGATTTGACGATGCAACGCTTCTAAAAAAACTCAAATCATAAACGCGCTGCCCTATGCATGAGCATCTAATGCTATAATGCCTTTGTATTGTGAGTTTTCGCGGGCATTGCTTGTTTATATCTTTTTGAAATGTTATTATTTTTTGCACTTTATTGATTTTTCAATTTTTTTTTTGCATGCTTGTTTGCTCAGTCTGCGAGCTATCCAGAAATCTCCTCAGAAAGCACTCCTCCACAATCCCTTCAAATATCATACACGAACCCTGATTCTCCGATTGTACATTTATGCGAAACTCAGAATGTGTGGGATCCTTGGGAGGAATATGATAAAAAACAGCAAAATTTATCTTCACTTGATACTGAGCCTTTTGAATCTCATAATACAAGAGCATTTAGCCTTAGTGCAAACGAACCTTCAACTCCATTCCATTCTGCACCTTTAACTCCTATATTCCATGAATGTCATGATACTCAGAGACATCCACCTTCTAATTTAGACAATTCAAAACATTTTGAGTATTTTAATGTAGATAATTCTGAAGCAAATTCAGAGCCAACTAACAACGAACAACCATACCATGAATGCTCTCAGGATGATCTGTTTTGTAACCGTAATCCTGAAGAAAATTCTGTTCCTGTAGTTATTACTGGTTTTTCTAATGAATTTTCGCAAGTCCCTCCAAATTCGGGTCAACCTGAAGAGAATTGTGAAATTTCGGTTACTTCAGCGAATTACGATTACGTTGTTCCATCTTCTAGTCATGACTTTTTTAATCAGGATTTATCAGATCCTCCCACAATAGATCCTATTGATCCACCATTTCCTCCTGAAATTCTTCCATTATCCCCTCCTCCTAAATCTCTTGAGGAGTGCGAGACAGCAGCCAGTATAATCAACGGAGACACTGAAAGGCAGAACGAATCGCAAGATGTAAGTAGTTGAATCAACTGAAAGAATTCCTCCAAATGATTCACGTTGGATCTGGGCTTATAATAAGATGATAATTTGTTGTTTGATATACAAACGTTATCTTTGAAATATTGAAATTATTTGTTTAATTTTAATTTTTCAGTGTAAACTATCAGTGGTTATATCTAGAAGACTGCTATTTTAGATTTTAATACATTCGCATATTTAAAGAAACGATACTTTCATAATATGTATTTGAAGGTTTTCTTCACTATTCATATCACAAGAAATTGACTCGAAAAACAAAGTTTTGTCTGCAGAAATGTATTAAACCAAAATTTTTCTTTTTTCAGTCTGGTCTGGCTGGAGCATTTTCCAAGCTTATTCTAGGACAACATAGGTCGCCAGAACAAGAAGCTCTTGAAAACACCTTAAGAAGGCAAAACTGGGAACAAGGAAATATCGACTACCTAGGCAAAGATTCCTTTGATAACATATGGAGTAAAATATGTGAAACATTATCGAAGGGGCCTCAGACAGGTGTGTCTACGTAGCTCACGTATTTTTTCCATTTCAGTTCATCTCTAAGAACTGCCAATTTATCCTATTTTGTTGCATGTTGATATTTTTGTTGAATAAAAATATATTTTTATGCATTCTACTTTACATGCTTACTGCTTTTTCCAACTGTTATTTTGTATATATAGTTATTCAATAGGTAATATACACATTGTATGTTTAGAAGAAGCCGCTGAAGAACCTCAAGTTGTCGCACTAGCAACAACAGCTTTTTCGAAGGATCATACTGAGCAGCAAGGCGTAAAAGAAAGACAATCTTCACAAGAGAAAGCTACAGCTGCAGGTCAGTTTCGAATTGCATAAAATATATATAATTTCATTTTTTGTATTTAGATTATACTAATATGCAAGTTTTATTCTGATTTGATATAGAAAGCAGTTCTTCAAACAATGCCTTTCTGAACAGAATGAAACTTGATTCCATCCAAATATATTTTTTATTATGTTTCTATAACTCTTGTAATTCTTTTGATTTGAAACCTTTGTATTCCACACCTTGAGAATTTGAGCAGCAAATTAACCTGAAGCAGCTTTCCAAACTGTGGAGAATATATTCATTCAATATAGTATCTAAATAGAATGGGGAAATTTTACAGAAACACGTAAAGAAGAACAACAAGCAGGTGAAACAAAACAATCGTCTGTTGCTTCATTGCCAGTAGAAGAAATCGACGCTACTCCTCGCGAAGAAGCTGTTTGTGCTCTTTCAATTTCTGAGAAGGACAATGAAGTACCTCTGAAAATTGCCTCTCTTCCATCCTCTGAAATTCCTTCTAAACTCCCTACTGAAACTCCAACTGAGCTTGCCTCTTCACCTGCAATTTCCACTGATAAAGTGCTTACTCCAAAACTTTCTGCTTCTGCATCATCAGATGATGTTCAAGTCACAAAAGAAAAAGAATTATCTCAATCTACTTCCCTTCCGGGCGGAGTTCAAACTGAACGAGCTGATATAGATTCTACTCCAACTGCGATAAAAATTCCTGAGGTTGTATCTGCTCCTGTCACCATTCTTCAAGAGAATGTTTCTTCTCAATCGCAACTTCCAGGAAAAACAAATGAAACTCTACCAATAATTCCACAAGGTCCTACGAAACTGGAAGAAGCAATTCAAGTGATTTCGTTATCCGGAAAAACATCTGAAACTTTTGCAGATTCGTGTGTTGCTCAACAGAAAGAATCTGCCAAATCAGAATCAACACCCAATATGGCTATCTCTTGTGTACCACAATCACTTGATAGTGCGCAAACTCCTACCATTGTAGAAAAATCCACTTCAGCGCAGGCTCCTGCTCAAGACGTACAAGATTCACGTTCAGTACAAACTCTTTCTAGTCACGCGCAAACACCAACTACTCAAATACCTACTCAAATATCTAAAACTCCTCCCCAAGAACAAACTTCTAATGTAAGTCATATTTCCACTCCGGAAGATATTTCTACTTCAGTGCAAACCTCCTCTGCAGCACAAACTTCTTTCCCACAACAATCTACTCCCCAAGCGCAAATTTCACCCGTAGTAGAGACATCTTCACCGTCGCATTCCCCTGTAGAAGTTAATACTGCAACTGCTAGTCATCCTTGTGCCGAGATATCTGTAACTGCAGTTACTCCTCAAATTACACCTTCCGTGAAAACTTCTGCACCCTCGACAAACCCTGCTGATACTTCTCTTCAACTTGAAGCTACTTCTGTAAAGAAAACTGTTACTAAAGACTCTCAGGCATCTCAACCACATGCTCCTGCTGCATCAAGTCATGTTCCTTCCGAAACAAAACAAGCTGTCTCTTCACCATCGGCTAACGTTGAGGCGTGTCCCATTGCACCACCACCAAGGAAGAGTGCTGGAGCAAAGAAACAGGGAAAATCGAAGAAATAAGCTCAAATGAAAAAAACATTGAATTTCAAATTGATAAACTATGAAGTTGTGTATTGTAACTGTTTGTATTCCTTAATAAACTTTTTTGGCTGCTAGTATGGTTCTGATTTCTTGCACTCTTCATTATTCAAAATGCTGAAGAATCCCTTATTGATCAATATCGAATGACTTCTTTGACACGAGCAAACATATTTAAATATAATTTACTGAATACTGATGAGCGAATATGAATAATTTATTGTTATGCGTTAACATTTCAATTTTTCTTAATTTCTCAATAATTCTGGGTATTGAATAATGTTTTGTTTCTTCACTAACCAGATAATAATAATAATAATGATAATAATAATAATAATCTTTATTGCACCTAAGAATTACATAAAAAATAAGTACAAAAGGTGGAAGTTCAGCTATAGCTGTTCTACCACTACCACCAAAACGAAACAATCACTGTATACAATCAATCTGAAAATTCAGACATTTTTCTTTAAGGTACCTTTTGAATGTATTGATATTAATACAGATATTAAAAAGATCCAGACTATCATTTAGAATCTTCACAGCCCTATAAGAGAAAGCCCTTTCAAACTTGGATGACCTATGGTATGGTATATCAAAACTACTACTACTACGTACATTCACACAATGACATAGTTCTCTCTTAACCAGAAGTTCATTCAAGTATGAGGGACTCTCTGAACTCAATATTTTATGTATAACAGCTGCAAATTGACATAGAAACAATGACTCATATTTCAGGATTTTATAATTATTATAATGTGGAGTAACATGTTCTTTTCGTTTTATGTTGAATGAGTATCTAAGGCAACAATTTTGCATTTTTTGTATCAAATTTCTAGCGTAAGTTGTAGCAAATGAAAAGTAAACACAACAGATTGATCTTGATTGTTCAAGCAAGTATTGAAGCCCTTTGTATGCTATTGAACATTCAGGCATAATGTTAATTTTCCAAATTGATCCTTATCTTTCTAGAGAGAAAATATTTATTCGTTGATTCGATTTTTATTGGAGTTAGTCCTAACAAAAGCATAGGCTATTAACTGAAATTTTCAACATTTTCACTTTTCTGTACGGCAGACCATTTATAATAAAAGAAAATTCAGGTTAAGTGTAGCATATACTGTAGGTTCTGTTGTTTTGTAGAGATTTAAGTTCACCAAATATTTAAAACTCATGAAACTTCTCTCTTAGGATTCAATCGCGAACGCCTCCCTGAAAAACTGTTCAGTCAAGGAACTTGACTGCTCTGCAGAATATCTTTTTGTTCATTATTATAGGGAAATCCAGAAAGAAGTGTGTATTCGCGTGTTCAGTCACACATACTTTTTTGATTTGTATGAAGATGATTCTGATTTTTTAATGAAGAAATAAATTCTTGCAGATATCGGGTCCTTTCTTCATACACCTCATTGTCTATCACAAAGATTATGCTGAATACATCATAAAATGTAAATTGTAAAAAAAAAATATATATATATATATATAAATATATATATATATATATATATATATATATATATATATATATATATATATATATATATATATATATATATATATATATATATATAAATGAAAAAAATGGCAAATTCCGCGTGTTTCATTCCTCCCTGAAGTATGTCAGGGAGGCGGGCTTTGAGTTATGGGGATGAACCTTCATCCAGGTCAGAGGATACACTTGTATGACAAGTGCATTATGGATGGGTGATACAGGATATTTATTGAACAGAGGAAGAGTGGGTAGGGTTCAGAGGATAATACTGGTCACTACTCCTTGTAAGTATGCAATCAGTGACTTACTTAAAGCCATGAGGAAACCTCTGAGAAAAACTCATGGCAGACCAGTCGTCCCCGGGATTTGAACCCGGAGGGGGACCTCCCAAATACTAGCCAGCGTACCTAAGTACTTGGCTAACTAGCTTAGTAACGACGTCGAATTCAAATAACTACCTATTGGTTTCGGAGCAGAGCACTAATTACATGGGAACAAATCACAGCGTCATCCATCGGAATCTCACTTCAGGTCAAACTGAAGCACCTATCGCTGCAAATTCGTGTCGTTTCCCACCCATATGTGGCCACCATATATGCGAAGCTCTGCAAAGTATTACATCGTTCGATGTTTCATCACGCATGCAGGCAACGCTCGTAGCAATATTGAGATTCTTCCCATTATTTTCAGGAACCGGATCGGCAGTAAGTATTGAAAATAATTATTCATTTGCGTTAAACAAGCACCGTAAGATAATAATACTTGGGAAAATAATTT
Source organism: Cynegetis impunctata (assembly GCA_030704885.1). Taxonomy (NCBI): domain Eukaryota; kingdom Metazoa; phylum Arthropoda; class Insecta; order Coleoptera; family Coccinellidae; genus Cynegetis; species Cynegetis impunctata. The sequence goes on from JARQZK010000723.1 coordinate 1,159,055, forward strand.
TAAAAATCGATGATTAATCAAATCAACCCTCCAACGCAGCTAGTTTCATGAGACCCGACGTCGTGGAATTTGCATTCATCTTTCAAGGAAGAATGTTAGCAAATTCCACATCCTTGGCACACTCGATGGAAACATTAAACACTCTGTTTTGCTCTCCAACGAGCTTGATTAGTAGTGTCACGTTGAATTGAACATTTCCCTTCGAAGGATGAATAGCAATTTCATGTCGTCGAGTCCTTTTTAGTACAAATAAATATTCATTTTTAATAAATAAACATATATATATATATATATATATATATATTTATAAAGAATAAATACGATGGGAAATTCATTTGAGAAATTGCTGATTGATCAAACCAAACCTGGTTTCATGAGATCTGACGACATGCAATTCCCATTTATCCTTCATGGGAGAAATGTTAGGACATTCGACGCCAGTATTACATAATATATAGCAGAAGGAACTTCCTTCCAACCGGGTTTTATATATATCTGATCTATGAAAATGAGACGGATTTGCAAAATCAATGAAACATAGCATTACTAAATAGTGCCTTCACTACAATCCGACTTGTTTGTCTGCCCTTCAGATCTCTCAGGATCTCTGTTTTCACATTTATTCTGGCCTTTGAAGTGAAATAATAGAAAGTAGTTACAGACACAATTCTGAAACTACTCAATTTTGTCTCATAAAAATTGATGAAACTATAAAGAACAAAAAATTCAAAAAACACAATGTTTTCCACAAATTTCCAAAACTGTGATACGTACATATATTAATGATACTTATTACCTCCTGAGAAGAAAAATCCAAGGATCAATAATTTTCAGTAATGTTGGGCAATGTGACAATGTTCATATTACTTTACAAGCAATTTCTAACTAATTAGAAAAATACATGTTTGATCACTATAATTTATAATGTCAGGCAACGTTTCATTATTTTTTCTTAACATATAGTTATTCACGCACTACAAAATGAAGTTGTTAACAAAGAGCAATATTTATTACCAAATTTAAAAAAATTTGAATTTGGAGTTTAGGCTAATTTTGAAATTAAACATTAATTACTCCAAAGCAAACCTAATCTGTGCAATAAAAGACCTACCTTTCAACCTTCTTGTAGTTCTTTCTGTATTTTCTGAAGTGTGAAATGATCATTGTGATACGACAACGGCACAGCTTCGTAATAACCAAGTCTTTTGAATGGTGCCCAATAGAGCTTTTTTTCTATTTCATTCAAGCTTTTTGAAGGCACAATATGCATGATATTATCTTCAACATATTTCACTAGACAATACATATTTTCAAAGAATACCTACAAACGAGAACTTAAAATTAAAAAAATTATACAAGAGAAAATATTATAAATTAAAAATTGAGTCTAAGATATCTCATATTTACTGGAGGTATATAGTTATAAATTTAAAATATGAAAATGCAAGAGATTGTCAAAGCCCTAGCTACTATTATAAGGTACATGGCTACATGAAATGTTTTCCAAGCATAACTTGCAGAATGAAATCCATATTTATTCTACCAATCAATTTCAGTTCAAAATACTGTTATGAAACAAACCACCCCGACATCCTGAATGGCTGACTATTTTTATTATCCAGTATCAATTCACCTCACCTTGTCAATATAAGGGTAAACACTATACACTACACACTCGAAAACAAAGCTTAAAACTATAAATAAATTACGCACGCTTTCACTACATCCGTTTCCTGAGTTTTCTGGTTAACGTTTTCGCTTGTACCTGGAGGCAGCACAGAATAATGATACACTTCGCGTCTTCGCGAAGCATATCGAAACATTATTCTGTGGTGACGGGGACTTACTGGTTCGAAAAACATAGGTACAGGGATACCAACCATAAAAAAAAACGATTAATTTACCTGACAACCAGATGGTATAACAAAAAAGTACCAATTTTACATTTGAAAAAGTCAAAGCATCTTGTTACAAGTGTAAACTTCTGTGTGTTGAAACTGATAACACGGTATTTTTACTAACGAGGTAACCTATTTAAGTACTCTCAATATGTAACATCCGTTTCCATCTACATTACTATAATGTCCTGTTGCTGACATATTTAAGGTTCTAAGATATCATGAAAAAGTGTTAGGACCAGGGCCTATTATTTTTTGGAGGAAGGTTATAGATTTAAAAAATGCAGCCTACGAATTCATGTTTGAAGATTCAGCTCTATTTGCATTTACTCTTCTAAGCTTACCGTCTACCAATGCATTCGTGGAGATGATATTTTCATTGTGAATATTGTTAAATGTAAAATTCGAAACAAAATGATACTAAAAATTTTAAATTTAGTTGTGTCTATTAGATCTCACTTTGCAATAAATGAGATTTGCTGTAAAGAATTTGAGCCTAGTAAAGCTATGTATGCAAAATTTAATTCTGATATGTATCAGTAGCAGAAACAATCCACAACTTCAACCACAGATAAAGACGATGATGATGTAAAGATGTTTTGTGAACAGTTTATATAAAAATAAAGATATTTGTAACAGAATCGTGGTTTTGATTGTAATAGTAATTTAAGTAAAAGGTCCCAAAAATACGTTCACATGTTTTGCGGTTTAAAAGATGCCGCAAATAAATAATTTTAAGTCAGTTTTACAATTATTTAGATTTGTTTGTAACTTGGCTAGTTTTATGTTTCAACGCAGATATAAACATTTTTGGTTTGTAATAATTCTGGTATCTTTTTTAGAGGGGGCGTAAATAATTCCAGAGGGGGCTCAGCCCCCTCTGGCGCCCCCTTGGCTACGGTCCTGGTTAGGACTACAATCTCAAATTAAGATACCTATTATTGTCAGAGCTTCAATTAACCCTCACAAATACTGATTTTGATTTACACAAAAACAAAATAATACCTCGCATATTAGGAATTAAGTCAGGAATTAAGTCTCCAAGAGTGTAATAAAAAATCGATGTCCAGTATTCACAGAGTTTAGCACTCTAGCACACAATTATTATAAACAATATCACTTTTCTCAAAGGAAAAGCTCTTATACTGTTCCTAACGTGATTACTTCAGTTGTACTAAACAGATGAAACTGTCAGTATGGAAACTACAAAGCAACAAAACTTCCTACTTCAAGAAAATCAGCTTGGCTTGTTCATAAAAGAGTTACATATATAGGATGTGCCAGGACGATGATCATTAGCCTTAATTCAAAAAGTAGTTCAAATTTTAATTCAAAATTTTCGATCTACTGATAGTAGAGTATGCGAAATTTTTTTTCACAATAGAGGGTTGAAATTTTGTACGTGGATAATGTTGATGTTGATGTACGTTCCCTCGTTGTTTTCAATTTTTTCTTCAACCACGATGCACTTCGCAATTTTTTTTATGAAATAAATTTTTTTCAATTCGTTTTGCCATTTAAGCGTGATTCTTCAAAATATAATTCAATCCATTAGAATCGCATCTCGACGAGATGCATTTCGGTCGAAAAATAAGACCTTTAGTGAAGGAGCTCTGCGGCTTATTGTTTGATTTCAATCTCCACTCTCTTTCTATCCATCTATAGCCGATGTGCTAATGACGAGAACATTATTGGGAGAAGTATTGGAGGAGAAACATTCCAAACATTATAAAAATATTTATAGAACTTCAGAAATTTGGAAATGAAAATATCTTAATATTGCCTTAACTTACAATGCTTGTTCAGAGAGAATATAATATCTAGAAATCCAGAACTAATAACTGAATTAGAAGGAAAGCAATAAAGGAAGAAAAAAACAATTTTTATAACTTGTAGGAGCTATAGAACGACAGTTTGTAGTGTAAATGCGTTTGTTGATTATATACTCAAGTTTTGGCCGATTCATCGCTTTTTTCAATTATTTCAAATCCGATGCCTGAGTGGCGGTTCCTGAATTCGACTATTTTCTACATCCGTTCTTTAGAATAGTAATTCAATATGTGTATCAAAGCATTCTTCTTCATTATCGTGGTTTCGCAAGCGATATCCAATTACAAAATTTCAGCAAACCTTGAGTGGTGGTATGTTGATCCACTAAATTACGGAATTAGTATCTATTTGTAATTGTTTCTGCACATTACTCTTAATTTAAAATGAATTGGACGATGGGTCAAGTAAAACTCTCCGGATGTTAACTATCAAAGCCACCTACTCAAATGGGAAGTCGTAGGAAATCCAGATAAGAGGTCCAGTTATTGAGATATAATTTGTTGAAATATCAATTTCAAGTAATGAAAGCCAATTATTCATTAGTCAAAACGTCAGTTGAATAAATGAGTAGCGGATCGAATAAGAAGTTCAGCGTACCCCCAATCTATTACCAAAAAGATAAGAAATTTCATTCGGCCATTCTAGTACAAGGGACAGTTCTTCCAGTGAAACAAGTGCGGGCCACATGTTGAATGGCAGAGCATGCACGCCTGATCCGCTTAGTTTTAGTTGCTTAAACTCTTAAACAGTTTGTGGGATGTGGAAGTGACTTTGCGTCGAATAGCCGGCTGAGAACAGAACCTTTCTGGAATCAAGAAAGGTACACAGGTACATTTGTGGAGGCTGCAATTGGATTGACTGAAAGCCCCCACTTCACCGATTTCGTTGAGCTTTCGTCTGCCCGCTTGGTAAGTTCAGTGCAGTGCTTAAAATAGGCCCCGAGTGTGCTTGACTCATACTGGCGGCATTTTCTTTATTTCTTTAAAAGTATTAAAGACAACCACGCCTGTTGTATTGGGACAAATGTCTGGGAGGTTGCATAATTGGAAAATATCAGTTACGCGATTTTTTCAGTGATGTGTAATTGAATAACGTTAGAAGTGGGTTTTCTGTTTCAAATATGTACTTTCAGGTTGCCTATAACGATTGATTAGTCGAGCACACATGCTTCAGAGGTAAATAACCTTAAATATAAACATAATCCGCATCACGCTATATCATAAAATCTGATAATCAACAGTTCAAACATTCTATTCAAACAACTAAATTCCTTAATAGAGTTAGAAGGATGGTCTCTAATGAAGTACCTTGAACTTCTAGATAACTATTTTCGATTACTTTTCATGCATGAGCAATAACATAATATTTTTTATGAGATTAACCTCATGAAAGTAGGACGCTTCAATCCTGAAGTTCTTCTAGAATGTGGTATTTATATGAATATCAATTTGGGGACCTCATAAGTCTTTCAATAGTTATAATTCTGACAATCCTGAGAAATTCCTCTGTCATATCATTTGTAAATAAAATAATATATTTATTTACCAATTGACTCAAATAAAAAGTTCACTGATTCTACTTCTTTGAAACTGACTGAGATTTTATATTAAATTAATCACATTCGAGTATCAACGAGCTTAAAATTTGTATTATTTTTCATATTATTCTCAACATATTTTGCCATCAAATATCAAATGTGTGAAAATGACCATTCTACTTTAATTAGTCTTTTGCATTCGAGGTAACACCAGTATAGACTCCTGACAAATCATTACTTTATTCGTAAATACTGCAGAATTAATTAAGTATTTGTTTTCTGAATAACAAAGTGATAAATCTCTTAAAAGTAGGACAGAAATTTTCGGAGAATATAGTATCTGTGTAACTATATCATATTGAAGAACTTCTATTGATCAATTTATCGGAATCACAAGTTTATCCTGGATTTCACATACCTACTCTAAATGCTATTAATTCTTTAAACAAACTCGAATGTCCTGGACTAAATTATTTATAATATTCTAATATTTAAACTAAACGCGACTTATGATAGATGCAATATGTCCTTGAATTTAAAAATCGGTGGAAACACTCAGTTTTTCCGGTTATATATATATATATATATATATATATATATATATATATATATATATATATATATATATATATACATTATACTATATAGTTTATAATTTATAACCCTAATGAAGTTTCATGAAATGGCCATCGCCCTACTGCACACAGCTTACCTGACTTAATCCTTTGGAGTAAAGAGGTACCTCAAAAGACAAAAAGTAGCACTGCTGGAAGGTCAGGTAAATAAAACATTAGCATTGTATAAATAATTTTCCCTATATTTCTTGAAATATGGGAAATAATTAAAAATATAATACTTGCATTATTTACAAACATTTATGTACAATGAATTGAAATATACAATTATTTAACAAAAATATGAATCATAATTATAAAGATAAAATTTGGTTTATCAAAATTAAGTTACTTGAAAATAATGAGATAAAGTTTTAATAAAAGAAAATCTTGATAAATGTCTCCATTTTTATGATCATCTGAATTTTTTTGATTTGATTCACACTATCAATTTTAACTACACGTCGCACTGGAATTTTATTAACTAGTTAATAACCATCGAAATATTGGAAAGGGTCATGTGAAAACTTTCTTTAAAATGGGAGTGTTAAAATTCACACGCGTTTTTATTTCTTGCGTTCGAATGTGAAGACGATACCCATATTTCAGTTGGAAATATGCATTGATCACTTATATTCGTGTCAATAAGATAATCACAGTATTGGCTTTTATTTTTGTTATGTGGTACAACTGTCATTAAATCATCCGCAAAGCACTCTGGGACTTCGTTTGGATTTAAAAAAATTAATCCAAACGTGTATTTAATCTAATTGACAATTTCTGAAGAATTTTTATATCTGAAGTTAAGCCTAGATTTTAGACTTTTCGCCACCTGTTTAACCCAATAACGCCCGGGTAATTTTGTTTGCTTTTTTTTAGAAATTTTATCACACAACTTGTCAATTCCGAAATAACACGATATTTCAAAAAATTAGACTTTTTAGTTACACCAAAGTATGTTATTTTTGACGTATGATAAATCATACGATGGGAAAGAACAGCCATACACAGTCTCAAAATTAACTTTATTTGAAATGTTAAAAACAAAAACAACGTTATAGGAAGGATAGTTTCTTATATAAAAAACTCGAATTCCAACATAATTATGACTGATGATATATTTATGAATGGTAAATTCTGAAGCAACGGTCAGGATGTAGCCCAACATTGCATTTTGTACAAATAAATTTTGTGCATTTCCCACATGCACCACAACGTCTTTGTGTCGGATTGCTGTCTACAAAATGATCTTTGCGGTCATACCTCAGTTCTTGTAAAACGTTTCGTGGAATTTTTGGCTTGGGTCCTCCTAGCTGTGGGGGAGCAGTAAGAATTGAAAGAGTCATTCGTCTTATAAATTCCAACAGACCCACTTTAGTATGCGAGTATCTATAAAGCATCCACATATTCACAAGTGCACCATTGATACAAAATCTAATAAAAGGCCAGTACCATTTTCGAGACCTTATGCGTATGCGATACAGGCCTCTCATTTTATCAAACATTTTTGACTCTCTGTTCCACCAGTTCACTTCTGAAAAGTGTGGCAAGACGTATATCATCTTCTTCATCTGTATCATCGTTTTGGTTTTTCTGATTTATAACAACCTCATTTTTTTCATTGGTTTTAGAAACGGCAACATCTCCTATTGGCTGCTTTAAAATTCCTTTAACAATATCTCTAAGGCTGCATATTTCTTCACCATCACTTGGAGCATCATCTATGTCGCTATCAGCTCCACCTTTAGGAGGAAAGAGAACAAATTGTAGTTCGTTACAATTTTCTATATTGTCATAATCTTCGTCATCAGAACTCAGTTCCTCTAAATAGTTCAATAGCTTCTTCGCGTCGCGAGGATCTTCGGGATTATAACGTTATTTTTTAAAAATAACAAAACATTATTCTCTCCAAAACCCAACGTATGATATTTCATACACAATTTTGAAATGAGAAAAAAAATACAAATGTATTAGGAAGCATATTTTGCTATAAAAGTTACACTCTGTATAACCAATTTTATGAGGTTAATAATCAAACTTACCGTAACGGCATTTTTGCAAGGAAACCAAGTACACTCAGAAACACTTGTCAATATTAACTGAATAAGCGAATAAGGTGAACCAAACCTATTATTTTTCTATAGCAACATCTTTTCTTAATTTACTTTGATAAAAACCGTGACGCCAAACCGTATATTAACAGTATAACAGTTCTACATAACCTCAACCAGTGTACCGATTTGCGTATGATAATTCATACGGTGGGCTTTATTGGGTTAAGGTGGAAACGACAACCAACAATGTTTGAATTTTCCCATACGTTCTTACAGGCATTATAAATGACTATCTCGAAATCAATAGATAAATTTCTACTGATGCTGGTTGAACAACTAGATTCGATTCACTATATTTTTGAACAAGTGTGCGTAACATTAATTCGTATGCATTTTGGCTTTTATCGGGCAAAATACAATATACTAATGGTATGTAATGTCCATTCAGTTATCTATGTAAGGTAAACCGCTATTTAAAAAATTTTGGTAATCGAAAATACCGTCCATATAAATGACATCTGTTTTACATAGAGATTTTAAATTACTTGTGCAAATCCGGTAGCTTAAAGGTCATACACTAGCTGTAGTTAACCCATTCCAATCGTCCCACGGTGTTAAAGACCCCCTCGTAAAAGCAGTGCAGTTGTCTCGGCAGTTGTCCATCGCCCCTTAAAATACAGATCTATTTTTAATAAAGTTTATGAGGATAAATGATATAAATGCCATCCTGTCCTATTCTGAAACAGCCTATGAATATAGTTTTGAACAACTTTTAGTTTACTTTATCCAGAAAATAATCTATTGATAAAGTAAAGTTCGTGTGACTTGTGGTGGTAAGTCTTGTGTTAAAGTTTTCAGGTCGCGCAATGGCCTCTAACATGACCTAACGACTACTAAGTAGCCGGGACCACCATCTTTACGTGTCTTCCGAAACACGGAGCGGCGATTAAATTCGTTGGAGTGGCCCGGGGAACGAACCCGGTACCTTGCGGTTAGCAGTCCACCACTCTACCGCTGAGCCATCGCCGATGATAGGTCATCAATAGAATTTTCTGGTTCAGTTAACAAGTTCATACCAAAGTTCAGTGTTTATTTTCTACTTGAATGCTCTTTTCAATGAACTTATTCATTATATGTTATTCGAAAGTTTTTTATTCTAAACAGGTTTTCTGCACTTGAATTTCAAATTCGGTGAAATTTCGTTACTCAGTAACCTTGTATATTCATTGGTTGACGTATTTAAATTAGAAAAATATTCGAGTCTAATATAGTTATAGCTACAGAGACCAATTGGTAATTTTATATTTATTCTCCAATTTGCACATATAATATATTCTCAAAACAGCGAAATTATCGATTCTGAATCAGTAGCGTAGTCGACAAATATTAATAACCTATATGATGTCATTAGCGACAAGAACGAAAGACATTTTAGTGTTCAATTTACACAGTGAACATGCTTGTGCCTCCACAACGATAATTTTAAACATTTCAAATAATAATGAATACCTACTGTACATAATCTACAGGTCCTTAGAATCATAACGGGAAGGATTCAAAATATAGAATATAGAATAGTCATCCAAGTACGACCTGTTTCGGCTATCTAATAACTTCTGACCGGCATACTCTAAGGGTGACAACGCACGAGCCGCCAACCGCCGCGGTTGGCGGTCGAGCGGTAGCGCGGTCGAGCGCGGATTGCTCTTGCGGTGGCCGTCGCGGTTTGTTGATCGCTAGTCGTCATGAAAGTGTCCGCGGTAGTAGCTCTAGCCATTTGGCAAATTTAAATTCTATCTAAAAAACGAAACAAACGCCGTTTCAATGCAAAATATTGGATTCACCCTCTGCTTCAACAAAGGAGTAGTAAAGGAGCATTCGTAATTTTCTATAGAGAATTAAGAAGCTTCGAAGACAAATTTTTCAATTATACCAGTATGTCAACGTCGTCTTTCGGTGAATTACTGAACAGAATTGAAAAGGAAATTACCGGAGTGACTAAAAATATCAAATTTAGTACAAATGTTAAATTAATAATGAAGGGAAACCGCGCGATATTGCGGTCTCGTGCGTGGTCTGCCATTCAAGTCTGTACAAATCGACAACCGCAAGACCGCGCGGTTGCCGCGCCCGATGTCGACTACCGCCCAACCGCGCGGTTACGCGGCTGCCCGTGCGTTGTCTACCCTACCATATATTCCTGTACAAATTAACAACCGCCCGACCGCCAACCGCCGCGGTTGGCGGCTCGTGTGTGGTCCTACTAAAAGTCAGCGATTCACGCTATTGTGAATGATGTGAAAGTGTTTTTATGTGTTCCTGTTTTTATTTCACTACGTATTTCACGAAGTCACATAAAATGTGACTTGGCAACAATAATTTCAAACTTGAACATACATTACATAAACCTGCATAAGATCCTTATGATCATTAAATAAATGATCCGTATCAATAGACACGTCGTCCAAGTACGATCTGTATCGGTCATACACTATGACTTCTATATTCTAAATTTCAGTGACATTCACTATTGTGTTTATACATAACATAAAGTGAACAAGGAAAATTCTTTAAAATAATTTAAAAATTATTAAACAAATTTCCAAGGGAGCGGTTATACGTATTCCGCAACGCAAAATCTGCATTCACAATCCAACGGTGAATTAAAGAAATCGTCAAGTCACCCCGACTCAAAATCTGCATACAGCTGTTTCGATCTTATTAGATCTCATCAGTGCAGCTTATTTGACTCGGAATGAAATAACTGATTTCTAACTGTTCCCCATTACAAATCATTGTAGGTAACACTGTCTGGATAACAATAAAAAATTTGTCGACCAAATAAGATGAAACTTTGGGTAAGGAGCCCCAAATAAACAAGGAGGATTTTTGGACCCCCAAACTCCTTCAAATTGAGTTAGAGAGTTGAAAATTTGTACGTGAATTGAGTTGATGATGAGGATGTGTTTTTTGGTGGTATTCATTTTTTTGCTGCCATTTTTAAGTAGAGATTTAATTATATTTCATGATTTCTGAGGTTTTGTGATTCTCCATAGCTCAGCGCTCAGCTAGATAGAGTTAGATGGTCGATATTTCTCACGTAGATAGTTGGGAATGTGCGCTTTGGTGGTTTTAATGATTTTCCTCAACCGCTATTTTAATGTATAGATTACATGTTTGTCAGTATTTTTGTGGTTTTGCGAACATCCACAGCTGTTGCTGATTGAGTTATAGGATTCAAATGTAGTAGATATAAGGAAAGTGCCCATTGCGGGTTTCAATTAATCTCTCATTATCTATACCAGTGTTTGAAGAAGTCCTGGTAAAGGCGAAACGTGCGTCAAAGTGTAATCTATTTTGTGTAATCATTTAAAAATAAATGATTGTATTTCACTTGTTTTTAAGTGATAAACAAAAAAGTTTTTGCATTCTGATGCACGTTTTGTCTCTACATATATACGAAGAAGCCCTGATAGAGGCACAATGTGCATCACAATGGAATAAAATTTGTGTAATCTATTGAAAAGAAGCTATTTTGTTACAAATGTTTTTAAGTAATTCCCACAAAATTTATTTCATTGTTAAGTACGTTTTATCTCAACAAGTGTCCGAAGATGCCCTGATAAAGATGAATGTAATTAAGTTTAGTCTAAATATATTAAAATCAATTATTATACAATTATGAAACGACCTCCAATATCAAAATTTTTGAATTATAATTTATCAATTTTCACTTCAATATATTTAAAGTTTATAATGTAATATATTCATATAATTCATCACACTCACCTTGACTGTTTTCGCCTATGGTTAGTTAACATAGACAGTTTAATGAGTTTTGGACTTTTAGCATATTCCTATGGTAAACTGTATACAATGAAATGCAATTGTCAAAATATTTGCTAGATGAGTTTCATTTTTTTTTACTGAGATGACATGAAAGCCTATAAATATTTATTTCACTGATCGGAATCGTACAGCTTAGATAAGAGTCAAATTCAAATAAGAACTTAAATTATCAATAGAGCTATTGACTGAGATAATATTCATTTCGATTACGACATACAATATATTATTTATTAGTCATTTTACGATTTCATGAACTCTGTTCCAGTCTTGTCTGTGATTGAACTTCATAATTTTTGATATATTCGTATGGCGGTGCAAAATTCGCAGACAATATAAATATGCCAACTGTGTGCATGGATTCAAAGATTAGTTTGATACGTATGATAAATTGGGCGTGAATTGTTCATAAGGTACATAAGTATCTGTATGAGGTGTGTTATTCCAGTATTAAAAAAAAACAAAAAAATAGTGCACTTCACTTCATGTAGTTTATTAAGAAGGCTTTCAATTTACCTACTTCAAAAATATGAATTACATTTTATGATTTTATGAGATGCAGCCTATTTTTTTTGCTTGACTCTAACTGTAGTTCAACGATAACCATCCATAGCTTAGTAAAGCTATTAAATTTTTATCTTATCTGGTAGTTACATTTCAATTTAATAGGTGAATATATGCTTCAGTTTGAGCGCCTTTTAATTTTTCAATAAATACAAATATCTATAGAGATAAAGGTTGTTTGATAAGGGAAATTGAATTTTGTGTTGAAAGAATCCCAGAAATCAGCCGTGACTTCTGACTGAAGCAATTTCTTCGATCCACACAGAAGAATGTTTTCAACTATGTATTTGTATAATGAATATTCACAATATATTAGTCCGGAAATTCATGTGATTTGTGTGAAACCAAAAGGGAAACAAAATATTGCTTTACTTCATTTGAGAGATCATGGTAATAACTATATGCTTCGCAGCGGATTTTCGAACTTCTCCTAGTTACATCGTCATCATTATTGCTTTTATACGTATTCAGAATAGCTTTTTTGTTTACCCTCAAATCGTAACATTATTTTTTCTTGAAATCAACAGTGTAAAGTTTGGTTACACAATGTACTCTTTTTTTGCTACATCTTCACGAAGTCTCACGAAAAAGTACAATCAGAAATAAAGTTAACTATAAATCAAATTAACCTGAGCAAGTAAATTGAGCAGATATTTGAATAACGGCTCGTTCTGAATTTATATGCGGTGATCAAATCACTTTTTTTTTAAATACAGGTAAAGGAATTATTTTCAAACTGAACAACAATCCTCTTTTCCTTAACTTGCCATTGCTCGTTTTATATGCATAACATATTACTCTAAAAGAAGAGTATTCAAGTGACTATTCGAAAAATTATATTTAATATATGATAATACCTACATAAACTATAAGCGATATAATACACCTCTTCACAAATGTCCCTCATAAAAATGTCTAATTTGATTCGATGGAATATATATATATATATATATATATATATATATATATATATATATATATATAATATATATATATATATATATATATATATATATATATATATATATATATATATATATATATATATATATATATATATATAGAATAGCCAGAAAGTCTGGCAACAAGCTATTTTCTTTGAGAAATTCCTTGTATTTCAGGACGTATTCGAGCTTTTAAATCGTTTATGTTTGTAGGTTTGTTAACATACACGTGGTTCTTTAGGTATCCCCATAAGAAAAATCAAGTGGACTCAAGATGGGAGATCTTGCAGGCCACTCAATTATAACTCTTCGACCAATCCATCTCTGAGGGAAAGTGATATCCAAATATTGCCTAACGTTTCTATGAAAGTGTGCAGGTGCACTATCCTGTTGGAAATAAGTATACGTACATATTTGGAAATAGATCATTTATTTCTGGTATAATTTGATGCAGTAAAAGATCAAGATATTTTTCACCAGTAAGAGCTCCGCCGATAAAAAAATGCACCAATTAAATGGTTTTTCACCAAAGCAGCCCACATCTTAACTTTATGTGGGCATTGTGTACCTATGGGTCTCATCATCCATTGCGGGTCAGAATCTCACCAGTACCGGCAATTATGTCAATTAACAGTGCCGTTTAGACAGAATGTAGCTTCATCACTGAATAGGAGTAAATCTAAGAAATTATTTTGATCACCAATTTTCTCTAGAACCGTTTCACAAAATTTTTATCTTCCATCTAAATCATCCTCAGCTAATTCTTGGTGGTTTTTAATTTTGTATGGATGAAACTTATTTTGATGAAAAATTGTTTGTAACGACTTCCTGCTAATATCATGATTTCTTGCCAATTCATACGTGGATGTTTGATGATTTTGTTGATTGTTGAACATCTGGTAGGACTAGGGTTGTCAACTCTCCCGGATTGCCCGGTAATAAGGGTTATCCTCCCGACCTCACGGGTAACAATAATTTCTCCGGTTTTTCTAAAATTATATGCAACCGTCGCTCTAACAAAACTTGGATCGTTAATGATTATGATTTTGTGGTGAAAAACCTTCAAATTTAAGATACTGCTCGTGAGCAGAGTAAATATAAATTTAAAATTGATTGACAATTTCTTACACCCCCTCCTAGTTGACTTCTTAGAATTCTCCCGGGTTGGTCCTTTTGAGAGTTGGCAACCCTAAGTAGGACGTCTAAACTCTTATCTTCGTTAGTTGCAGTTTTTGGTCTGCCAGACCTTGGGCGATCCTGTACGCTACCGGTTTTATTAATTTTATTTAATATTCTGGAAACTGTTGATATACTTATAGGGGGACTTTGAGAATATAAATCATTGAACAAATGACTTACTCCTTCATATGTACGTTTTTTATCACCATATCCAATTAACATTAGTACCTAACTGGATTCTTTCTTTTCCGATAAGTACACCATTCTTAATTTACTAATCAAAAATACATCTTAAACACTGTATGTATCAAATACAAGGATTATATCAGTTTACTATTCAAAAATACGATTTAAACAACAGTGTAATCAAATAAAAAGGCTAAATGAACTATGATATTTTGAGATAAGTTCTGACATATTTTTTCATTGTTTACTACAGTTTTGTTTTGCATTAACCGTCTACCAGTGGCCTTACCAGCAGTCGCACAAAATACAAATAAATTGGCAGAACTGCAATTTTGCAGGATATATCTTTAGTAATGTGGAGCTTATTCAGTATTTTCGAAAAGAGGAAGAAATACGATTTTCTGCGATATTTCACTCGATCTACGTTGGTATTCAAAGAAATTCAAGACGGCGGTACACTGAATGGTGACGTCAACTAACTTTGACAGGTCCTCTAAAAAACTGAAAATACAATCCTGTTGATAACTCTGAAATTTGATAATTATACCTCCAATCGTTTTAAAGAATATAGGTTGTTGCCAGACTTTCTCGCTACCCTGCATATATATTTATATATATATATATATATATATATATATATATATATATATATATATATATATATATATATATATATATATATATATATATATATATATATATATGATTTTTTTGTAAATTCCGATTTTATGGTACTTATTCCCATTTGGAAATTAATTAATTAATTTTAGGCTTTCGAGGTAGAGGTGAAAACGTGAGTCAAAATATATTGAAATTTAATGTGAGTGTTTTTATTTCATTTCGAAATTTAAGAGAATTTATATCTATTAACTGCCTCAAATATTCAATTTTCTATATTATACACTGTTGCTTGATATATTAATTTAAGGTATTAGTTTTTTTTTCAATTTTCAGAAGAATCCAGCATTATATTGGTTGGTTTATTCTGCGGCCATGTTTCTAAGGAATTTCAAATTGGAATTATTGAAGAACTATTCTGCTTCAATTTTAGTAATAGGTGAGTAGCAATTGTTCATTTTGTGCAGTATTTAAAACGGAAATAATCATGTGTAGAAAGTCATAGGCGCTCGTTTTCGGAATTATGTGGTGGTATCAAAAATTATTGCTTCACTCGGTCGATGGACGGGCAGTCGATCCATACTGAAGAGCTCATTAAAGAGCAAAACAGTCTGTCTAGTATTGCAATCGAGTGTAACACTAGCTCCGCTAGATGATTATTAGATTAATCTTTAATATTCTAATTATTTCTCACAGTATTTTATATTATTTGTTTATCAAAGACGCCGGGCCAGTTCAGTGAGAACAAATATTCATATATTCATATGGATATTATTCATCTTTAATATTTACTGCCGATCCGGTTCCTCAGAACAATGGAAATTTGATCAAAGATACCATCTTATCTGCAAACGTGGAAAAGACATGCAAACATGTAACACAATGCAGCAGTCTATAGATATGGTGAAGAAGGTGAAGTGACATGAATATTCGTGCTTGGCGGCCCTACTTGACCTGGAATGAGGTACTATAGTGTGTGGCATAGGTCTCTTGGTTCAATCTTTCATGAAAGATGGGTGGGAACGCCATATCGTCGAAAGTCATGTTGCTTGCTTTCTCCGCTGGGAGGGTGGATTTGATAAATCTTTGATTATATATATATATATATATATATATATATATATATATATATATATATATATATATATATATATATATATATATATATATATATATATATATATATATATATGTATATATATATGTATTCATATGTATATATTAATCTGAGTTTTCTGTTACAGGATTGATATTACACATAAATTATGTTGCTGGCAGGGAAAGTGGAAGGGGATATTCATTAAGAGGTAATTCTTTACTAAACTGCTGCTTCAATTATCAGTTATTACTAGTTATACCTAAATAAGCAAATATTTGATATTTTATAACAAATGAATGTTACCATGAACCAGAAAAAAGAAAACAGAATGATTATTCATATATCTAGGTCACATCTGTGAGGAGTTGTAGAGTATCGTGCGGAAAGAGAAGAGATTATTCAATGCTGGCTAACAACAAAATTTTATTCCTATCAGTGTTAAATTTATTCGTGATTAACCTTATATTTCATGTGCTCTAATTTCTTCTCTCAGCGTCAAACATAGATAGGGGAGATCAGCCTCCTCCCCCCGACGATGATTACACAGAAGGAGATCTGCAAGACGTTCACCCTCTAGCGGAAGTGTTCAAGGTTCGACAAACCTTTGGTTACGGTAATAACCAGGGTGGGTTTTTTTATTTTCTTGTGAATAGTTGGAGGTTGTGGGTACCTTTATAACTTGCTGATCAGTACCCTTACTTTAACTTGTATGATTTGGTGCAGGCTTTTGCGATTTGATTTATTTTTCTCTGAAATAACCCACTAACAAAGCAGTTTTCTGTGAGTTTAAGCTTTTGTTCTGTCAATTATATAATCATGCATATATATATATATATATATATATATATATATATATGTATATATATACATATATATATATATATATATATATATATATTATATATATATATATATATATATATATATATATATATATATATATATATATATATATATATATATATATATATATATATATATATATATATATATAAATATATATATATATATATATATATATATATATATATATATATATATATAGGTATATAAATATATATATATATATATATATATATAATATAATATATATATATATATATATATATATATATATATATATATATATATATATATATATATATATATATATATATATATATTGAATTTAGTATAGGCTGAATTTTAAAAATTTATCAGAAATGCCTTGTTGCGAAATTACAAAAATTAAGTTCAAAATTGATTTTTTAAAAATTGTTCAGTCAAATGCTTTGGAGAAGAACAAAACTTGTTTCACAAATTTTATACGAAAGAAACAATTTTGTCGACATTATAATTTGTTAGCATAGAAATGGCTTTTAGATTTAAAAGTTCAACATGAAACAAGTACACCTACTCATGGGTCCCAATTGTCAAAGGAAATACATGTAAGCCCCAGAAATTAATAATCTCTAAATTGGGAGCAGTACCGGATTCACCAATAGGCTGGAGTAGGGCAACCTGTATGTCCCCACCAAAATTGAAATTCTGAAATTTGTAGAGGAAATTTTGAAATTTAAAAATTAAGTTAACCCTATATGCCTGGAGTTCAATACTCACAAAACTACAGATGAGTTAATATACAGGTATGAAAGCCACTTTATATTTCTTGAACGATAAAATGTAAATTCTAGTCCCATATGACCGAAATTTGGGATTTTCATCCCCTTAGCGAAGATCCCACCACTTATCAGCCTATAAGATTGTTAATCCGGCAAGGATTGGGAGTATCCGAATTGGGAAAGGTACATAAAAATACTCTTAAGTGCTAGCAGTGTTGATAAATACTTTAAAATTCGATGACTATTAAGGAGGGTCTACACTTGCTATGTAACACTGCTATATAGCAGAGTTATATAAAATGTTACATAGTTTTGGTCATATTTAGCAAATTTCGCTGCTGTATAACTTGCTAGATGTTATCCGTACGTAGTCGGTAAAGATCAAAAGATGTTGTGCAACACTGCTATTGGAACATAAAACAACACGTCCAGACTAAATTTGTACTTTAACTACTGGTGTTTTCAGAGACGCGCGCGAAGGAGAATCGTCTTGGGTATCGTATTTTGATTCTGTATAGTAGTATTTGGTTGTGAGCTGATATTGATCTATTTATTTACTTAATTGTCAATAATAATTATTGATGGAGTGGAGCAAAGAAAAGACGTGCCAGCTAATTGAATTATATAGAGACCATATAGAGTTATGGGATACCCGAAGTCCCTTATTTAAAGTTGAACAAAAAAAGCATGATGCATGATTGCAAAAAGTATGAATTTGGAAAAAGAAGAAGTTGAGAAAAAAATGCGTTGTCTAATAGGCCAGTTTCAGAGGGAACACAAAAAAAATCCAAATCGGGAGCTGGCTTAGATGGAGTGTATGATTCCAAATGGTTTGCTTTTAAATTATTATGTCAGAGCTACTCATCCTACAAAAATTTTTAAAACTTCCCTTGTATTCTAATCCCCAGGGCGCCATCGTCCCTTTTCAGATCTTCTAATAATTGAGTTCCACTGTATCTAGATCTTGCTTGTAGGCTACGACGAACCCAAAATCGCCTTTTTCGCGAATTTTTTTTACTTTATTCAAAAATAATTACGCACGCCGTTGCTGCCAGCAGAGCGTCTCTCTCGCAAAAAGGATTCATGATTACTAAAATTATAATGTGGACACCACTTGCTATTCTTAACATGTAACAAGCAACATGTTAAATAGCAATGTTATATAACATGTCACTAAGTGTGGATCCTCCTTTAGTTTCTAACCTTCTGCGACAGTTTGGATAAGTAACAAAGTAAAATGAACAAGGAAATATACCTAATTCAGGAGAAGAACAAAGAAATAGCGCCAGCCGCCAACAAATGGAATCATGCTCTGTTCTGTTTGCCTTAGGCGTCATGCGCACGAGAGCTTAAATAACCTCCTTTGAAAAATCGCTGAAATAAAGCAAGTGAAGTAGGTACCTACCTAAGTATTTATTCACACGTTCTAGCTTTTAAAACGCGGCACTTTTTTATCGAGTTGTGTTCTATTTTAAGCGCCGGGCCGTATAATAGGTACTACTTGCTTTGGTTCAGACTTCAGACAATAATTAAAAAAGCGCTAGCGCTGCGATCAGTAAGTCGCTCGTTCGCATAGCATAGTCGATGTGAGTGCATAATGTATCTTTATTTCAATGCCGTTTCCTAATTGAAATTATTCCACGGCACCCTACCCTAATATAAATAGGTAAAAGTATGAAGTAAATAGAACCTTTATATTTTAATCATTAAATGTTTTTATTTTTACTTTAATAACATTAAACTAATAATAAGTGGATGAATGAGCCTACAAGTATTACCATATTTTCTCACAACGTGGAATTAAACTAGACAAGACCACTCTCATGGCATATACTTGCTTTTTATTACAGCGACCGCCTGAAATCTAGCTTCGCACAGATAAGTCATCGAAAATTGAATAAAAATTCGCTGAGCATTATCGCTTAGAAGGGGGTATTCATCTTACACTAAAACCCAAAATTCGGTCAATTCCCACCTATGCAGTCAAATTTCGCTTTTAAACTATTGCGGCTTGATAATTCGATCAGAGTCTCTTCAGAACTAAATTCCGAAGGAGCACTAGTATTAATTTTATCATGAATTTGTGTAAATGTACGAAATTTTTATTTCGAAAGCGTTTCTCAAACCAGATAACAGTTGTGACAATGAAAGCCCTTCAAATATGGTTTTAATATCTTGAGGACATCATCTTCCTTTACTTTTCTTTTCCATAACATGAGTTTTATCATGGAAGCTGATATGTTTTCCGTTGGCTTCAAAAGGTGCATGTTCTCTCCTTGTAGAGAGAGATTAAGGGAATGATTTTTACATATTTTTTTGCTTATATGTTTTCCGAAAGACCTACAATATTCCAAACCTATCTCCAAAGGAACCCGGCGTTACTTCACACAAGATCAATTAAAACTAAACCGCCCCAAAAGTTCAAATGTTCTTAGCTTTTAAATTTTTTTTTTAATTAGGCCAAATGTTTCGCAAAGCTTCTGTGAAGTGAATACGGCGCCCCTGGGCGACGCGACTCATAGTTTGGGAACCTCTGTCTGTTCAATAAGCCTTGAAACCCAACATGAACAATGAATGAGGTTAAACTGTTTTATAGTTATTATTACGGCAAGTTGAAATTTCAGTGGATCTCATTCTCATTTATCTCTATTAATAGCTTGGTATTGCTGTGGATTCGAACCTTCTGGCGATATAAAAATATTTAGCAAAATAAACTCACACCTCCAGAACGAAATGGTTGCTTTTTAGGCCTATAGGTTGGAAACCTAGCATGTAATGGAGTCCATGTTTCATCTATAGCAAAATTGTGTAAGACGCAACATGCTTTAACTACTGATATCGTGCGATTAAATTCGAAGTTTAACCAGCTTTATTAAAAATTCCCCTTAAAAGTGATTTAAAGCGTTCATATGAATTAATAAATCCTTTTAACTTTCGTACGAATGATTTTTCATATTTATTTCCTTCAATTCGAATTCTGCCAAAATGAAAATAGTTTCTACATCAAGATACGGAAGGGGTTATGAGGAATAACATGACGGAAGTCTGAAAAGATGATAATATAAAAATTAATAAAATTAATGGATAATGATACAACTTTGTTGTTGTTCATATTGAATAAATGGAAATACTATTTAAAAACACTGTAACTTGATAATGCTGTAACAGGCGAAACTATTAGTAAATAAAAACTAATTTAGTGGTTTTTAGACTCTCGTTTTTCCATCATATTATTTCAATACATTCAAATTAGGTGCCTTAGGATGAAGATATAAAATATTAAATGAGTAATCTTTGATGTACGAAATGTTAAAAATAAGTAGTGATGAAGTGAATACGGAAGGAACGGTCAATATACTGCGAAGTTTGAAGAACAAATGAAGTTCTCTCCACTACACACACTCAAAAGATGGACTTAATCAATCTTTGAGGCCTAAAGCTGTTTGAATATTTTGTTATCTAATTATTTCATTCTCGATATGAAAATGTTATATTTCTCTTTTAATACTGAATCAGTGTTTTATTATTAGAACAAGTAATATTTGTGAAATAAGAAAGATATTCGGATATCTGGTTTCTCATTTAAGTTTTGGATTGATTGGGCCGATACATGGTGTGAATTAATAAAAATATTAAAACAATGGTTAATAATAACAATTTACACATTTATTAAATGAAATAACGCATGACTCACGTTTCGGTGAAACTTCACCTTCTTCAGATGCTAAAGGCAAACTAACTAGGTTTCTCCGTTATAACGAAAACAGGAAATAAAGAGATGACAAATTATGTAGAAAGAGTAAATAGGAGGATGGTTACAAATAATTATTCATTATCATCATCATCCCCCAGCCATCTGCGTCCGCTGTCGGACATAGGCCTCCTCAAGTTTCTTCCAAGTTTCTCGGTCCTGTGCCGCTGCAATCCAGTTGGTATTGATCTTTTTCAAATCGTCTGTCCATCTGGTGGGTGGTCTTCCGGGATTTCGTTTGTCTGACCATGGCCTCCATTCCAGAAGTTTTTTCGTCCATTTCTGATCTGTTTGTCGTGCTACATGACCGGCCCACCTCCATTTCGACTTTGAGATCTTTTCAATGATGTCTTCTACCTTTGTTTTTCTACGAATCTCCTTATTTCTTACTCTGTCTCTGAGTGATATCCCCAGCATAGATCTTTCCATCTTCCTTTGCGTGACACTCAATTTCCTTGCTGAGGTCTTTGTGAGCGTTAGGGTTTCTGCCCCATGTGTGAGAACCGGTAGGATACACTTGTTAAAAGTCTTTATTTTTAGACTTATATGAATTTTGTCATTAAATATGTGTCTCAATTTGCCGTATGCTGCCCATCCGAGGTTTATGCGCCTTAGAAGTTCACAAGTTTGGTTGTCCCGGCTGATCTTTAATTCGTGTCCCAGATAGTTGTATTTTTCTACATATTATACTTGCGCTTCCTTTATGCATATAATTATTAGAATAGGAAAAACCAATTCTGCACTGGTAGTCAGGTAGTTCGGTAATTTTGAAAAGATTCAAGGAAAATTCTTGAATAATTTAAAAATTTGTTAATTCACTCCGTGTCAAATAAGCTGCACTGATAAGATCTAATAAGATCGAAACAGCTGTATGCAGATTTTGAGTTGGGATGACTTGATAATTTCTATAATTCACTGTTGGATTGTGAATGTAGAATTCTTGTCGAGGAATACATGTAACCAGCTCCCTTGAAAAGTTGTTTGATAATTTTTTAAATCATCGGAGAATTCTCCTTGGGGGGCGTTCAAGTATTACGTAACGCAATTTGGGGGGAGGGGGGTCTTGTAAAACGTTACGATGCGTTACAGGGGCGGGAGGGGGGTTCAAACAACGCGCTACGTAACATTGATTTTTATTGAAATATAAAACTAGAGAATTTGAATCTCCGAAGTTGAACTCTTTTCGTTTATTTTTTACGGGGAATCCCTCGATTGTATTGTAAGTCAGTTTTATTTTGTTGTCCCGAGTTGGCAACTCTATCCGTTTATGTTTTATGGGGAATACCTCGACTGTATCTTTCGTCATTTATATTTTGTTTCCGTTGCCAGTTTTCATTAAGTGTTTTAAACACGTAATACACAGGAGCGAAACTACGAAACTATCTACCTACATACATACGAACATATATATATATATATATATATATATATATATATATATATATATATATATATATATATATATATATATATATATATATTATATATATATATATATAAATATATATATATATATATATATATATATATATATATATATATATATATATTGCATACATATGTAGAGAAAGAGAGACTTTTGAAATTGGGTTTTTGATGCCAAGCATCCTGAAATGTCATGAAACGAAAAACTATCTTGGGCCTAGGTCCTACTTTGCTAATGGCACCCATTTCAATGAGCAGGTTTTCAAAGTGAAAACCTGCTACTAAGCGAAAATTGAATAATGCATGAGAAAAATAATGGTGGATGAAGTTATCTAAAAATGTATGCAACGACAGGGCTAAGTCAGGAAAACGGCATAATTAAATGTAAGATTAGTAGTAAAAGTTTATTAGGACAAATTTGAGCCCTTTTCAACATATCACATTATGTATGATTGTTTATTAAATAAAAATCTCTTGTTTTGTTTATTATTAACGAAAACACGATTAAAACAATAAAAACGGTATTTTAGCAACTTTCCGGTACTTTGCGCAACATATTTGTGACTTTTAGGTAAAAATGGTCACTTGGGTGTTACGTAACGTTTATAGGGGGGGAGAAGGGGTTCATGAAAACGTTACGGAGCGTTACATAGGGGGGAGGGAGGGTCAAAAATCTTCAAAAATTGCGTTACGTAATACTTGAACGGTCCCTTGTCCACTTTACGAAATCGAAAAAAAACCATGTTATTTCATCGTATTGTATTTATTTCTCCCACAAATAATATAAGAAGTTACTTCGAATCAAAACGCCTCCTGCCTCTAGAAATAATACTTGTACTTACGTACTTATTTGAACATTTTTGTTTAATATTCATAATTGCCGAAATTTTAATGAAGAGTTATGAGTTTTGAACAAGCGTTTGAAAATATTGAACAGTTTCATTACTCTCACGAATTTAAGTGCCCATGTGAAGTTTTTCAACGAGTAACTACACACTGATAATAAACACTTTATATTACGACAAAATGTCTAGCTTCCTTATCGGAAATACAAAATACATCGTATAATCATTCAATATTAATTATGTATGTAATTATATTGTTCAATTCATATTTAAGTCATTGGATGCTAGCAGAAAAATGAAAAAATATTGATAAAATTTCTTATTTCATAAAAAACCCAATCACAATCTTTTGAAACTTTGAATGTTTCATTTTAATTTATCTATTCAGCATGTAAATATTTTTATGCATTTTGTGGAGTGATATCTCTAATTTCGGATGAACAAAAAAAGTCAAACCAGGTGCTGTTCTGAAAGTCAATGAAATGATTATTTCGAACATGTCATCTGAATACCATATTCTTTTCTCTCGAAATAATATTTAAATTTTAATAAATGCACATATATTTTCATTTCAATTCATACTGTTAATAAGTGTGACGTTCTATTTTGCAGTATAATATAGAAAATATCAAACTTGCTTGAAAATTCTCTCTCTATATATATATATATATATATATATATATATATATATATATGTATATATATATATATGTATATATATATATATATATATATATATATATATATATATATATATATATATATATATATATATATATATATATATATATATATATATATATATATATATATATATATATATATATATAAACTTTTTGATATATATTTATTCATAGGAAAATTATCAAACTAATTTGATATTTGTATATATAAACATGGACGATATATAAAGTAGATGGGATAAATCATTAGGTTTTATTTAAATAAGGCCTGGTGGAAAAATTAAGTCATTTTTTAATAACACATGAAAATATTTATTACATTCATCCATGCGCAGTATTTGAAATTTTCACTAAGCTAAATTAAGAGCATGGCTTATATTACTATATTTCCTAGGTAAACATATGCATCTGAATCGAAGCATCTCAATATTTTTGGCGTTAGATAGACTCAATCTGTGACTTTGCTATATCTTTTTCAACGAGTATTTGCCTGGTAGGCTCAATCACTGCTTGGATTCCTTTTTATTATTATCACAGGTATCAGTATAACTAAACGACTGTAAACCTGATACATTATAATTTAACAGGTTATTCTCCCGCAAAATTGCATCCATGTGAACAAAGTTCCTGTTATCCTGCCACTGGAAATTTACTAATAGGAAGGGAATCTCAATTACTAGCATCATCAACATGTGGTCTCCATGGACAAGAGAGATATTGCATTGTATCACACTTACAAGACAGAAAAAAGTGTTTCTGGTGCGATTCCAGGCCAACGACAAAACCTAATCCTCAGTTGAATCACAATATAAGCAATATTGTGTATAGGCTATATCCTGGAACTCGACAAAAATCTTGGTGGCAGTCTGAAAACGGAAGAGAAAAAGTATTCATTCAGCTGGACTTAGAAGCCGAATTTCACTTCACTCATTTAATCATAACCTTCAAAACATTCAGACCAGCAGCGATGCTTATTGAGAGATCGTATGATTTTGGTAAAACATGGCAGGTAAATATATCTTGAAGATTTAGTAACAGTCTTACACTATAATCAAGGATACAATAAAATTTTTGGAAGCATACTTACCATAAAATAATTTTAATTCATACTTGCCAAAGATATTGTAAAATATCTCACCCTTTATCTCTTCGGTTTAAAAGGTTTACAGGTACTTCGCACACAACTGCCTAGAGAGTTTTGGATTGGTAGCTACATATCCCAAAAATTTAACGGATGTCATTTGTGAGTCTCGGTACTCTAACGTAGCTCCATCAACTGATGGTGAAATAATCTATAGAGTAATACCTCCGACCCTCCATATAGACAATCCATACTCCACAGAAGTGCAAAATTTATTGAAAATGACGAATCTTAGAATAAACTTCACCAAACTTCATACCTTAGGTGATGATCTATTAGACAAAAGAGGAGATATACAGGTCAGTTGATGTCATCCACATAACCTCCCAATTTAAATTATACACAAATTTGAATTTTAGGAGAAATATTACTATGCTATAACGGATATGGTTGTCCGAGGGTCATGTTCTTGTTACGGTCATGCGAACAGATGTTTACCTTTACCAGGAATAGAAGCAAAACCAGACATGGTGCATGGAAGGTGTGAATGCACGCATAATACTAAAGGAAGGAACTGTGAAAAGTGTGAAGATTTTTTCAATGACTTACCATGGAGGCCAGCTATAGGAAAACAGACGAATGCTTGCAAGAGTATGTTCCAAATGTTATAAATTTGAGTTAATTTACTATTTTTTATCATTCTTGTAGGATGTAATTGCAATAATCATGCCACAAGTTGCCATTTCGACCCAGCGCTATATGAAGCAACAGGAAGGGTCAGTGGGGGTGTTTGTGTCGGGTGTCAGCATAATACAATAGGACCAAACTGCGATCAATGTTCGAACTTTTACTACAAAGACCCTGAAAGGGATATCCAAGATCCAGAAGTCTGCAGACGTAAGATAGTTCTTTGAAAATAATACCGTAAAACATATACCTACTTTCATTTCAGCTTGTGACTGCGACCCTGATGGATCGTTAGATGGGGGTATTTGTGATTCCGTCACAGATGAAGCTAATAATTTAGTTGCCGGTAGATGCCATTGCAAGGACAACGTAGAAGGAAGACGTTGCGATACTTGTAAAAACGGGTTCTGGAATTTCACGAGAATTAATCCAGCAGGATGCCAATCCTGTACTTGTAACACTCTGGGCACCATCGACAATCAGGGATGTAATATGAGAACTGGTGAATGTTTCTGTAAGAGATATGTTACAGGAAGAGATTGTAACCAATGTCTTCCACAATTCTGGGGATTATCAGAGAAGAAGGACGGTTGCCAATTTTGTGAATGTGATCCAGGTGGTTCCGTTGATAATAATTGTGATGTGATAACCGGACAATGTCAGTGTAGAGAGCATATGACTGGAAGAAAATGTGATATGACCAAACAGCAATACTTTACCGCTAGTTTAGATTTTCTTCTGTACGAAGCGGAACTGGCTCGACCTTCACCAGTAAGCCGATTCATATGTTTAAATAAATATGTCATATTTTATATAACTGCTTACTTGATGACTGGTATATTATAACTTAGCACTCAGTTACTTGTACTATTTCTAGAATGTTCTGAACTGAATTCTTGAAAATATTTAATTCAAAAAATATTTTGATCATTTACTTTTAATGGTTTTGAATTAGAAGGTGAATGAAAAAATACGATAATTGATCTTACAGAATTGTCAAGTTGTCATACGAGAACCCTACAGAGATGGCCGACAGAATACGTGGACAGGTACAGGATTTTTGAAAGTTTTCGAGAACGCTTATTTCGAAATAACAACAAACAACATTCAGAGAACCTCAAAATACGATATTGAAATCAGATATGAGCCAATCCTACCCCAAACGTGGGAAGATGTTCAAATAACCATCACGCGCCCAGGGCCTCCAGATCCAAACGGACCATGTGCGTACTCCCCAGAAAATGAAACTAGGAAAGTCGTTCTAGAACCAAATAGCAGAAGATATTTAGTAACACCATCAATATGTTTGGAAGCTGGCACGACTTACAAGATACACTTAGAATTCAGAAGATTTGATTACAGGAAGGAATCTCCAACAGCGTCTGTACTAATAGACTCGGTAAGACACATCACCTTATTTCATCTTTGAAGAAGAAACACAAATCACTTCTGTCAAAGGAGAAAATATTAACAATAAAACAAATATAATTTTTTTTGTAATGACTTATTTTTACTGTCATGAGAAATCATTGAAGTATACAGTAGAAATATTGTACATTCTTAATTTATTCGATGAAGTTAATAAATTTAAAATTTATTCAGGTTGTTCTTTTACCTTCGATCGATAATATACCATGGTTTGCGACCAATACAACGGAAGGGTTGATACATCATCAAGAGTTTGAAAGAAACAATTGTTACGATCCCCAGTACTATAGATATCCGGATCATGCACCTGAAATTTGCAAACATATGTACAACAGCATTGGAGCTTATATTTTTAATGGAGGAATATCTTGCCAATGTGACCCTGAAGGTTCGGAAAGTAAAATATGTCCAAACCATGGCGGCTTCTGTACATGTAAGCCTAATGTTGTTGGCAGAAGATGCGATAGATGTGCCCCAGGGACTTATGGATTTGGTCCTGATGGATGTAAAGCTTGCGATTGTAACAGCATTGGCGCCTTGGATAATTTCTGTAATACAACAACGGGCCAATGTAAATGTAGAGCGAATACATATGGGAGAGAATGTAATAGGTGTAGAAATGGCTTTTGGAACTTCCCTAACTGTGTCAGATGTGACTGTAATGGACATTCTGATTCGTGCGATCCTTTGACAGGTGCATGCCTAGAATGTAAAGATAGCACTGAGGGTCATACTTGTGATAGGTGTAAAGTTGGCTATTATGGGGATCCCCGCCTTAATGCTGATATCCCTTGTAGACCATGCCCATGTCCGGGTCTTGGCAATCATTCCTTCGCTGACAGCTGCTCTTTGGATCCTTACACTAAAGATGTTATTTGTGATTGTAAGGAAGGATATTCAGGTGAGAGGTTTATCAGCAGCAGATTATATATATACATATATATATATATATATATATATATATATATATATATATAGATGTTTATATATATATATATATATATATATATATATATATATATATTTATATATATATATATATATATATATGTATATATATATATATATATATATATATATATATATATATATATATATATATATATATATATATATATATATATATATATATATATATATATATATATATATATAAAACAGAATTCTTCGTGTTATCGAAACACGTTCGTGGCAATAAAATCAAGTACTAGGACATTTATTTGAAACTAATCAAACAAACCTCCTAGCGGAGCTGGTTATACGAGTTCACGAAGAGATTATATATATATATATATATATATATATATATATATATATATATATATATATATATATATATATATATAAAACTTTTTGATAATTATTAGCAATAACAGGCTTGTTGAATCTCAAAAGAACTTTTTAATAAAATCAAGTTATATAGTTTTTATTCAAAAAACGTATTTTGAAAGACAGTTCAAAAGGTATGGGATCATTTGAAAAAAAACATAGTTTGTTTGTATTTGATAATATCTTAATATTTAGGTTCAAGGTGTGATATTTGTTCCAACAATTATTTTGGAAATCCTGAGGTTTCTGGAGGGAGATGTGAAAAGTGCAATTGTAACGGAAAGATTGACGAATTGAAACCCGGAAATTGTGACCCACATACTGGAAAATGCCTGCAGTGTTTGTATGATACTACAGGAGACCATTGTGAAATGTGTCGCCCTGGATATTTCAGATACTCGAAAGATGACATGTGTGAAGGTAAAGCTAGCGGTTAAGAAATGAAAACGTAAATAAAAATCTTTTCCATATTTACCATAGAATGCGTCTGCCATGCTTTGGGAAGTAATAGAACAACCGGACATTGTGATCCGAATAGCGGGCAGTGTCCTTGTCTTCCTCACGTAACGGGCTTACATTGTGATAAATGCATACAAAATTACTGGAAAATTGCAAGTGGAGAAGGATGTTCACCTTGTGACTGTGATAATTCTGGTTCACTTCAGGACCAATGTAATGAGGTAATGGACATATTTAAATGTTTCAAAAAATTAATTCTTATCTTCTTTGTAGTATGATGGCCAGTGTGAATGCAAATCTAGTTTTGGGGGAAGGCAATGTAACGAATGCATGGCGCGATTCTGGGGAGATCCTAAAATTGAATGTAATAGTAAGTATCTAAATAACTTCATCGAATCTGAGCTAATATCAAATATATATTTCAGAGTGTGACTGTAACATCGACGGCTCAAAAACTTTACAATGCGATATGAAAACTGGAGCTTGCAAATGTCTTCCAGGTATTGGAGGATTCAAGTGTGACACCTGCGCAAGAGGATATCTTGGAAACGCTCCGAAATGTTATCCTTGTGGAGAGTGTTTTAATAATTGGGATAGGATTTTAGAGGAAACAAAAAGTAATTTGAAAATAGTTATTACACGGAGAGAAATATATGTCTCAGTATTTTTTCCTACCAATTTATATTTTTTTCAGACAATACACTTGATCTAATAAGGAAAGCTGGCGACATAAAAAAGGTTGGTGCCAGAGGAGCATACACTAAAGAATTCGATGATATGCAGAGTCAACTCGATGACATTGAGGAGTTGTTGAACAATTCTGGTGATGTTAACGTGGAGGCAATCAATGAAGAACTAACGAAGTTGAGAATGGAACTGAATGAGACTGAGCAAGAAAAATTGAAAGATCTTGATGAAACACTTGCTAATACAAAGGAGAATGTGTTGCTAACTGAAATTAAAATCAATAATCTTAAGGATCGGATAGACCAACTAAATAGTAAAATTAAAGAGCTGGAAAATAATGGCACACAATTACAAGAGCATAATGTTCAGGGTGCACTTACATTAATACAGAGTGCTAAAGTAAAAGCTGACGAAGCAGTGCAGAAGGTGGAAAATACACAGGTAAGCTAACTGGCACAGATGGTAGGTAATTATTCACTATCAGAATACAGTATGTAACTTATATAGTAAAAATACATTTCCATATGAATGAAATTACCCAATGTTTTATGTATTCACGACTATAACTATATTTTTCAATGAACACAAATGAATATAAAAAACATGGATTTATTTGTGTTTTGAATTTTTATGTTTTCATTTCACTAAATTAAAATCAGTAACCAAACCAAAAGGTTTTAATTAGCCGGCAGCATATGTAGGGCAACATACGCATAATTTCTTACCACGTTTTCCGGTATTATATAATAATAATCTCCAATAGATAACATTCTAGGAATTGATGTTAGACAAGAATCCTTGTTTCTTAATAGTCAATAGTCAATTACAACTAAATTGTACCCAATTAATGAAGTTGTGAATTACAGAAGTTATCTAGTTGCTCATTCAATGGTCATTTATTATTACCGTATGTTCTTCTGTTGCATATTTACTCGATTATGAAACAAAGGCTGAAATTGGATGAATTTTCAAAACTGAAAATAGAATTGTTTTACCATTTATTTATTTCATCAATAGTCAGATCAATTTTTATAAAAGGGATGACAGCATGAATTTAAATTAAATTTCAATACTAATGATTCATCTTTCCAGAAAACACTGAGCGAAACTGAGCGGCAATGTAAGGCTGTCGAAAATTTCTTGAATACTACGAAGGAAACATACCAGAAACTGTTAGATGAAAACTCAGAAAAATTAGAGAAAATTGCAGATGATACTCAAAAGCTGAGCAGGGTTTTGCCCGAATTGAATGATTTAGTTTGTGATGGTCAGGGTGATCCTTGTGATTCCATTTGTGGTGGTGCAGGATGTTCAAGTTGTGGTAGTTCAATTTCTTGTGAAGATGGCGCTAAGCAACAAGCAGAAACGGCAGTTAGTTTAGCAAATAGTAGTGAGATCGCTCTGAGGACTAAGGAAGGAATCATAAATAACTTTATAAGAAATGTAGGATCATATAATATTATTTCGACAGTTTTTTAATTTGAAGCAAATAATATTAAAAAAAAGATTTCAATTACAGGTTTCCCAAATAGATACCACTGAGGGTAGGAAATTAGCAGAATCTGCTCACGGTGAAGCTGATAAACTTTTCAACAGATACAACACAAAGAAAATCGATATCGATAATTTGAAGTTGCGAATAAATTCATTTTTGGAGAAGAACATTACTAATCCAGACACAGTGAAGGAGCTGGCTGAAAGGGTTAATTATATTTTTACATTTTTTCGAATGTTCCATAACATGTTCCTCAATTGTAGGTTTTAGAAAAAAAAATAAATGTATCAACTCCAGAAACTATCAAAAAATTAGCCGACGATATCAGAAGAAAGGTAGATTCGCTCACAAACACTGAAGCAATCATTGAAGCAACAAGGGAAGATCTGATTAAAGTTAATCTACTTAAGGAAGCTGCAGCAGACGCCAGGTAATTATGCCATAAAAAAAATAGCTTCTTATGTTTCATGTGATAATGTTTTTATCAGCATGAAAGCTGGAAACTTGTCTTCAGATGCAAATGACGTGAAAAAAGCATTAAAAAACTCCACTGATGCTCAGAGAAATGCTGAAATGGCCATCAATAAAGCTTTAGATCACACTCGAGAAGTGAATAAACTTTTGAACCAGGTGAGGGATAATATAAAAAAATTATTTCATCAGTAATCTGGTATTGTTTGTTTCAGATAACGGAAAAGACTGCTTCAGCTCAAGAGAAAACCAACTTCACAGCTGATGTTATCAAAAAATTAGCTGGAAAGCTGGACGATCTGCAGCAGAATATCACGAACAATGGTATTTACGCGAACAGGGTGAAGAATGAAACTGCTACAATTTTAAGAAACGCAGAGAAGGCATATGAAGATTTTAACTCTTTACATGCGAAGTATGACACGGCTAAGCACAAATTGAGCAGTAACATCAATAACGTTACTTCTCTCAAGGAAAAAGCTGACATACTGTTCCAAAATGTAGTCACTTTACTTGCACACATAAGTAAAACAGACGAAGCTATAAACAAACTGGAAGCAACCCCTCAAAAGAACCCTGCACTTTTAGAGAATCAGCTAGAAATGCTGATAAGGAGGGCAAATAATTCGACACTACAAATTGAGAAACGAATAAAATATTACAAGAATTGCAATTAGTAAAGTCATTATTTTTGTATATAATTGGCTGAATTCTGGCTACTGTGTCCAATGAAAGTGTGATGAATTTATCCTTTCATTAGGCTCTTGAATCAATTGAAAATATTGATACAGAAGCATACTGATCTAGTTTAACGGCATATATAATATTGTGAGAACTGTAGTTTATATATATTTACGATATTTCTGTACATATAACTGTGAATGCTTCGTGTTGATATTTATTGAGGAGTATGCCCATTTTGAATTTCCCTATTAAAAACATTCCGCCCAAAAATGATCAGATGATTCGAATTCGCGTTATTTTTCACAGTGTGGACTATTTATGACCAGATGATGAATGATTTAATAGAATATGTTCTTGAACAATTGTAAGATCCTTATAAATTTTTTTTGAGAAATACATATACTTTTATTCATTGAGTCTAATTGTTTATACCAATCACTAACAATTTTAAGCATATTGATTATGTATCGAATTTAAAACCGTTATTTGCCCATAGTTATACTTTCATTGAAATGGTTATTTATGCTCACAGAAAATTTTCCAAAAACGTGTTGAAAATGAAAGTAAAATGTGAAATTTGCAAATATTTATTTACTTTTCGAGAAGTTGGTTGAAATTTTTATTTTTTCCTTTTTATTACGAAAAAATTTTATGGTGACGAACATACGATTTGAAATTTGGGACTGAAAACGTGGTAACTTGAAATCTGACAATTATTAAAAAAAAAAGATTTCAATAGAGGAGAATAATAATTCACATCAATTTGTTGTTATTAAATAGATTACCAGAAATTTAATTCTAGGACCTAATTGTTCAGATGTAACATATCAAAATTTGAATAAAATGAGAACTTCTTATAAGTATCACATAATTAAGGAAACATTTTTTATTTTGTAAACT
This sequence comes from Cynegetis impunctata, assembly GCA_030704885.1. Lineage (NCBI taxonomy): Eukaryota > Metazoa > Arthropoda > Insecta > Coleoptera > Coccinellidae > Cynegetis > Cynegetis impunctata. The sequence continues at coordinate 1,192,950 of JARQZK010000723.1, forward strand.
ACGTTTATGATCAGATAATCTAGTTCTGAAATAAAAAAAAAGACCATATCACCAACACTGAATAACTGCAGGCATCATGATTTTTTTTATATCAAATTTTAGTTTATTAAAACCCTTGATTTAAACTATTTCTCTGGATTTATCATTTTTGATATATTTTTCTCAGAAAAACATATAATATTTAAAATATCTCATTTATGTGTATCTTTTTTTTTTAGCAAAAACAGCCAAAAAAATGCGTTGTAGAAGTTTGTCAATGTCAGATTAATTTTGCACTCGAAAATGTCACGAATATCATTACGAAACGTTAACAATATAAAAACGAATGTTGTTAGTTTTCCTGTTATTACTGAAAAACGAAGAAAATAAGTAAAAATTGTTCGTGCCTATTGCAATACAATATCCATTATGCTTAAACAATTTTTACAATAACAAAGAGCGAAGTGTTGAATGGAAAATAATAAAGCAACTCAGTGTTTGTATATATAATAGAATATAAATATAAATCACAATTATTTTATAAATTAATAGTTACACACAGCTCGACTCATGTTAAATATACACGTTGATAATCATGGTCAATATTGGACATACATTAAAAACTAACAATTGAAGTTAACGGTTTCTAAAATAAATTTTCAGGGAAAGTACATGCTTTCTAACACAAAAGGCAAGCTTAAGATTTCATTGAAATAACACAATTATTTTGGGCAAGAAAGGACTTCAAATTTCAGCTGTAAACGTCATATAGAAAATGTTGTACAGTGAAGAATTTATGTTTGTTCTGAATTCTTGCAACTTATTTCTCTATGGATAATAAATAACAAATATCCTATTTTCATAAACAAATCTCAATAACTTAAATCAGTTTCAATGTTTAGAATTAAACTATATCGTATCTTTAGTGTACTTGAATGATGATTTTGTTTCAATAGCTAAATATTTTTGATTTTAAAAGAAAATCATTCAATAATACTTATATATTATAATCTACATATTTTCGTTGAATATTTGCACTAATTTTTGGATTGCTGAGCCATCTGTTCTCTTATAACAGAAGCCTATTAATGTCTATCAGTTCAATTACCTATTCAAGGATTTCATAAAACTAGCACTATACTTATCATATATACATAGAAAGGTAGAATATAAACCAATTCAGCACTATTTGGTGATTTCGGGTTCGGATCAGTGTCATCGATATCGTTATCTGAAACAAAAGTAACGATTGAATTGAATTTATAAGCGAGCAGCCTTGTGTTAACTAATGAAATAAAACGTTATCATTTTGGTACATACTTCATACTCCCATTGAATACATATGTGAGAAGAAATTATTTAGGATTTCAATATTCGAAGAACTATCGAGGATAACAACGTTCAGTAACATAAAGATTCTTCATAATTTAAAAGAATTTTTAGAGCATATTTTGCTTTAAAGGTCGATCCACCAACACTTTTTTATCAATGATCTCTCAAATTCGACCAGGAACAAAATTATGAGCTTCGCTGAAGGGGCCTTTCAGTGAATCTACATCTGGCCATCAACGTCTCACGGAAGCTGTGTTCATAAATAGGCCTTAAGATCATTTCGATCTGTGGATATGATAACTTAGTTGATTTTAGTGCCACAAAGTGTCTCCATAGAAGGACCGCTTGGAGCAGTCAGTGCCGACAGCTTCAAGCGGTCGTTGTTGGACAATCTGCAGTTTCTATACAATTTCTTGAGAGGTTCGTATATTGCGAACATCAATTTAGTGTAGAAACTGCAGATTGTCCAACACCGACCGCTTGGATCTGTCACCACAGATTGACTGCTCCAAGCGGTTCGTCTATGGAGGCACTAAGTGCGTCTGCAGTTTCAATACAGTTCGCGATAATACACGAACTGCTCGAAAAATTATACAGAAACTGCAGTTTGCGTAACGCCGACCGCTTGAAGCTGTCGGCACTGCTCCAAGCGGTACGTCTATGGTAGGGAGGTACTGAGATACAACCAACCAGGTTTTTCAGAAGAAAACTCCCTCATCGATCATATTACTATTGGAAACCAGAATGATAAAGCCAACTAATGAACAACATCTTCTAAGAATCTGCGTTACCTAATTCCAATATAACCTGGCACAAACACGTCTCCATCATTGCCAAGTCAGCTGCACAGAAGCTTAGTATCACTTGGTGATACAGCAGTTCTTAAAATTCGAACAAGAAAATGCTGGTATCAAATGGTTTTGCGTTGAATGTTTGAAAATTGTTGAGAATAAATTGAAATGTGTTGAATCAAATTTGAACGTAAGAACCGAGGAAGTGCTAAATAAAACGGAGAAGCTCATTGAATTAATCCAAAAACAACAGCCCAAATATGTTGACGTTTTGAAATCTCAAAACACGATCGAGTCGTCAATAGTAAAACCTAGAAATGTTAAACAAAACTGTAATGAAATGACAATTGCTGTGAAACAAAAAATTGATCTAGTTTATACCGCCGCATCAGTCACAGAGATCAATCAAATGTCCCAGGAACGTGTTTTTGTGCATTGTGAACATAAACAGTCTCTAGATAAATTGAAAACAACTACACAAAGAGAGATGGGATGTGAAAACGACGTAAGCGTTAGAAAAATGATCAATCCAAAAATTAAAATAGTTAGTATAAAACAAGAAGAAGTTGTAGATATTCAGTGATTTATAGTGAAATTATCGCAACAGAATATTCCTGAAAACATCAGGGGTGGCATACGTTCAATACGTAAGCAAAATGGTCCACATGAAACGAAAAGAACTTTTAGTATAATATTGGAAAATAGTAGTGAAAATATAAATATCTAATGAATAAACCCGAAAATGCAGTATATTCTGGATGGAATAAATACAACTTCTTTGAATTAGTTAGCATACTGCGATGCTTCGATTGTTGGACGTTCGGGCACCGGGTTAATCAATGTACATATCTACCCATATGCCCCATGTGTACTGGAAACCATGAAAAAGAATAATGTAAAACTGACAAACTTGCGAGCATGCCTCTGAAGTTTGAAAATACCAGACATTTCTTTTGACCACCATGTCTTCGACATAAAATGCAATAGTTACCAAGGAGAAATCAATATAAACAAAAATAGAATAAAATATGATATATTGCAATTAAACAGCTATAAGGATAGCCTCATACTACTAACTAATACACAGGGTCGAACAACGAACCACAATCATTTGCGAAAAATAATGGAAGGTCTCACTACCTTAGCAGTTATAGTTACCGAGACCCATGTTACCCAAAATATAAGTGATTCAGAGATAGAAGTAACAGGATACAATAACTTCATAAATTATACCGATAGTCGTCACAAAGGTGGGGTAATTATATACCACGTTGTGGTACGAACCACAACCTAGGTCTTAATTTCAGGTTTTCAAAAGTGTCATTCAGACATCTGAACATTTAGTTGTTACACTCTCGTGATAACACATTTCATACAGAATAATTTTTTGAAACTTAGAATCCTTAGTTGAAGAATTATTTCAAGACATTCATTTAACATGTACAAAATCTTACAATCTCCAAGAACTTGTATGATATAATTAAACTCACCGAAATTCCACGGCTTTCTCGTACTTTTCGTGATACCAACAGTAATTGTACTTGTTGAAATAGTTGGTGCTAGAGACGCGTGTTCTATCGCAGGTTCATAACTTTCGTTTGAAGCTTTGTCCGGAATCATCAGTTTGTTTACACATGGATAGAGCCCATTTTTATACAACTGCATTCCGTTTCGCACTGGGTTCAGTTTCCTTTGGCAGAAACTACCTGCTTCCTTGATGAATATTTCTTCGTTTGGAGTGATGCTTCCTACGAAACATTCATAAGTATCTGCCGCAACATCCATACGTTTAGTATATGTGTAAAGAAGGTCTCCTTCTCTCCAATGTCCCAGGCATTCATATTCCCGTTCTTCATAAATTTCCCCAGTCGTACAATTTGAGACTTGGTAGTACATTATTTCAGCCTTGCAGTCCGACTGAAGCTTAGCACATAGATCGGTAGCATCAGGAATCACCCCAGTATATTCACCAGATATAGGACACATGCCAGGGTAAATTTTAGGTGTAGCAGAAGCACCAATTCCTGGAATAATACATATTGTGATTGCGTACAACTAATGAAGAGCATGGGTGATGGGTGAGATTATTTTCAAATTGAGTTCATCCATCATAAGGGTCATCGTCAAATTACTTATTCATTATCCTAATCATAAAATACACTTACTTCCTTGAGTGATCCATGAATCTTCAATGAAGTTAGCATCATGACATAATTCGAATACGTTATTTTCATTGCTCGATTTTAAACTCATTTGGAATTCCAGGATATTATTGGTTCTCTTGTGAATCCATAAGCAACTGTAACGCTCTTCATCACTAAAACAGTATTTTATACATTTTCTGGAGAAAGTTGTCAGTATCAAATGAGAGATTATATCAAATGAGCTAATGCATACAATATGTGTAAGATATTAAAAATATTTGACAAGTACTCGGTGGCTGATATCAGATATCTTTTCAGTTGAAACAGTTGAAATAAAGAAGTACCTCTATTGAAATGATTATTACAGTTTAGGGTGTTCGGCACATGAACTATCTTAATTTTTTGGGATATTGTTGGGGTCATTTGTTTCCTTTCCACCTTTAGACCCTGGGTCCTAAGAGTCACGGTTAAGGAGATATAATTTTTAAAATTTTTGTTATTTTGTTGAAGCAGAAATATTTCTCTTTTTTGTTCGAACAAAATAAGATTTTATGACCGTTTATTTGAACAGAAGTTAAACTACTGCCAATAATTTAATACCTACCTGCTCTCATGTTACACATTTTGTTCGAAAAAAAAAATCTGCTTCAACAAAAAAAAATTTTTTCCAACAAAATGTGTAACAAGACCGCAGTTAGGTATTGAATAATCCTCTCAAATAAATCAACCTATTTAATATCATCCAATCAAGCACCCAACCCAAATCCCGATTTAATTTTTTTAACAGAGAAAAGGAATAACTACTCAATAAATCCACAAAACTAATGAAAGTCCGATACGATCTACATCTTCAGAACATCAAACCAACCAACAATCATTTTCTTAACAATATTTTTTTCTGGAATATGTTTTATAATCATAGTCGAAATTATGAAAAAGCCTTTTTGTACACAAATCTATAAATCAATTAGTTGAGAACAGCTTCTGCATTGTACATTACATGAGTAAGGTTTTCTGTGGTTTCCCTCACCATCTAATATTAACTGAGCAGAATACTGCTGTTAGATTGAAAATGTAATTGCAAGGAGAAATTCGCTCTTACCATTGCGTTCTACTGTATACTAAATATTTGCTTTCCATCTCCTGGAATCCTGCACACTTCATAGTGTACGTCTTCAAAGATGAATGGTCCTGATAAATCAAAGTGTCACTATTCACTCGGATATGCTCCCAGTCACCTCGCATCCAGTCCGGGAAGCTGCAGGTTCCTAAAGTGACATCTGCAGGCCAGGGAATTGACTGTTTCGGTGCTAAAATGAAAGTTTCAGAGCCGCTCGTGGCATTGTGGAGGTCAGTACTGCACGTCGAATCGTTACTTAGTGCCATAAATATTCGGCCTGTTTCTCGTTCTTTTTCGTATATCTATAAATCAAAATTGTTTTGTTATAATACACTTAATTTCGATTCAATAACAGGTAGGTATTTATAATTTGAGTTCATTATTATATTATTTCCCTGAAATTCGAATGTGTTGACTATTTTTTATGAATGGTAACTTTCATTCAAGTTATCACAACAAAAGTTCAGATTCTTTGAATTTATATCAATCGATAAGTTTATCCATTGGAAAATTTTCAAGCTCAAATTGTAATTGTATGTTAATCAACAGAGTGAGGTATTTACCTCACTCTGTTAATTTACGATCCCTCTCATTTGAAAGGGATACCGTTCGACGCGGGTTTGTCAGTCCCCTATGACTATATGTCAATATTCGGGAGCGCACTTTGCGTCCGCGGTTGAGCAATATTTGAAGTGCTGTGATTCATTGGTTAGCGCCATTCTCGATGTTTGTACTCACTTTAAAATTTTTCAAGTAAGTGATGAGCTCAGCACGCAACTTATCTGGACGTGAGTTCAAAAGTTCAGTAAAAATGGGACAGGTTTACTAAACTTTTCCGGGACCTTCGACATCAGTAGATACTTCAGATTATGTGGCTCAGTTCGACGTAGAATTATGCGCAATCTGCGTCAATCGATAAGAAAGATCGTAGTCTGTACTGGAATATTAAAATCAACAGTGCAAGGTATTTTCAAAACGAAACAATGCTTGGGAACATATTGTTTACTGACGAAGCACATTTTCTCATCGATAGTAATGTTAATAATGAGAACGTTTGAATTGTCCCAAAACGATAGTGAGGTGCCCAAGAGATAATTGGCCCTTATTTCTTTAACTGCGAGAGATGGTCACTACTGATGTGTATCTCCAAATGAACGACGAATATGTCAACTGCAGCTGTTTCCCGGATTCAACCAAAGAACAATTTCATCAGGACGGGACTATTCCACACATAGCGAGAGTTTCAGTAGAGAAGCTGGGGGGTAGTTTTTCCCCGGAGACATACCTTAGGTAGGTACTTCAGTCACCGGTCATCACATCGTGCGACTTTTTGGAACTAAATTCCTCTACGAAGCTTGCGTTAGGAGTTGACTGTTAGAAATCGTCACGTAAGGAAAAAGCGTTATGCCTCCTCCACCTGACTTTTTTTCTCTCTCTGTCTCTGAGTATCGAGATTTGAGCTGTGTGTGTGTGTGTGTGTGTGTGTGTGTGTGTGTGTGTGTGTGTGTGTGCGCGCGCGATAGCCTGCTTATGAGGTTCGAGAACTTTGTTTACCATACATTTAAAATTCAACTCAGGAGTTGCTGCAATAGAAATTTCCCGAATTAGTTTTAAACCGCATAACATCAAAACTGCTTCAAATACTGATCGAGTTTCGATAACAGTATACACTGATAATACTCTTTTCAGAAGTCCCCTCCTGAATTCGCGAAGATAGTTCTGAGGGTTGTAGAAATCACAGTACTACCAACGAACAATAGCAGGATATATTGTCCTCCGTATGAATGGGCAATACAGGGACTCTGACAGTTAAGTTTCCAAACGTATACTTCTTGAAGACAGGTGTATTACATCATATTTTAAAACTGCGGACATATCTACGAGAGAATGTTTGATTATTCACTCGCCTCCGGGCGAGCAGCACTGATAAGATCTAGTAAATAAGAAACAGTTATTTGGTGCGAAAATACTGATTTTCTGGTATTTGAACCCTTGGAAATTTGTTTGACCAAATTACCTTCTTATGTAACATGGATATTTTGCAAATGATCTATACTTACTGCGCACCTATATCCTGGCCTCTGCTGTCTATTGTCTGTGAAAACAACGAAATTTTCTCCTTTCATGCCATTCCAGCTTCCTAAGCATTCAAACTTGAATTCTGTGAATAAAATTGATGAAATGTCAAACCTAAATGTGAATCACCTTTCTACATAAGCATTCAGTTCAGAGTTATATTCGGGAAGTTGTACATTAATATATTTTCTACGTATTCTTTGAAAATATTATTCCCATTTTAAAGCCAATTTAATTATTTTTACGAAGAACTCAGTCATTTAACGTATAATCTTTTCAAGGCTAAATTGAATCTAGTTATTCCTAATAAACTATCATAATCTAAAATATGCTTTAATTAGGAGCTATTCTACTGCTGAATTTATTTATTTCAGTTTTCAATTAGGAATACTAACTTTGAGTATATTATTTCCATTGTTGTTTCGCACCAATGTTCATATATTGTTAGAGTGACTTACAAGGATGAAGCAGAACTTTACTGAACATTATTCACATTGTCCTGTTAATGTCACACGGAATAAGTAAACGATCCGCTTATCTTATCTAGCATCCGAGTCCACACCCTTCGCATTCAGTTCTGAGTGCGTTTTCTAGGAGAATTCCTTCTTCATGTGACCAGTTAGGAATGAATAAATGTGCGAACGTCTTACTTTCCTACGAATTGAAATATACAGTTTGATTCATAAATCCGGAACTGAATAATAATGAGTATGTTCGCCTACTTCGATAATTAGCTACCGTTGTAGTGTATTGACCGATAAATGCAAAATATTTCGTTTAATTCTCAACGTAGAAAATGTAGAGTGATGAAATACACGCTTCGCTTACGTATATCTGAGTTTGCGGCAATAATAGCTATTTGTATTACTAGGGTGGAAAGTGCCACTTTGTCTCCCGCAGGATTCAAGGGAGGCACTTTACTGACATGTAATACATATGATTAATCCTCCTACCAACGTAATAAAACTTTTTGAAAAAGTTATTTATGGTATAAATAACAAATTTAATCACATACGATAACAATTAAATGCACATAGAACTATTCTTTATATTTAAGAATTAGTTATTATATTTACATTGAATGTGCAGCTTTGAGCAGCACTTCTATGAACACCATATGAAGAAGATAGTGATTGAATATGAGCTTTAGTATTTGAAATATTTGTGCTATGCACATTGTCACAAACTACTAGAGGTGCTTGATTGATTATGGTCAAGTTTAAGTTGTACATTATTGCCCATAATTTGGTAAGAAAATTTTCTTTTCACGAATTTTACTTGTAGATATGTAATGGAATCTTTCAACGCCATGTTTAGCAACTTTGGGACGTTTGATCATATTGCAAATTTGCACACGTAATAAGAACCGCTCGAAATACAAAAATTTAATGACTTTGAGCTAATGCCCTGACCAGCATCATCAGTATAAAAATGAATGACTAATTATACATATGTACCATCCATCGAACGACAGTAAATATTGTTATTAATATTACTTTCGATTCCGTTTTGAGACTAAAATACAGGAAAAAAATAGAAACAGAAAACTATAATTGAAAAAAACTCGAAGAAGGCGTTTCAACAGCAAGAAGAACTAGAAGGTAGTAAACAATTTATTCTATTGTAAAAAACGTGCGTTGCTTGATATCAAATGTTACCAATTTTTCATTGGTAGCTATTTATAAAAGTAGTGCTATTATAAAACTATAGTAAAAAGTACACCACGCTGTTGACAAGAAGCGTATTTTTTTCCGTTTTTTGAACTATAATTTATTATTGCGTAATATTCTTCTGTATAATCTTCTTCTATTTTAGAGCTAAAATATCCCCACCACGGTCTAGTAGGTAATAGGGTTGTTAGAGTTCTTCTGAAACTTGTATAATGCTCGGCATTTGGAAGCTTAAGATTAGGATATTCAGTAATTTTCTTTGGTATTATAGATATACTTTTATCCTAAATTCGAAAATCGTATCTAAGAATCTTGAAGTTGAATTTTTTTAATAGAAGTTTCATTGTTCATGACGTACTTGAGGGGGACGAAAAGTGCTTTGCTCCCTAGCAAGAAAAGTATGAGGGAAAGGTAAAAGTATTTCCCTCCCCGAAATGAGGGAGGAACGTGTGTACTGTCTATAGGGGTAGGGGAAAAGTATTTTGGTTTCGAATTAAGCAGATATACAACTAAGACAGACTCAACATAATTGACAAAAGTGGATTGCATGCAATACATTGAAGTGAATGTGGTTTTTTTTAAGCGGCCGAACAATAATTTGCATCAAAAATAGAATACAAGACAATAGAAATGAAAATATCGGAAAATTTAATTTATTATATTTATTATCGTGAAAATATACTGCAATTTTAAATAGATTCAGTGTACTAGTTTCAAACGTATGACCATTTTTAGTTCATATAAAGCCGAGAATATACTTTAGGGAGAGGAAAGCCGAGGCTGAACGAGGCAGTCTCGGCTGATTGAGATAGCGCAGCGAAAGCCTAAACTTGCCTCAGAGTATATAGTACATGAAAATGAGCTCTGAATTTGCCTCGGTCGAACTCAGCTAGATCGTGCCCAAGGCCAAGCACATACTGGCGATTGTTGAGAAACGAGGCGGAGCGGGGCAAGGCAAGGCTGTCTCGTTTGGCCCCTGCCTTGAGTGTATCCCTGGCTTCAAATTTCCATTCCTTATACATGTTGGTGACCGGAGTCACGAAGTCAAATAGGAAATGGAAATCGTTCTAGCTCGGTGAACCCTATCCGATTTCTTGACTATACACAATAATAAAGAGTGCAAAGTGCAAATATACTGTGGATACGAATTGAATAATGCTAACACTTGAAGGATTTACCAATTCATGTGATTACGTTAATGTTTGCGAAAGCTTGTTATCAAATATTATCATACAGTCATAATTATAAGGAAACGTTCTTAAATCATCCACTGGTGTCAGCAACGTTCTGGAAAAGACATCCATATATCGATCGTTTGAACCCCATCATTTGTGAGCATTAGTGGCAATGAGGAAGCGGACCAAGCTGCCAAAGAAGCTTTGACTTTGGACCTACCCACCCAAGACAACCAACTTCGGAATCAATCAGGTACTAAACTGTCAAAAATACAATCTTATATTGTGGCTAACAACTGGCCTCCAATGGACAGAAGGGATGCTTTAGAAACTCATAGGCTAAGAATTGGCCACACACAAGTTATATATGGTTACCTGATGGAAACCGAAAACCTACCACTTTGTGAAAAGTGCAACAAATATCTGACAGTACAGCATATCCTGACAAAGTGGGCCCAATATAATGGTAATACACAGACACACAGCACTAGCCCCGATCTCAAGAAAACCCTAGATTCACCGAACAATTTTATTAATGTACAAAGATGTTCAAAAGGTATCGATAGGTACAACCAGAATAACCAGATTAACCAGATGCAGTTGAGGCACTATAACTGAATAAAAAAAAATTGAAAAATTGAACATGTCACTCATTTAAACTACTTTTATATTCCAACAATCATTATTAACATTACTTTTCGAGAAACCTGTATTTCTAGTAGAGGAATTTTAATTTAATAACTTAATCCGTTTTCACTCACCATTGCTTTCTAAGTTACATCCCTTCAGTCTTATATTCAAAGTTGAACCAGATGGACAGGAATCCATCGTGGAATCTAATCCAGCACATTCTATCTTCTTTAATGATCGAATATTTCTAGTGCTATATATTACAGAATATTTTCCATCTAATGGGCAGTATTTTCTGGAAGTCAGCGACTCATGTCCATCTTTCGTTTCTGAAATAAACGAACGTCAATTACTCCATTTTATCAAAATACTTTTTTTTTGCTTACTGAAAAGTAACATTTCGGTTGCATTATTCGATTTTAAACTTTCTTCACTTGGGCATCTTCCCTCAGTTTGCTCTTCGTTGATATGACATTTTGATAATGTATTATAACTAGTTATAACTTGTAGTATGTTGGGAGACCTCAGTTTTAAATGAAAACATCTTATGCAACTCGTTTCTCCATAACTGAAATTGAAGGTAAACATGTCGTTATAAGAAATATGTTCATAGCTGTAATCATTATTGAAACTAAATTTTCAATGGAGCATTATTTAAACATACATCCACTCTAATATTTTCATACAGTGTTTTCACTGGACACGTATATTATTCAGTGCTATAAAAATGGGAGATAAGATAAAACAGCTAAAGATCTAGAGATCTCTGAGTAATAAATTAATGCTAATGAAGGCGAATCCTAACTTCTTGGTTTTGACTACGTCGGTTGGTAGTTATTTTCATCAATTTAATGATAGTACATACTTAATTAAAGACTACTCCGATGAAGATATAAATTCATTGAACATAAAAGGGCTTGTAGATCGAACTGATTGAACTGAGGGCCCATTTTCCTGAAGATCTAGCCGTCATTACCTCTCTACCTGAAGTTACCAGCTTTTTGATAATTGGTCTAGCGTTCTGGATGATCCATGGTAGACAGCGAAACAGTAACTGTGGATATCTTGCGGTTTATTTTCAAGAAAGAATTATTTTTATGTAGAAATTAAGGATAATTAAGGAGAAGACGAATGAGTAAGAAATTATATTCAAAGATGATAATATCTTAAATACAATTTCCTCTTTTAGAGCGAATACAAAATTCGCAAATCAATCCTCCACATCACTTCCACCATCTTTCCTATATAACAAATATCTTGATATGTCAACAACCGGACGCCAAACCTAAACGATAAAAATATTTTCAATTATAAACAGCTGGACCACACAATCATAATTATATTTAAACATAAAAGAGTCAGTTTTCAAAGACCCATTGAATCTCCATCATAACATGATGTCCACATAAACAAATTAATTATGAGAAAAAACTTTTGTCGCTTCCTTGTTTATTAAATTCTAATAAATATGTAGGGAAAATAGTAACTTCCTCGTTATATATATATATATATATATATATTTATATATATATATAAATAAATATATATATATATATATATATATATATATGTATATATATATATATATATATATATATATATATATATATATATATATATATATATATATATATATATATATATATATATATATATATATATATAAATATATATATGTATGTATATATATATATATATATATATATATATATATATATATATACATATATATATATATATATATATATATATATATATATATATATATATATATATATATATAAAAGTACTAGGACATTTATTTGAAACTAATTAAACAAACCTCCTAGCGGAGCTGGTTATACGAGTTCACGAAACATCGAAATGCCTCCATATACCTTGGACGGTGTATGTTAGAAACATTAAGTTGTCTTTCACAATCAATGGAAATGATAGACAGTCTGTTTCGCCCTTATTTGAGGCTCATCAGTATCATCCGTCCGTCGAAAGTGATAACCAACCAAATATTTCTAACGGCCTTATATTTTCCTTCAAGCGACTATATGGCATGTAAATATGACACAGCGCCACCAGTCGGAAACAAATGAACCACATCTTACAAATAGATGAAAACATTTCGGCAACGTGAATATATATATATATATATATATATATATATATATATATATATATATATATATATATATATATATATATATATATATATAAATCTTATAGAATGAATATAACTGTTTGTTTTATAAATAAACTAAACTGATTTGAAGTAACCGTCTGGTTTCTTCGGAGAATTTATAATCTTACCTTAATAGGCAGCAAGACTGATAAAAACAGATTTCTGGTGTTTCTTCGTTTCTTTTGGAGAAATCTACCTGGTTTCAAGGGCGTTTTATTCTCATCACTATATTTAAAATGAAGTAATAGGAACAATTTGATTTTACAAACTAAATCTGGGATATTGTATTTTGAAGAGCTTTATGGCAAATATTGGTCAAACGTATGTTTCAATAAATTTTGAATAGGTTTATTAAGATCGTATAACATGGTGTGAAGAAACGTGTATACCTACAGCAATATCATGATTAATTCAAAGATGAAAAACATTATTCAATAATAGGAAAAATGTGTTAGAAGACTTTAATTTAAAGAAGTATAGTGAGCGTGAAATTATTACTATAAGTGAATTATGAAATGTTGAATTTCAGATAAATGAAAAATATAGCAAATATGACAATTGGAAATTCAAGAATAGAAATGCTTTTTACTATTATGAATAAAAGAGAGTGAATGAATCAGACAAAAAATACCAGCAAATGTATTTCAAACTGAAACTTTTATTGGATATAGTCGAAACAAAAGTTGCTGCTACGTTAATATCATGTACACAATGTATTGGGAAATATTCTTTGTATTATTGCTAATCATGTAGGTTCAAAAATGCAAGACCCTTTCTAGTCGTATTTTCCTCAAAAATAATATTGAAAGTCAACAGTGAAGTGCGGGAGTGGTTTTTATATAAATTTGTATGTTTGATTATATATATATATATATATATATATATATATATATATATATATATATATATATATATATATATATATATATATATATATATATATATATATATATATATATATATATATATATATATATATATATTTATTTATTTATATATCTATGTTTTTCAGAGGTCCTGTCACACTTGAGTGACGTCAGCCTTCAGTGTACCGCCGCCATCTTGAATTTTTTCAAATACCACCGTAGGTCGAGTGCTATATCGTAGAAAAGCTGATTTCGTCCTCTTCTCAAAAATACAGAATACGTACCACATTACTAAAAAAATAAGAGGAATAATTTTCCAAGACCTACAATATGTAATTTTTTTATTCATACTATTATATATATATATATATATAATAATAATAATAATAATAATCTTTATTTACATACAAGAAACAAATAGACTCAAAACAAAACAAACAAAAAAAGATATTCTTTTTGAAGTTGAATGCAAAGAGGAGCTGAAAACAATTTAAAAATGTTCGAGTTCAGCCCCAGAAAACAAAATAATTCTTAACCTATTACAGAGATAAACAAAGTTAGAAGCAAACACAAAAAAAACAAGCAATAATGAATGAATGAACGAATACGATCATGTCCAGCCACTTCGCCATTGTAGTGTCACCCTAGATGCTCATTAATCTCTCCTTCAACTTCTTTTTAAAAAGAGATAAAGAAACCTCACGCTTCAATTCAGTGGGTATTCCGTTGTATAGTGCATACACGTTGTAGGTAAATCCACGTCTAAAGATAGCTGTTCTGTACGACGGTGGTGAAATAAGTCCCTTGAATCTCAAGTTCAAGTTGTGTACATCAGTCCGGTACTCAATTTTATCCGATAGATATGCTGGCGATCCACTCAGTATAATCCTATGAAACATAACCAAGCAGTGAAGTTTCCTTCTATTTTCCATCGACAGCCATTCGAAATCCGTTCAAACTTTCTTATGCCGTACACAAATCTTAAACAAGACTTCTGAATCCGTTCTATTCTCCTCCTATCCATAGTATCCAGACATGGTGAGTATACAGGGTCACAAAAATTGAAATGGCTTAAAACCAAAGCATTAGTTAATGCAATTTTCAAATTTTGACTGAGAATATGTCGATGTGGATAGAGCAATTTCAATGCCATGTAAGCTTTCTGCAGACATTTTCCAACGTGCGTTCTGAAACGAAAATCTGTATCTATGTACATCACTAAATTCCTTGCAACCTGCTCACAAGCCAGAATGGAACCAGCAACCCTCAGGTAACCGACCGCACAAAAGCCTTATTCCTCCCAAACACCATAACCAACGACTTTGCTGGGTTAATCTGTAAGCTATGACGCCGCGAAGAACAAACCAATCTTTCAATATCATCTTCCATATACTGTTTAGCCAGATACCAATCTGACGGGAAGAAGGAGTAATACAATTGTGTATCATCGGCATATTGATGTACCTTGCAATGTTTCAAGCAGGAAGTTATGTTGCTTGTGTAAATACTAAACAATAAGGGACCCAAAATAGATCCCTGAGGAACACCACAGCGGAAACTTCCTCTCTCTGACTGACCTGCCGAGGTTTCAACGTACTGACACCTATCGCAGAGATAACTTTCAATCATACTAACAGCACAGTCTGAAAATCCAGCATACTTTAAAATCGAAATCAAAAGTTTATGAATCACGGTATCGAAGGCTTTCGAGTAGTCCAACAAAATTAAAACTGCACATTTACCATCATCTGCAGCCCTCATAATGTCGTCTGTTACATTCAACAAAGCTGTTATATACACTTATATATATATATATATATATATATATATATATATATATATATATATATATATATATATATATATATATATATATATATATATAAGTGAACTTCGAAAACCAACCAAGGTATCTGTTTGTGAGGCTGCAGTCAAAATTTTGGAATGCCAAGAAAAAAAAATAAACAACTCCCTTTGTATTATGTCAATCTTTCCAGAAATATTTATTCTCTTCTTCAGGACTAACTAACAGATACCTTGGTTGGTTTTCGAAGTCAAGTCTTATATATATATATATATATTTATATATATATATATTTATATATATATATATATTTATATATATATATATATATATATATATATCCTTATAACAGGAGATCAAAATGTTGGCCACCTGTGTCTTAGCAATAATACAATCTGTATTCGAAGCTTCGAATAGAATTGTTTATCATTTATGGAGAAATTGTTTGTATCTCAAGACATTTGAGAGTTTTTGAATCAGTTATGTCTGATAAGTGGAGTCAAGTCGGAAGATCTTGACGGCAACTTAATCACACCTCTTCAAACAATCCATCTCTGAGGAAAATATTATGATTATATGTTTAATCGTCTTAAAAAATACCTTGTTGCTGGACTTTCTCGCTACCCTGTATATATTTCGAAGCTGAACGAAACAATCGAAATTGGCGTAAATTGAGTCAAAATTTTGGCATTTTCTAACTTTGGACAAAGTGGTGGCAAAAAAGTGCATGAGTGGAAATCTGTTAACAACAAAAATTTTGATTAATACATTGTGATTTGTTTCATTTATATTGTTCAAATGCTAAAATTGGTCAATATTTCATTAAACGACTTAATATTCTTTGAAACTGCAAAATATAGAATGCCAGATACTCACTAAGTACATTAAATTTCAAATTTATTAAAGTTTTCTGCTCTCCTATTCGCCTTGAGAAGTAATTTGTAAATTTTTGTATGAGCAACTCTAGGAAAAAGGGAGATATTATAACGTTTGTTAAGCGCCTCGAGATGATTTCGCAAATGGCGATAGTGATTTATGTTGAATTTGAACCGTTCCAATTCATAGTCAACCGGAAACACTACTGGGGGTAGGAGAACCTTTCATAAATTTGCAGATAGGTTCAGAAACGCATTCTGATAAATAGATATTCTGTTTATTGAGCTGTTGCCGTAAGTTGAGAAAGTTAGAATTATGTGTCATTCTACACTTTATTTGCTAATGAGAATATTCCAAATCTTGTTTCGGTTGATTGTGTTTAATAAGTCAATAGAGTTTTTAAGAATAAAGTATAAACTTTAAAATAAAACACACTTGGCTTATGTTTCACTATATAAAAATATTTAGATACTGTATTTAGCAGTGAAGAATAGTCGACATGTTTCGAGTTATGAACTCATTATCAAGACTGACTACAGGAGAGTATTACATCTTATTTTATAAAACAGACATCAAAAGCAAAGGTGATACCTGAGAATCAATTTATTCGTTTACAAGGGGTAATTGACTATTATGGGCGGAACTTATTTCGAGAATTTCAAGAATGTCAAGGCGCTTTCCTTTGTTACCTCAATGTAACAATTGGGTTTAGTTGAAATCCAGAAAATGATTAAATTTCATACAATGTTCGGAGAAGCCAGTGGTATTTTTATTTTGTAAAATTGACTTTTTATGTTCATCAACACGAATGTTTATATTCCTTCCTGTTTGTCCAATATAGAAAGCAGGACATTCGTCGCAAAATATTTTGTACACAC
The DNA here is from genome assembly GCA_030704885.1 of Cynegetis impunctata. Taxonomy (NCBI): domain Eukaryota; kingdom Metazoa; phylum Arthropoda; class Insecta; order Coleoptera; family Coccinellidae; genus Cynegetis; species Cynegetis impunctata. Next base: position 1,210,464 of record JARQZK010000723.1, read on the forward strand.
CACTGTTTTCTCCGATGTTAGATTTTTCTTTATTATTGACCAAGAATGACTTCAAGTTTCTTTTATTTGTACAAATTGTTTTAACGTTGTTTTTCGATAGCCTGTTACAAATTTTGCTACTTAAATTCGGCACATAATTTATTGGGAAGTATTTTTGTTCTTCATTAATAATTTGCCAGAGATATATTGAATGCAACAAAGTGATGTGCGAGAATTCAATCTCAGCGTTTTTAAGGTTTTCAAGATAGTTCAGTTACTAAACACTTGTTGCACATATCTGATATGCTTAACACCTGATGTAGTCTGAGCAAGTTTTCTTGAAGGATTACCTACCCTCCACCCTAATTTAATTTCTTGTTATAATCGTTTTTCCCTAGGTACTAAAAATTTTACGTGAAACTAAAATGATAAGATTTCAGTATTTCATTCCATCCGAAGAAGCCACCGTGTGGTGAAACGCTGCGTTATAGAGTCAAATATAATAACTGTTAAAATCAAACATGAACTTTCTAACAATACTATTATTACGTGACAACAGTTTTGACCATTGGTGTCAATTTCAGTAATTTTTTCCAACAAGTAGTTGTAAATAAGTATAACTGAAATATTCACCTCATTCTTAGGATGTAGTTATTTCCTATCCTTTTATGGCATGTTCCCCAAATGGGAATAGATGTTTCATTAATAATTAAAGTTTGGTATTGTATCCTTGATCCAGTACTTGAGCTTTGCATCACATATTCTCCTTGGAATTCTTGTTGGAAGTAGCACGATGCATCAACTGAGCCTCCTAGAATGAAAGAAAAGAGATTTAATTTTCTACTCATCAGCGTTTTTTTGGGTAACTAGATTAGAATGAAAGGTTTTCACTTTGCTCTAGTCTAGAGGGCAAAAATTAGTACAGAAAGTATAACCATTTGAACATTTTCAAATATTTTGCCGTTTATTTACGCATTTTCAAATATTATTTACGATTTTTCACATTGAAGCTTCTGATAACTATAACCCCGGTAAACCATGGCATAAACTTTAAGAGAAAGTAATAACGAAGAGATCTAAAATAATTCTTCTCATTTGAAAAAATCGTTAATCGTTCAATTCAAAGTTGATAGTTCTTTCTCGCATGATGACGATGAATATTGGACACTTAATAACAAATTGTTCAATGAGATGTTAGTACATTGTTCAATAAATTATGTTATTTTCAATAGAGCTAATTGTTGCTGAACATCTCTTGGAAATAATTATGACCTGAGGTATAATTGCACCCAAAAAGAAAAAGAAACATACCATTTGTAGATTTGTATATTAAAATTTATATGTACATACATGGGCGTACCCAGGGGGACAGGGGGGTGCAGCTGTCCCCCCTGGAAATCTCACAGAACATGTATGAACTCGCCTAATTACGTTGTACGTGACCTATTTGGATTCATTATTATCCTCCTTAGAGGCAATATTTGGTAAAGAACATTCACCAGCGTTTGCTCTTACCTTTTTACCCTTTGCTCTACACCCTGCTCAAATAATGAAAATTACACTTCCAAAATTAAGAAAATGTACGGACAAAGTATCCAAATTTTATGAATTAGAAGGGATCACATCTGAAGCTGAACTATGGCGCACTTTTTGGGTTGACAAGCAGGAGGACTACGAAGATTTGGAGATAACGGAATTAATCTTACAAGCAGAATGTTTTTATCCGAGAGTGAAAACAGCCCTAGAAATTTTACTGGCAATGCCTTATTACACGGCTACAATTGAAAGATCATTCAGTGCACTCAGACGCGTGAAAACGTGGCTGAGATCAACAATGATTGAAGACAGGTTAAATGGACTTTGTTGGCTCAGTGCATATAAGAGCTTGTAAACAGTATGGGCGATTCTTTCACGGAAGACATTATAAACCGTTTTGCAGAAGATCCTCGAAAATTACTTTTAAAGTAGAAGCGATTCAAATAAAATAAAAATGCATGCATAGTCAAATTTACATTATTTATTTAACTACCTATGAAGTAGGATCATTTTCGGCTGCTTGCCCTACACACTGCACTACATATACCTTATGTTTCATGTAGGTGTGTTTGTGTAGTGTGTATGACCAAAAAGCCGCGGATGATCCGACCTAAAATCTGACTAGACACCCCCCCCTCCCTAAGCCAGAAGCTGGGTACGCCCATGTATACATATATGTGCATTGAATATATATATATATATATATATATATATATATATATATATATATATATATATATATATATATATATATATATATATATATATATATATATATATATATATATATATATATATATATATATATATATATAAATCCCACAAAATCATATGCTACATATATATATATATATATATATATATATATATATATATATATATATATATATATATATATATATATATATATATATATATATATATAAATATGTATATATATATTCTTTTTTTTGGGGAAGCAGTTCAGGGTCTAATCAGATTATGAGAACGCAAAAGCTGGTCTTGAGACTAATATTCCATCTAGGTTTCAGGGAATCGTGTCGAGGTTAATTCAAGCTAAATAACATTTTGACAGTTTATGGATTATACATTTATAAACTCTTGATGTTCATGCATAAAAACGAGCATTATTTTTGTAGACATTCAAATGTAAATAATACTAGAAGAATGCATCAATTTATTTTTCCGGTTTATTCTTTGTCATTAACTGAAAAGGGCCCGGTGTATATGAGAATTAAACTGTTTAACAGTTTACCTGTAAATATTCAAAATTTATATGATCATATATCTTTCGGCAAGTCTCTCTATCGTTTTCTTTTACAGCTTGAGCCATACAATATCGAAGAATTTCATAGTTTACGTAGGAATCGTGTAGTCAATATTTTAAGTTTTCTGTTTTTTGAATGACATGTTTTCCTTTCTACTTTGTATATGTGGAAAATCAATGAATTATTATCATATATATATATATATATATATGTGTATATTTATATATATATATATATATATATATATATATATGTGTATATTTATATATATATATATATATATATATATATATATATATATATATATATATATATATATATATATATATATATATATATATATATATATATATATATATATATATATATATATCAAATCATGAAAAACATACTTGTCGACCATGGTCAATTTCATACATTATACATACAATGAACAAGGAAAATTCTTTAATAATTTAAAAAATTATCAAACAACTATCCAAGGAAGCTGGTTATACGTATTCCGCAACGCAAAATCTGCATTCACAATCGAATGGTGAATTATAGAAATTGTCAATAGGCCAAGCTACAGAGATTTTTTCATGTAAAAAGTGTTAGAAGAAAACCAGCTCCGCCATTGTTCGTAAAATAGTTTCACATGATATAGTGATATGTTTTTCACTCGACTTTATTATTTATATCTTTGTTATTAACAATTTTATGCAAAAAATCGCGTTTTTTTTTTTAGTTTTTTGCTTATAAAATTGAAACGTTCATCTTGGTTTTTCATGAAAACGCTGAAAAATATGTTAAAAATAAAGCTGAACATGACGAAAAACGGCCGAGAAATAACAGTCATGTTCAAAATGCCGATGCTTTCTAATGTCGTGCTTATCCTTGCCTGCTGCTCTACCCCCACTCTTCAACTATTCTCACGCGCTCGGCCCTTTTTCGTCATGTTCAGCTTTATTTTTAACATATTTCTCAGCGTTTTCATGTAAAACCAAGATGAACGTTTTGGACTATGAGAATTCTACTTTCAAAATCTTTTTTGTAAATTGAAATCGGACTATACCTGTCGCATTCAGGTCTGCTGGAAAATTGCATAGTAAAATATTCAAATGACCACAGATCAAAAACTATGCATCGCACAGTCCCTGCTCTCCGAACAAATAAAGTTTATACTGATAAATAATACCAACCGGAGGATCTACGCTACAACTCAAAAAATAACCGAGTTATAAATTTTTGAAAAAACTGAATTTTGGCCGGTTTTTTCCAATTCTCCCTTAGACTAAGGGTCTGATCGAGTCGTCCGACCTCTCATTTTTTTCGTCTTCTTATTTTCTACAATCAGTCTATTGACACTATCACGATTACTCTGATAGTTACAATTGTATTATCAAAAAACTAAAAAATATCACTATATCATGTGAAACTATTTTACATATAATGGCGGAGCTGGTTTTCTTCTAACACTTTTTGCACAAAATGCTCACTCTAAATCTCTGTAGCTTAGCGGTCAGTGTTACTGACCACGATTTGTATTGGGGAACAATTAGAAATTTATATAGACATATATCCATATATATATATATATATATATATATATATATATATATATATATATATATATATATGCACAAAGAGCACTATGTGGCGTGTGTGCTGTGCTCTTGAGAGCACTCCCATAAAAACAGAAAATATATATATATATATATATATATATATATATATATATATATATATATATATATATATATATATATATATGTATAATTGTATATATCAAGCACAGACACCGGATATAATCAACTAAATAATTATACTTGTAGATAAGTTTACATAAGTCACTTCTTTCAGCAATCATTACTATTAATTAGTTTAATAAATTATGCTTCCTTTTTTGAAATTAAAACGATTTGGCTTGTTTACGTGTTTGTATTTAAATTCTAGTTTGGTCATTTCCGCCCATCTATGAGTTAATAAAATATTGTGAATATCCCAATATGTTCTTTATAATTATCGTAGAGAAATAATCAATTCACTCGCTTTTAGAATCAATTGAATCGTTTCAGTTTATATTGAATCATTTTGCCATTTCATTTTTAGAATGAGAAAAATCTCCATGTTCGAGTAGCAGATGAGTTTGAACTCCCTTCGTCCACAATGTGAGATTTTTTTTATACTGCCAAAACATTTTTTGTATAATCGATATATACGTTTTGTCAACCAAGTTAACGTCATCAGGAGATGATGGTCAATTTTTCTTGACGACCTGTGAAAATGTTTTCATGTAAAACCATGAAATAGATCTGAATGAGTTTTTGACAGATGAATCGTTACAAAGATTTTATAGGTGCAATCTAATTTCTTTTTCTGGAATTGTGAAGAAGGGAGTTATCATTATCAAATCTGGAATTGTCACTCATAGGAAATGGAATTGAATAGAGTTCATTCGTCTTCCAACTGACTGACATAAAAGAGTTTTCATTTCATTTTATTCACCTTAATTATTGTGAGAATCCTAGAAATTATAGTAAGGTATATCTGAAAAGATGAAACTGCTTCAAGGAGAAAATGGGGAAATATATGGTTGAATGCTCACAATTTATGGACGGTGAATGTATAATTTATAGCAAAAAAGAAACTACTGTTGTAATGATTCAAATACAAAAAAAGTTATGAATATCAATTATAGAATTATCTAAGTAGGCACTAGTTGTAATTATGACTCAAGAAATCAAATTTCATTCCAACAATAAACTAAAAAGCCTACATTGAATCATCCCATTCAGTTTCACGAATTCGCTAATTTGTGTTACAACGATCACTCCAAAAACAAGTGTATAATAATATAATAGTTATATTATATTATTATACACTTGTTTTTTCTAACGAAAATTTGCAGGTTACCTATTTGTCTCATTTATAAGTATACTTATATTTCGTAGGTGTTTATTCAAGACGATGGTCATTACTATTTTGTAGATTTTGTTCACTATTTCTTAATCGCCTCTTTTAGATGACCACCTAATAGTTTATTTTCACCAACAATTGAGTATACTCTCTTAGACCACAATTTACCTCGACTGCGATTTTTGTTGGACTGAGATCTTATTTTTGTTACATAACAATCACCATTGTTTTCCATATTTATAAATTTTTCGAAAGGTTATAATTTCGTCGATAGTGATTTTTTTTCAAACCACAAATGCCATCTATATGTCGGACTGGATACAATAGGAATACTCCAGTACATCTAACGATAAAATAATTAGTTTGATACAATATATTTAAAATTGAAATAATTTTTCGACGTGCTGAAAGCAATTTTTTTTTGGGTTGGGGTGGAAAGTATCAAAGTTTCGAAACAAAAATAATAATAGCTTGAATTCCACCTAACAATCTTGAGTCTTACTAGGGTAGTCCATCTCTTTTATTAATCGATATGATAGTTGGCTGCAAATTAGTCATTTACAAGTCCTCAGAAGATGAAGAGTGAAGAAAAAAAATTTATTAGAAGTAAAAAAACAGATTGGTGATATTGGGTGGTGATTAATCAACTCAAATATTAGTTCGTAAAGAGGATGCCGGTGCGTTGTCTTGGTGGGACGAAACTTCCTCTCCCCCAGAATTTCGACAGTAGTCATCACCCAACTCATGCTTCCTAAAGTTATAGCCAATATACAACCTGGATCATGATTTTCTTTTTTTTTACGTCTGATATAATTAGAATATATATATATATATATATATATATATATATATATATATTATATATATATATATATATATATATATATATATATATATATATATATATATATATATATATTATATAAATATATATATAAAAATATATAATATATATATATATATATATTATATATATATATATATATATATATATATATATATATATATATATATATATATGGATATATTATCTCCTGGTACATTTTGACACCCTCAGAGGACGCAAACAATCCAAATGAACTGAAATTTGGTATCTGCGGGGTTTCTTAATGTACCATAAAATTTGGCTACATACATTGAAAATTTTGACATTTTCAAACTTTCGGCAAACTAGTAGTGGCGAAATGCATGTGCCAAACATTTAGCCTCTTAGGGCTTCTTGGAGGGCGCATGTAGCTGAAACTGGTTTCCCCTCCTAATTGAGTTAGAGAGTTGAAAATGTGTACCTGGATTGAGTTGATGCTAAGAAAGTACACCGTAGTGCTTTCAACTATATTTCGTGTATTCATGTTGAAGTTTATGTTGAAATTTAAAGTGTTCTTGAAGATGTTCCAGCATTGTGGATCTCTGCAACCACTAGAAATTCAGTTAGAAGACTGAAAATTAGTGAATGAATTGGGCGGATAATAAGGAGATGCTATTTGGGCTTTCAAATGTTTTTCTCGACGCCGAAATTTTGAAGTAAAAATTTCATGCGTTTTTGCAGATATTCAAGCTTTGTGCTTGTCTTTAAACTCTCCAATTGAATCAGATAACAATTTTTATGTGAAAAATAACAAAAATGAGAGCGAAAATACGTAAGTGCAGAATTTCCGCAACTCACGCGTATTTTTTGTATTTTGTCTAGCAAATTAACAGAGTGTTCAGTGAACGTAGTGAACGTCGATGACGTGGAGTAAATATGACATGGGCGAGATTTAGACCTCTAGACGTAAAGCCACCGCACTACCGCAGACAAAAAACAACTTATGCGCCATGATCTCAGAGAACATAAATTTAAATTTTATATTGCTTAGTTCAGAATAATCCGGAAATGAATATTTTCATCTATAGATTATTCACCAACATATTTTAACAGTTTATGGATAGCCAAAGCAGTTAATCCGAAGTTGGCGATATCCCACATTAGATGACATAACATTCAGAATTGGTTTTCTATTCTATTTTGTCAAACCGTCAAAATTATCAATTTTGTTAGTAACTGAAGGAAAATTGTGTCAGCGACCTTGATATTCTCGAACATTTTATCTACTTTTTAGGCGTATTTTCCCCGAAAATACATACCTACTATTGCAGTGCATCGAAGGAAAGCAGTCAGGTGAATTTTCATTTCTGATATATATATATATATATATATATATATATCTATATATATATATATATATATATATATACCTATATATATTCTCGGTACATACTGGCATCTCTAGCAATTCTCAATAAGTTGAATGATCTGAAAATTGGTACGTGGGATTGTTTTGGTTGGAGAACAAATATATCAGAATTTTGCTAAATTTTTTCAACCGCCGCCATTTTGATGTAGATATTCTTGTTTCTTCATGGTTTTTGAAAATTTGTCAAACTCTACGCCTTCTGCAGATGCAGCGAGTTAGAGGGTTAAAGTTTAGTACGTACATTGAGTTTATGTTGACTTAAGATCCTTCGTGGTTTGGTTTTCAGCTCTTTTCCTCAACCGCGCTGCATTTTGTGGTGACTATTCCGTTCGATTACATCTCGATCTTTTCGCCATCAGTACTCTTCATGTACTTCGTGATGTACTTCGCAGATTTTTTTTATAATGGAGGTTTGAGATTTGGTACATGTTAAGGTATGTTTCTTCGTTGGTTTCAACTTTTTTCAACTACGGTGCACTTAGCGATAATATAATAGGGGAAGGACGGGTAAGACGGGGTGGTGGGCATGACGGGGTACCAGGCCTCTGACGTATTTCAAATTAACCTATCACTTTCGTATTCGCGTCTATTCATAAGCCGGCATGACAGGTATCTTTCGTGTAAGTCACAACTTCGCCGCTAGTCGTGTGTTTATGCTATCGTCAAAAACGCGATTCAGACCATTAGCACTAAAATTTATGTGTGAATGTGTGAACATTAGGTTTTGTGAGTTGCAAATGACATTTGAGTTAATCTTATTAACAGTCTATTGAAGTAACAGGTAATAACTTGTACATTGAAGAGATATTCATAGTTATTTTTATAATTGATTTTAAATTTCGAAACGGATAAACGGGCAAGATGGGGTATTGAGTACCCCATCTTGCCCCTCATAATATTGATCACTTTTATCTTCTTTTCTATTGTATTGGATGGTATTTATTTATAAACAAAAATCAGAACGAGGAAAATGGTTAGAGGATTCAATGAAAAGGGCTATTGAAGCTGTTCTCAAGGGACAAATGGGGTATATGTTGGCTGCAAAGACCTTTTCCGTCCCACAAACTACATTGGAGCAAAAATAAAGAAGGTTCGTTAAAACAATAATGAAATACAGAATATAATTGTACCTTTAGGACCTAAACTACCTGTATTTTCTCAAAAGGAAGAGGATGAGCTGGTAAGTTATTTATTAGATATGGAAAGAAGGTTTTTTGGCCTTAAACTAGAGATTTAAAAAAAAATGGTTTATCAACTTGCTGTGGAAAATAATAAGTCTAATCCATTCAATTCTGAGAAAGGTGAAACTGAGAAGGCCTGGCTCAAGAATTTGTTGGCAAGACACCCGGAGTAATCCATTAGAAAGCCAGAAAATACTTCAGCTGCAAGAGCTGCCGGGTGTATCAGTTGTAACAAAAACCAGATCCATAGACTGCTATCATCACTTCTTCGCCCTATGAACGGGAGTTAGAATAAACTATTAAAAGGAAAATTGACACTTAAAAATTGAAAAAACAAAATAAGGCAATAAGACAGATGAAAAAAGATGAAAAAGAGCTCAAGGCTAAATCCTCACAAAAATCAAAATCGACAAAACGTGCTAGATGACCATCGTCTGAAAAAAGTGACGATGATGACCAAAACACTCCATGTCTGTATTGCACAGGACTATATTTGGAGTCTAATGAAGGTTGGATTGCTTGCTCTTCCTGTCATAAATGGGCTCATTGTGGCTGCGCAGGTGTTGACGATGAAGTTGCCGAAGCGACACATATTTGCGACTTCAGTATTCCCTAATGATAGAAAGAAAAACTATACCCCATCTTGCCCTATAAGACCACCCCATCTTACCCGACCTATCGGGCAAGACGGGGTGATATCTCATATTTAAGAAATTTTTATTTTATTTCTAATACCATTGAAGAACGTTCCTAATTTCATTTTATTTTGTTAGACTAATAACCAAAGAACTGATTACAAATAAATACCATTAAAAAAATATGCACCTCTATGATTTCTCGAGGTTTGATCCTTAGCTACCCCATCTTGCCCGACCTTCCCCTATGTTTCTTCGTTGGTTTCAACTTTTTTCAACTGAGATGCACTTAGCGATAATATAATATATTATTTTCTACGTTTCAATTTGGTTTACTATTTTAGCGTGATTTCTCAAAATATAATTCTATCCATTAGAATCGCATATCGACGCGATGCATTTTGAGCGAAAAATACGACCTTAGTGATGGAGCTCTGCTGCTCAGTTTTCTTTTGAGATATAGCTTAGCTATGAATAAAGTTACTTCCTACCCTTGAAATTCGTAATACAAGGAACATTTTGAATCAAATCGATTTTTGCATGTGTGATTGTTACAAATCGGAAATCTGAGTTGGACTCACCAGAAGTTCATCTTTCGCTTACAGTGAAAAGGAAATGTATGTTTGTTTGTAGGAAACTCAGTGCTGTTATGAAACAAATGAAAAACTAATAAATCTTTGGTTGGAGGTTGCTCGAATATTGAGTTTTGGGGGCTCGGTAGACCAGCGGTAAGGTGTACCGCCTATGCCGTTTGTAAACCGAGGATTGTGGGTTCGAGTCCCACCTTGCTCTTGGGTGTTGTATATATACGGAATTTAGTGGTTCTATTTATATAATTGAAATTGTTGGGTAATGTACATAGTTTACAAGCCCATTGGCCGTTCGGAACCGGCGTTAAACTGTAGGTCCCTTGAGAAAAAAAAATATTGAGTTTGATAGTGATTATTGTTCATCAGGTTTGTTATTTGTTTTTACTTTGTTCATTAAATATAATTATCTCTTTTAACAGTCAACCTACAGATGACTCAATTCAGAGAAAATAATGTTACTAATTCTGATGTGTTCATTATAAGATAAGTTTTAACATTCAAAATATTTATGCTGAATGAAAAACTCCTTATTGCACCGATGAAATGAAATGAAAAATTTGTTCAAAAGCTTTTTTTTGTTTTTGACAGAAAATGTATTAAGAATAGAGGATTTCCTCACTATACAAAAAATTCAGTAACAAAACTGAAAGTTGAAATCAGAATATTGACCTAAGCGTGAAAGCATTAAATTAAAGTTTCCGTTGGTTAACACATTCATCCCGGCGCCTTGTTGGATCCGGTTGCAATTATAAACTTAATCGAAATTTTCGGAAATGCTACTTAAAATGACCTATGATCGATGAAATAGCAGTTTTGCCCCGTTATTTCCTCCGCAAATGATGTGACAAATATAACTGGAATCCAAGCTCCCACGCTCACAAACCAATTTGAATCGTTTCCTGAATTTGTATAATGCTTTTGGCAAGCATCAGCAACATTCAATTTTTTATTCAATTCATTCAATTTATTCAAACAATTTTTTAAATTACATTCAAACAGGTTTACAATATTCATGTTTTAAATATATCCAAGTAGCAACAAAACACCTAGGTGAAAACACCTGTATGTGCATAATAATCTAATTATTGTAAATCATAGTACTTATTCAATGTAATTATGGCACTTAAGTATTCACAGCCTTGCAGTCTATTAAATTGATTTTTTTTTATCACAGAAAATACACACATCATAAAAATACAACCCTAAAATAAACACGTAAATAAATCCATATTTGATTACCCCTAGTCATATAGCCATGGGCAACACAGTTGGACTTCAGCCTTTCATGAGATTGCACAAAACAACACACTGCAAGGATATATAATGTTCTAATGTTATATAAATCTGATGAGTACAGCATACTTGTGTGACACAGTCTGGGTTTCTTTAAAATTATCTTCACAATGTAATTATGTACAGTTTTTAATTGACGCAAATGAATACTATACATACCCCCCCCCCCAAATAATGTTTCCATATCTAAGTAAGGGCTCAACAAGTGCCTTGTAAATTGTAATAAGTAGTTTTCTGTCTAATATTTCGCGGAGTATGTAAAACTTGTGGATCAAGCATCGAATCTTTTTACATACATAGAGCACATGTTGGTCCCATTTTAGATTTTTATCGATAATTACCCCTAAATACCTCACACAAGCAGCTTCTTTCAAAGTTTCATTTAGTTCATCAAATTGTATTTGATCAAAGTCAAGTCTGTTTGCTGATGTAATAGAAAAAGCAACGCAGCACGATTTATGAATATTCAAAGTTAGTTTGGAAGTGTCCAAAAAGTTTTTGATTTTTATAAAACCAGACTTCAGTTTTTCTCTTGCCAAATGCCATGTTTTTTCATGAAAACAAACCACAGTATCGTCCGCATAGGCAACTAATTTTCCACCCCCACATCAAGACTGAATAAGTAATTCAAATAAATGTTGAATAATATTGGCCCAATTACAGTACCTTGCGGCACACCATACTGCACTGCTTTTGGATTACTGATCACGTTCCCGATTCTAACGCTTTGAGGTCGATCCGCTAGATAATTTATAAAAACGTCCAACACAATGCCTCTCACCCCATAACTCTCCAGAACTTGAAGTAATATAGGGTGCGACACCGTGTCAAACGCCTTTGCTAGATCGAGAAACAGCGCAATACATTTATTCGGTAGGTTAATCTCATTCGACTAAAATGAAAATAGTTGTAAAACATTAACTTATAAATTAATGAACATTTCGGTAAATTGGAATATTTTCTAAAGTATTTTTTAAGTGGATACACAATATAATTCAGCGAGTCGTCGTGTTAACATACAAACTAAAATTCAAAACACTTAAGTTTCACTGTTACATTAATATCTCTATATCTGTCTCAGGTTATTAGCCCATTCTCAAGATTATGATAGTACTGAAATCGAGGTAGTTGTGTTTCACTTAAATATAACGGCGTTATATTTCATTTGAATTCGGGTCAGCTTATTACAGTAGAAAAAATTATTTCTTTGAGCTTTCATAATTTCTGTGCTCTCAAAGATATCTCATTCAATTCATTCGCTAACTGCGTACAAGAGTTCGATTTCATTTATATCTTCACAGTGATTTTGATACAAGCAATCAAAATAACTAGTCAAAGTTTGAATGAAAATGATTTTTACTGTATATTCCGTAAAAGAAAGTTTCGAGATAAACTAATCCAACAAAAACTGTTATTGCAGAAATATACCTACCCCGACCGTAAGATAAGCAAATCGGAGAATTCCTTCAATTACCTAATAATTAATTTATAATAGAAGTAATTAATAAAATATACTAGGTTCTTGTGGGGTTGCCTTAATTGAAGAGCTAATAGAAAACTCTGCTCAAGATAGCTGTATTTGTAGAGAATTTGAACTTTCTGCTTCAGCGAGTTCTTTATTTTTAAAAAACTCCCAAAAACACTAATGTACCTCATGTAGTTCCTAAGAGGTAGTACTCCCAATAGTATACACAACGTTGAATAGGTCTTGAGAAGACCTTTGTCATGATGTATCACACTTATTGGTGTAGTAACCTTTCCTAGGGCACGATGTCCCTCGAAAGGGTTCATTTTTCTGTGTCGCACGATGTTTTCCCTCTGTTGGATGAAATGCACCAGGAAAATGACACTGGTATTGTAAGACCGGGAATTTCTTTTTGATGGACGAAAATTGGTGTGCTTGGCTGGCGGATCATGCCTAAGTTCCAAAAATCTACTTTTATTGGAACTTTTCAGGAAAATGCTTCCAATTTTTTGTCAGAACACAATACACAGACTTTAAATTCCGCTATATATGTTCTGATTGGTCATTTCGGTCTTGTTTTTACGCTATTTGTATTCATTATCAATATTGTAGAGAATTAAATTCCCTACAACTCTTGTGTTCAACATTTTTTCATACCTCGAACTGTTTTCGAGTTAGAGCGCGGAGAGCGTGCGGTCAGAGAATCATGTGAGGTCAACTGGTAGTCCCGATCGTAAACTCGTAATATTGAGGTTTTTAATTATTGCTAAATATATAATTATCATTTTTTATTAACTTTTACATTGAATTTACTCTTTCTTTCTAATAATTCTAAAACTTGCTGCAGCATTTGAAGAAGAAAACTGTCCGGTTCAGAGATTTGAAAGTGGAATGCAAACCTTATTAGCAGTTCATAATGCTCCAAAATCTGTAGATAGTATCGATCATCTCCATTATGCACAATACATCAAGTCAACAAAGTCGAATAAACCTGTGCAATTATCAAATATTCCACCAACGATTGGAGCAGCTCGCCAACATTTCAATCGCGTTTTTTATCAAGTTTATTATCAAATTCAAACTTGGTTAGGGCATGATTTAGAACCCCAGGAATGAGGTTGGACAATGCTTAAAGAATTCCTGGAACCTATCATGACTATTTTTCCGCCTGCTTCAGATTAATTACTCAATACAATATTCTGTAACTGCAAGAGTGGCTGTGGCTCAAGATGTGGATGCAGGAAAGCGGGGTTACACTGCTCCTTAGCTTGCTGCCAGTGTTATGGACAAGCTTGTCTCAATGCTGTTCCATATCCGATATTAATGACGATAGAAATCATGAATGACTTGGAGACAAATCTCGTTGAAGACTGTAATGAGGAGGAACTTGAAATTCTGCAGCAGCGGGACGATGACGACGATGATGAAGAAGAACAAGAAGAAGATTAAGAAGAAGAGAATTGAAATAATAGCTTGTTCTCGAAATTTTTATTAATTTGGACAATAATAAATCTATTAAATGACACTTCTAATAAAAACATTAATTAAAAATTTATTTCTTTTCTTCTTTATTTATTAGAAAGTCATTTCTTCGTGTAAATTAGACTTGAATTGAAATATAATTTGAGTATTTTCCTCACTAATTTTTTAATTACACGGCCCGGTAAGTGTCATTAAATAAATCGACACTTAATAAAAAATTGATAAGTAAACAAAAAAAAAAATTTAATGAAAAAGTTAATAAAAAATTATAATTGTATATTTAGCAATAATTTATAACCTCTATATTACGAGTTTTTGATTGGGACTACCAGTTGACCTCACATGATTCTCTGACCGCGCGCTCTCTGCCCTCTATCTCGAAAACAGTTCGAGGTATAAAAAAATGTTGAATACGAAAGTTGTAGAGAATTTAATTCTCTACAATATTGTTAAATACCAATAGCGTGAAACCCATAGAAAACGAGATATTTGCAAAAAATATTAAAAAAAAAATCGATTTTTGTGACCTTTGACCCCTGACTTTAACACTTGCGACCATCCAATTATATGTGACTTTTGAGAACAGTTTAAGGATGCCAAAATACAAGTTTTTACGTGGTAATATACTGGGTATAATGATTTTCCGAAGTGAACCCCCTATAATGACTGGACTATGAGTGCATTAAGTGATAACCGCACCAACTTTTAAACCATCAAAAATCAAATAATAATACATATGGTTATTCAATATATCTCACATCCTTTCGACGACCGTACCTATTTGAAAACAAGATTATCAAAAAACAACATTGTAGCACAATTTGAGATTATTTTGCATAGCATCCTTAATTTCCAATGAACACTGTCTATATTGTTCTCCAAACGACAACAAAGGATATATGCTCGATTTCTTTCAGCTTGTTTTAAAAAGGAACTCATATGAAATACGAGACGTCCGATTAATAAAATTCGACACCACTAGTCACTGTCGCCTATCATTATTATATAAAACTTCCTTTAGTCACGTTTTTTGCGGTTCGAAGTTGGTCTTCCATTTTTCCGCTTTACAATGCTAGTTTTAATAGCTGTATTTTAAGCATCCTCTTCGCACAACGTTACATTGCCAGGAGTTTTTTTTTATATATTTGAATTGAAATTATTGAAAGATGCAGATGAATATATTCCGAGAAGAAATAGGCTATTACATATATTTCCTAAACTGTAAATATATCTTTCGATTTAATCTATACTATAACAGGCTGTTAAAAGGTTGAAATGACTTCATTAAATAATGACACAGAAATTTACATTCATATATATATATATATATATATATATATATTTATATATATATATATATATATATATATGTATACATATATATATATATATATATATATATATATATATATATATATACATATGTATACCTATATATATATATATATTATATATATATATATATAAATATATATATATATATATATATATATATATATATATTTTTATAAAAATATATATATATATATATATATATATATATATATAAATAAAAAAAAAAATATATTAATTTATTATATATATATATATATATATAATATATATATATATATATATATATATATATATAGCAGAGCATATACTTGCCTACGAGACTGCCGATTAAAATACTCAATTCTGACCCAAAAAAATGGAAGAAATGAGCAAACATAGCTTATTTTTGTACATAAGCAAAAATACATTAACGACTAAGCCTTCTTCAAGTGGGTTACAATAGTAATACATTATATAAAATGTGTTGTTCTAAAAGATTTTTACTTATTAATTATTTTTTAAACTAAATATCGAACTTTATATTTTTGATAGATATATTTATCTTATAACAAGATACTGTAGCTGATACTGGGAACATATGTAGTTTATGTTAAAATCGAAAAGACTACCTTTATCTTAATTCAATCACCAGTACACATTTTTAGCATCTCGAATACTAAAATAGAGGGAATTAATCAGATCTTTTAACCCAGCAACCTAAATCTGAAAATGATTCTTCCTGATTCCCAAATGTATTTTCAAACTATCAAAGTTTTCATAATTTATAAATAGTGAGGGTCACTTGGCTATTAACAAACTGCCTTTGCAGTTGAATCTGACAATCGAATTCAGATCCGATACTAGTTTCAGAGGATTCAGGATGAATTTAAAAAAATATTCACAGGAAAATGTTTTGTTCTAGGCTAAGTCACTCTCCAAATAAAATTCAACATTTTCCACCTGTAATTCCCTAAATACTCACTTATCTGAAGTAACTTTCAGAAAATTATTTAGTTCAGTGTCGCCTAGTGGAAACCCCTTAGAAGTCTATATATATATATATATATATATATATATATATATATATATATATATATATATATATATATATTTATATATATATATATATATATATACAGGGCCGGCCTAAAGCAAAAATTGCAAGTGTGCTTCACTCAAATTTTATGCCCCTGCCGGGGGGTCTGGGTGGGATGGAATATTGTGAAATTTAAGGTCCAAAAACACAGTTTTTGTGCACTTTTGCGCCTTGTAGAACATCAAATTTATGTATGACAATTTGATTAATTATTGATTGACTTGATATGTTCAGTACTCTTCCTTGTACTATAACCACTATTATGTTAAATAAACTAATGAAAGCTTAACTCTTCATTGTTCTTGTGAACATAAGAGAGTTGTTCTTTACAGTTTACTGAGAATAATTATTTTCCCCGCAGTAAGTTTGTGGATTTTTCCATATTGAATTATACCAACTGATAATGTGCAATTTTCAGCTAACCGAAAACTCAGGGTTTTTGAAGTCCAATGCTATTCCAACGAAAAATCTTCCATTTTTATCGGAATCTGAACCTGGGCCATCATCCAGAGATTCTAGATGATTGTATTTTCTTTCATGTAACAACCAGAGATACTATTAAAATAATAATAATAAATAATGTTTATTTGCACAACCAAAATAACAGTTTATCATAACATCAAGAATATGAAATAAAACTTGACTCTATAGCTAGGTAAAAACTAAAATATTCAATTATATAACCAGGAAAAACAGAGATTCTATAAAAAAAAAACCAGACTCTCAGAAGTCCACCGTACTTTTAGGAGAGCTGTTATACGTCAGGAAAATTCAAAGTATATAATAACTCATTACGTTCAAACATTCAAGCAGAGTATTCATGTTATTTCTTCTTTTATTTCATGTTGTTTCTTCCAGTTTTGCTGGTAAGTACTTAGTTTTGTCCATTATACTCAAAACCTCTTCAGTTGGTAGTGAAAGTAGACATGTCGGAGATATTTTCTTGAAACTTTTGAAAGTTTTTTTACTTTTTAAATAAATAGGTGTTCTATCATACTGCCTTTTCATGATGTATACATAGTTCCTCTAACCAATTAATTTATTCGTCCTCTCCTTTATTTTATTATTGATTTTCATGTTCAATGATAAAAACTCAGTGTAAATTTCAACTTGATGTAGGTTATCTACTGTTGAACAGAGATAATATTGTCCTCAGTCGAAACACAATGAACCACTGGAAAATACGGAGTCTAAAAAAACACAAATTACGAAGCTAAACGTTCGAAAACTCAAAATGAAATGATCCTAAATACCCTTACAAACAATGTGAACAATCCGTTAATGGCCCATGCTCTAGTACCGATATTAGCCGTTCCAGCGCTACGATCTTAATTTCAGACGTCAATTGGCTAGAAAAGCAAAGCCACGAGACGACTGTTCTACTGACTTTGGACCTTGGTCAAGGGCATCAGACTGTATTTCAGTACTCATTGGGGTAGCCGGGTAGATCTTCGGTTTTACCCTGAATTTTAACTGTAATAACTGAGATTGAATTCTCGCACATCACTTGGTGAAACATCATAAAGAATAAAGTATAAACTTTAAAATAAAAACACTTGGCTTATGTTTCAAAATATGAAAAATATTTAGATACTGTATTTAGCAGTAATAAAACTCAGTGCTTTTCATTCGTTCATACACAGGTTGTTCACGATTCCATTATCGGAAACAAATTTTCAAACTGAAGTTAATACAATTAAATTATTAGCCATCAATAACGGTTACAATGAAAGTACAACGAAGAAAGTATCTGTTGCATTCAATATACCCCACGCAAACTATTAATGAAGAACAAAAATACTTCCCAATAAATTATGTGCCTAATTTGAGTAGCAAAATTTGTAACAGACTATCGAAAAATAACGTTAAAACAATTTGTACAAATAAAAGAAACTTGAAGTCATTCTTGGTCAATAATAAAGAAAAATCTAACATCGGAGAAAACAGTGGTATTCACAAAATATTTTGCGACGAATGCCCTGCTTTCTACATTGGACAGACAGGAAGGAATATAAATATTCGTGTTGAAGAACATAAAAAGTCAATTTTACAAAACAAAAATACCACTGGCTTCTCTGAACATTGTATAAAATTTTATCACTTCCTGGATTTCAACAAAACCAAATTGTTACATTCAGGTAACAAGGGTAAACGTCTTGACCTTCTCGAAATTCTCGAAATAAGTTCCGCCCATAATAGTCAATTACCCCTTGTAAACGAACAAATTGATTTTCAGGTATCACCTTTGCTTTTGTCTGTTTTATAAATTACGATGCAATACTCTCCTGTAGTCAGTCTTGATAATGAGTTCATAGCTCGAAACATGTCGACTTTTTATTACTGCTAAATACAGTATCTAAATATTTTTTATATTGTGAAACATAAGCCAAGTGTTTTTATTTTAAAGTTTATACTTTATTCTTTAACTGTAATAGTTTTAAGACAAAATTCCTTCTATAGTCGCCGGAAAATCATTGGAAGCTTGGGATTTTCAGCTGTGTGAATTAATTTTTCAATCCACAAACTGGCAACGACGCTGGGCGAGGGGTGTAGAGGGGAGTGTACAGCTGTTTAGTGTCCAAGCTTCCAATTATATGCCGGCGAGTATAGTTTAAATATTTCTGCCCAATATTTAAATCAGTTTCTAAAAATTTTCCAAATTTATTATTTTTTTTTACAAATATTGATCAATTTAATGCCCCTCCAAAAGGCTTGAGTGTGCGGCTGCTTACTTCGCACACCCCTTAGGCCGGCCCTGTATATATATATATATATATATATATATATATATATATATATATATATATATATATATCTTTACTTTCTTTCATTCACTGTGAGTCTTGGTCGAAACTTTATTCTTCTAATTAAGATTGGAAAATAATCTGATCATATAATCTAATAATAGAACAGGTATACAAATATGTTAGCCGCTAAGTGGAGATTTAAGGAATTAATTACAGGAAATAGAAGTAATATCCAGTTGGAAACGATCTCGGCCTTTCTATCAATTTACCTCTTTAATTTCTTTCTGATTTCGTTTCTCTTTTCGAACTTTACCTAGAATTATCTCAGTTTTTCTAGGATTATAACGTAAATTTATAATACACATTCTGATTCGATTACTTCTCGGTCTGCTTCTGTTTTTTTTTTGAATGACACAATTCATGGATAGTTCAGTAGATTGATTTTTGCCACTATGATCATCAACATGGAAATGGAACATTTTAACAAGACACGAACCTGTCACTATATATTAATTAATTAGGTAGATTTACACGGAGTTATTTATAGGCCGATATGAACGATTTATCGTTAGATTGCTAATCACGTTAAACTTAGCATCCGAAGATGACAAAGTGTCACCGAAACGTACATCTTGCGTTGTTGTTTTTAATATAGGTGTAAATTATTACTTAACACTTGTTTCAATATATCTACCAATTAAAGTATCAGTCTCATTAATTCAGAATAAAATATAAACAAGTATATATATATATATATATATATATATATATATATATATATATATATATATATATATATACAGGGTAACGAGAAAGTAATATAATTATCAAATTCTGGGGTTATTAACGCGATTGCATTTTGCGTTTTTTAGAGGATCCATCAAAGTTTAGTGACTTCACCATTCAGTATACCGCCGCCATCTTAAATTTAAATACAAGAAACAAGTGTCGATGACTTAAAATATTCAATTTTTCAACACATATCATATAACAAAAGAATAAACTAGAATAATAACACATAATCAACAGTTTCTTTATAACAAGTGCTCAAAGTGTTGGCCACCTGTTTCTTGGCAATAATACAATCTGTCCTGGAAGCTTCGAATGGAATTGTTGATAATTTCTGGAGGAATTCCTTGCATTTCAAGACGTATGCGATCTTTCAAATCGTTTATGTTTGTTGGTCTGTTAACATACACGCGGTCCTTCAGGTATCCCCATAAGAAGAAATCAAGTGGACTCAAGTCGGGAGATCTTGCTGGCCACTCAATTATAACTCTTTGACCAATCCATCTCTATGCAGACATATTTTTTCATTGCTTACTACTGTTTTTTTTTTATTAACCGTATACCAGTGTCGTACCAGCAATCTTCCAAAATATAGAGAAACTAACACACATATCTGCAATGTTATAGGATACTTTCGCAGTAATGTGGTACATGTTCTATATTTTTGGAAAGAGGAAAAAATAAGCTTTTCTACGATATATCACTCGACCTACGTTGCTATTTAAAAAAATCTTAGATGGCGGCGGCACACTGAACGGTGACGTCACCTGACTTTGACAGGTCCTCTCAAAAACGCAGAATATATTCCCGTTGATAACCCTGAAATTTGAAAATTTTAACTCTGATCGTTTTAAAGAAAATCGCTTGTGGTCGGACTTTCTCAATCCCCTGTATATATATTTATATATATATATATATATATATATATATATATATATGTGTGTGTGTATATATATATATATATATATATATATATATATATATATATATATATATATATATATATATATATATATATATATATATATATAAATCATTCTTGGCTGCGTTGTATTGATATTTACTTATTAAAACAATGGTTAATAATAACAATTCACACATTCATTAAATGAAATAACGTTTCGGTGAAACTTCACCTTCTTCAGATTCTAAAGGCAAACTTTCTGAAGAAGGTGAAGTTTCACCGAAACGTGCGTCATGCGTTATTTCATTTAATAAATGTGTAAATTGTTATTCTTAACCATTGTTTTAACATGTGTATTAATTTACACCATGTATCGGCCCAATAAATCCAAGATATTTACTTGTAGTTTTTAGCAATAACAGGCCTATTTAATTAGAAAAAAGATTTCATTGCATTGTTAACGTTTCATCTTTCATCATATACTTATCAAAAAATTCAAATCAAAATTTAGTCAAAACAAATATTCAAATTACATGAGTAAACCCAAAATACCCTTGTCACAAAAAACGAAGGTACTAGTATTTGAAACAAAATTTATTTCTTAATCTATCTAGGAAAATGATCTTCTGAACAATTTTGCAATCATATATCAATATACAGTTTGTCACCTAAACTAGAAGTTTGTGTGTGAACAAACTTCCCAGATTAAAATAACTCATGTAATATGGCGTTTTATTGTATAATTTAAAACTATACAATAATTATTATCACCATTGAACTGAAACATAATCCCAGTGCAGAAGGGAATCGAGACCAATGGACCACACAGATACCCACAAACATTCACTACTACACATTCAAAAAAATTTCAAAAAATCATCACCCTTTGTATTGATATATTTTTTGACGTCAATTTTGAATAGTCTCTGAGAAGTCAACTGAATCGTCACCCTGGGCAATGCGTTATAAAACTCCGGAGCATAATACAATATAGTTTTTTGAGTGAAATTCTTCATAAATGAAGGGATTTCGAGGTAATCAGCTTGTAATCAGTGTCATAGCAACACCTTTTGTTAAAGTTTCGTTTCCTAATCCATAATATTGACTGATACATGTACATTTTCCTAACAGTTAGGACATTTGCCTCATCATACAACGCAGAGGTAGAGTGTAAACGTTTTTTTTTTCAGAACCACCCTGAGGATACTATTCTGTGCTTTTACTACAGGATCTAAAGCATTTTTATAGCACCCACCCCAAATAACAATACAATATCTCAAAATTGACTCGACAAGAGCAAATACTTTTTTGTCAAAATGTCCCTCAAACTATAAAATTTGTAAACTAGTACTCTGAGCCTCTTTGCCAAGCCATTTACATGTTTATCCCTCTTCAAGTGCTGATCAAGTTCCACCCCGAGATATCGTATAATAATAATAATAATAATAATTCTTTATTAATCCCTTCGACATTACAAAATCAGAATGTATAGGACAGGTCAAATGAGAATAGGCCAACACAATTTATGCAAAATGGCCATCTGCAAAGTATTCCGCTACACTATAATAAGATTTTTCAATCAATATGTGTTTAATGGTTTTTTTGAATTTTGACTCATTAAATCTCTTGATTTCATCTGGTAAATTATTGAAAAATTTTATGCCCTTATAAGATGGGGAGAGTTCAAATTTCGTTGTCCTATGTTGAGGTAGACACAATGTTGCAAAGTTTCTCGTACAATAATTGTGATAGTTGGACAATCCATTAAAACTTCCAATATTACGTTTCATAAACAACAGACATTTGTATATATAAATACAAGGGACCGTCAAAATGTGATGTTTGATGAAGAGCGGTCTACAGGAGGAAAGTGGGCTGATATTGAAGATCAGACGCATTATCCTTTTTTGTGCTAAAAATATTCTATCTACGTCAACTGAAGCACCCCATAACAAGATGTTGAATTGCAGATGGCTGTATACCAAACTGTAATACACATCTAAAATTGACTTGGATGGCAAACGCATTTTTAATTTATTTATAGCATAATAGGATGCATTCAACTTTTTACTCAATACGTTAATGTGTTCACACCATCTCAAAGTACTATCGAGATGAATACCCAAAAACTTAACTTTTTCCGAAGAAGAAATTTTCACATCTCCCAACTGGAGGGTCAATGGAACAGTGTCCCTGATTCCGAAAGAAATAATCTTAGTTTTTTCCACATTGACAATGAGCGCATTAGCACTACACCAGTCCATGAAGCTCCTTATCAGTATGCTGCAGCAAGAAAGGAGTTCATTAATATTTCTAGATGCTACGGCGATAGATGTATCATCGGCAAATAGAATCAGTTTCATTAATTCATAAGAATTTAGATGTTCAGGTAAATCATTAACGAACAATATGAACAGAAGAGGCCCTAATACAGATCCTTGAGGGACACCAATATCGATACTAAATTTGCTCGAATATGAGTCACCCACTCTGACGACCATTGATCTTTCCACCAGGAAGCTATGTAACCACTCTAAAAAGATTCCTCTGAATCCCAAATTATATAACTTATTCATTATAAATGGTATAGACAAACAATCAAATGCACGCGATAGGTCGAAAAAACAGACCAGCGAAACATAGACCATCATCCAACCACTTATAAGTACTTTCAACAAATGAAACAGCAGCTGTCTCAGTTGAGCATCCGGCTCTGAATCCATGTTGAGAACTTGTGATAATATTAAACTTATCTAAATAATCTACCATACGCTTCAATACCAATTTTTCAATAACTTTGGAAATAGAACTAAGGATTGAGATTGGTCTGTAGTTGACTATTTCATTTACATCATTACGTTTATGTACAGGAATAACGGTGCCCATCTTGAGTGAAAATGGAAAAATGCCAGTTGATATCGATTGATTTATCAGGTGAGCAAGATGACCTGCAACATACCCCGCAGAGACTTTCAATATTCTTGAAGATATACAGTCAGTACCAGTGCTTTTTTTGTTTTTTAACGAATTTATAACATTTAGGACTTCTTCCACAGTAACTGGATAGAAGTAAAAGGTATGCGACACCAATTTAGATGTTGTGCAAATAAGAGATATAGTATTTCCATAGTGTTGCTGAAGGCTTACAGTTGTTATCTCTATGTATAACATCTCTATGTATAACATCGGTCTTCTGGATGTAGTCACATGAACAATCAGCAAAGCTCTTGCAAGCTGCATCATGAACCCTCAGAATATCGAGGCCCGGATGATCCGCCATCGTTGCTGAAAAAGTTACAAACTTTGATTTTAGCATATTTAAGCTGAGAAGGCTCGTATTCAAGAAGTTGTAAATTTTCTGCATAGCCAGTTCAGCTTTCCTTAATACTTCTTTCCATGTATTTCCTTCAAAAATAGCTACAGTGTCATCAGCGTAAGATATTATTTCTCCATCCAGGTTCAAGCTTCCAAGTTGATTTATATAAATCAAGAATAAAATTGGCCCCAATATCGTACCCTGAGGTAAATCCATGACTTTCTCGAAACTTTTGACTTTTGAAATTTATCTGACATTTATTAATTTAAACAAAATTGAGAAGTCAAAAAAAGCAGACGGCTATGTTTCATAAAATCTTTTCCGGCTGTCTTCAGTTAATAATTACGTGCTATTTTGTCATTTGGTCCAAAATGGGAGGGGGCCCTGAAGATGTTAATATGTAGCAGGAAATAATTATATATACATATTAATACGTCATACATCAAAGAAACCTCAAAAAACGTATGTTAAAACCACTCCTGCACTTCACTGTTGACTTTCGATAAAGAGCAGTAGTCTATTTTTTTAAAAAGTTTAGTGTGCTTCGATATCTCAGATCATTAGCACTACGGAACAGTTACATTTAAGTAAACATATAATGGTATTTATTACAAAAGAAAAGTATTACGTAATATATTTAGATTAAATTGATTAAGTTGTTGTTCTGTAGTGTGTATTCCTTTCGGTGAAAATACAAATAAAAATTATTCCACTTCGGGAATCAAATTGAAAATAGCGCATCAGGTCCTTGCTTTCTAAACAGCTTTTTTGTATAAGTGGTAATAATTTTAACGTGTGCTGAGTCAATCGACGAAGGAATTAGAAAGGAGAATTATTTCTTAGTTATTTATTTCATCTTTACTAAAGTTATTGAAAAACTGATAATTTCTTGAAAAATATCAGAAATTAACAATGTATTTTGTATTGACAGCCAAGTTTTTATTTACGTTTTCAGAATTTTACGTTATTTCATTTTCCAAGTATATAAAACAGCTCATAACAAACATTTCTTATTCATTTGAGATTATGATGAATGCGCTTTTATCCATCCGGTTTTTCAGTTTCATTTCTGAATGACCTCATGTTAGATGTTTGTCTTGCATTAAACTTCTCAGTACCTACTACTGTTATATTGTGAATGCTTCATGATTTCTAACGTTATTTTTGCTACTCTTTCATAATTAATTAAATATACAGTAACCTTCAAGCTTGTATACGATGTTTTCCATTATGTAATATTCCTCCATTTCCGATTAATTGCGTTTAAAAAAATTGTTCATATAAACTTTTTATTACTAATAAGAAGGAATATTTGTTAACCGAAAAAAATGTTTTTCTCATTGAAGATTAGATATAATATTTAATGCTTATATTATAATAGATATTTGTAGATAATCTTCTAAAAACCAATAAGAATAATTCCTGTTATCAAATTGTTGACGTTTTATTAAGACTATTAACTTTATCGAAATATTTGGAGTAGTTGAAATCATTGGACTCAATATTTGTCATAAATTTTCTTGAAAAAATAATAACAATATTTGAAGTCCCATTATTCTGAACTACTTATGATTACTTTCTCTATTTCAACATCTCAGAATTGATGTATCTATCTATCTATCTATCTATCTATCTATCTATATATATATATATATATATATATATATATATATATATATATATATATATATATATATATATATATATATATATATATATATATATATATATATGTATATGTATATATACACATTACCAAAAAGTGTTTCAATTTTGTATGCAGTGTAGATAGAAGCAGTCGGATTGATGAAGATCTGTGGGTAGGGGTGGTCTTTAAAGATGTAATTGTGAGAGAAAAAATTTTTGTAAGATAGCCTCCCGAAATAGGCCTTTTATCTCTCTTTGGATCTTGAAACTTATAATAGATAAGTGTAAAACTGTCCTCTTTTTCCTTGTGTTATCTCCGGCTTCTCACAAAATAAAACAAAACTAAACATACAGGATCGCCATAAATATATATATATATATATATATATTTATATATATATATATATATATACATATATATATATATATATATATATATATATATATATATATATATATATATATATATATATGAATATATGTATATGGAATTTTCTGATCTGTGTTGTATTTCTTCTTATTTTTCTTGTTAGTTTCCCGAAACTTTTGAAAACAAAAACAAAACAATTCTCCATTTGTTAGTTTGTTTTCATCTCCCAGTGTTCTAACTTATACTGGCTTACGCCGTTCTGATGAGGACCAGAGACTCCAAAACAGGTATGATTTATCTCTTTTAATTAGTATTTCACCGCTATAAATTTGTTTCACTTTATTCTAGATACCTACTTAGTCTAAGGTCTCATTATATTGTTTTGTATCACTAATGATGATAAAAAACAAAGTATATTGTTTCTCATTTATGACTAAAATGTATAATCACAAAGTTATGAACAAATCCATCCGAAATTTATAAAGGATAAATAAATAACAATTGTTAATGACCAAACAACCTTCGAAGGAGATGTCTAATGAATCCCAATATGAGGAATATGTATTTACACATAGACGTATGACAGTGAATAAAAGGCATGACATTAGTAAAGCTTGAGAACATAACGGCCATTTCGATTTTATTAATTTTCATCAGATTTCCTATTTTTGAAGACATCAGTATTAGGTACGGTTGCTAGTTTAAGTGGTTAACAGTTGTTCAAATACTGTTCCAATTGGATCTGTTTTACGTTAGTTGTATAGATTTTCTATTTTTTTAAAATTATTTATTCGCCGCAATAGCAAAATAACATCAATCTCTGAAATAATATGATACAGACTGCGGTCAAGAGGAATATCTCGCATGCTTTCGTTTTTTTGAGAAAATTTAGGCAGTTTATAAGAAATATCATTTGAATATAGAAAAGAAGTAAAGTGAGAGAAGATTTTTTAAAATGAACTTAATATAAAATTCCTATAATGTTATTTTGTATATTGATCCTTCAATTAGTTATTTTATTTAACCATAAACTATATGGCTATAACATGTAATTACGTTTGGATATTTACAAAATACTCGATAGAATGCTAGTCATTTCCGGTAATAATTTCTCATAAAAACGTTATATCTGAAAGAATATTGTAGTTTCTGTTGTTAGAAAGTAGATATGTAAAAGATGCTACATCAGGATTAATATACATAATGTAGTATTAATTGAACATGCCTTGATAAGTGGAAACCGTAGTAATTATAGACAATATCATCGCGTTGAACAGATCAACAAGTATTTCACAGTTTCACAGTATATCCAGTACTACTATCACAACTAAACTATTCATAGTACTAATCAACTTGAAACTGATGAAGAGATTCTATTGATTTTGGCAAACAAGACAATGTTTTTTTCTAACGTATACAGTTTATGATAATGCTAATGCATTTACTCTAAATATTGAACTTGGGAAAGTCAGGAATAGCGAGTATAATATATTTATGGAAAATCTTTTTATAACAGAATGTTGATGGAATGTTGATGGAATGTCATTAGCTTTATATATTTTCAATTTAGAGCTTTAAAACTAGTACTGTAAATTGCTTCAGGAATATTTTTTTTGAAGTCATTTTTCGGTGTACCTATGATATATATTATTTGAGATTGTCAGAAATTGAAAATCATTTTGAAAGAATGAAATCTCAGAAAAATTCATTATTTTAAAAACTCATTTGAATTAATCTAAACATATAGGTATATATATATATATATATATATATATATATATATATATATATATATATATATATATATATATATATATATATATATATATATATATGTGTATATATATATATATATATATATATATATATATATATATATATATTTATATATATATATATATATATATATATATATATATATATTTACCTGTGTTTTCTTAGAAATTAATTTCAGAAGTTTTGAGAAAGTCATAAACTCTGGGACTAAACGTTAACTGTTCAATAAAGTCGGTTTTTTGATTCAAAGTGCCTGTTATTGCTCAGAAAAGTAAGTAATAAATAATACAACACAGGCAAGAATAATTTTTACATATACATATGTTATATATATATATATATATATATATATATATATATATATATATATATATATATATATATATATATATATATATATATATATAATTGCAAATGAATTTTCGTCAGTAGCTTCCAGCTACTGTATGACAAATTTATATTGTAAAAATATGTCTGAATATATGCCAAACTACAATTGATATAATTAAAAAATCGCAATTTTATGAAAATTTCAGATTTCCTACAACTGTAACCATTTTATGATACAGAGTTTTAAAAACTATGATCAATTTTACATCAAATGACATTGCCGCACAATATTTATTACAATAAACATTCAGTTGTAATAGATTTATGAAATCATTTTCAATTAGTATTTCGATTTCGTAGTTCTCTTTGATTATAAACTTTTTATATTAGCTTTGGTTAGAAAAAAAATTTCAAATTATTTATGAAATATATGTCTGGTGAGAGAATGGAATATTTTGATGTAACAAAGTGAAATGAAAAGATGTATGAAACAATTTACTTCTTATTTGATCCAAACGAGTTCACAACATTAATATCGAATTATATTCTTAATTCAATATTACACTTTTTCAGCATAATTTATTTACAACCACAATTAATTATCCCGTCCTATTCAAACTATGTACGAGATTGCATGTCAACAGAAAATTAATTAAATCAAAATAATTATTCAAAACTTACCCCAAAAAAAAAGAAACAAAAATCCTAATATAATTTTCACTGAACCCATTTTATGGACGAAAAAAACAATTGCCAAATATTGTTCAAATAAACAACCGTCACGCACAATCAATTTCTTCTAACCGTGTAAAGTGCAGATTAGTCAGTTTCCAAATTCTTCGTAGTATATGTAATTGTTAGTGCAGAATACCCCTCTGGCCTCTGGAATGCAGGTAAAAGATAAGACGAGCAGGAGAGCCACCTGAATGAACCGGTCCTTTTTAAATTATGAATGAAACTTCACAATAGAATGAGTTTACAAGGTGTACTGACCGTACTGTACGTCTAGCGCAAGCGCACGCTCTGCCGGAGGTGTCTTACATAGATCAGCATTGAAGTCTCCGACCGTCAGATTAAAATGATCACAAGAATGCCATGCTTAAGGGCTATCGCGGCTATCCGTGTAAAATTAGAAATCGACAAATTGGATCATTTCATCATCAAATTAAATATCACAAGTCATTTAGCCAAAATAGAAATTTTCTGCTGTTTAAGTGAATTGCCACGAAATTCTGTTGGATATCACGAAGAGTTTCTTGTTTTTATGTTATGTTTTTATCGATTAAATTAACAGTATCAAGAATATCACATAATTTATATTTTCTTATATAATATTGAATATAATGGTTATCATTGAATATTATACTTCTTTTAGAATACACTGATGATTGCCATTGATCCGTATCGATTTGACTAACACACATGGGCGCGTCAGCCAGTAGAACAGGGGGGGTCTAGACACGGGGCCCCGGGGGTATCTTACTGGTTCATCAAAACAGATTAACCGAGAAAATCATCCATCAATCTCATTGGGCGACTACTATCGAAGAGGAATTTTCATTCCATATCTAGAAGCTCTAATTTAGTATCTAGAGGATCGATTTTCAGAAACAAAATTACAGGATACAACTTATCTGACCTTCATCAAAAAACCAAATTTTTTTAGAGGTTGCAGCCGCTCTTCAAGACTTCTATGGTAATATTTTGGATAACTTACTGTCATCAGAGGCATAAACCTGGTATGAGATATGGAAGTTATCTGAACTTACTCCTCCAGAAATCGAAAAATTGAAATATATCGACCTGCTAAAATTTTCATTGGGCAATATGCCCTCTGTAACGGAAGTAATCAAAATTGGATTAACTCTTGTAGCCACAACCTGTACCGTTGAGAGGTCCTTCAGCAGACTAAGAAGAGTCAAGCCATAGCTAAGATCGACTATGAAGCATGATAGACTTTCCAGACTTATTGATGCAGTAATTAATAAGTACGGGCTTCGCCCCAGAAGGATGCAGTTATTGTTCAAAAAATAAGACTTGAAAAAATATGTTTATATTTTAGGTTTGTTCTCTGGTTATGTATTTGTATTGACAACTTGTTTTGGTATTTTATATTTTTTGAAAAATGAATGTATGATTTTGATTATGTTGTAATTTAACTTGTTTTTTCTCAATCCAGGGTGGGGAAAATGCCCGTTTTAACCCCCTTGCCGGCGCCCAAGCTAACTCATTGTATGTTGATAAAATATCATAAATGTGGACAGTTGTTACATATAGAAAACTTATTCATTATTTATACAATGTTTTCTTTTGACTTGAGTGACCGGAAAAATTTAAAGCTCTGAAACAGTCGTTCAAAAACATTGCTTTCTATTTGAATTAATCAATTTATAGCCTATTACAGTTCTTAATTAATAGGTCTTAATTTTTGGATACCCTGTATAAGTTGTGGAGTTTATTATAATTGACATTGAGAATATGTTCCATTGCTACCAGTTCAATGTTGATTTCGCCTTTATAACTTAGATAGTTCTAAGCAATTCAAACATAAAAATTAGGTTATATTTTGTCAAAATTCGAATTATTGAAACAGCCTTAAGGTTTAGGCATTATAAACCTCATCGAAATACAAACTTATTTTCATCGTAGCATCCAAAAATGCATCAATTTATAGGGGGTTTCATTAAAAATAAACTTTTTATTACTAATAAGAAGGAATATTTGTTAACCGAAAAAAATGTTTTTCTCATTGAAGATTAGATATAATATTTAATGCTTATATTATAATAGATATTTGTAGATAATCTTCTAAAACCCAATAAGAATAATTCCTGTTATCAAATTGGTAAAATACCACATTGAAGAGGAATAATAGTAATCAGTTTGCAGTCCATGAATAGCAAATAATTGAAAAAAATACTTCGTACGTTAAGAGGAGTAAATATTTACTTCAAAGATATATTTATAGATAGGGCTGCTAAGAGATTACGATCTCTGGTATACACAATCCTTCTTATGGGAGTTGTATTGATGGTATTCAATTCCTCCGGAATATTTGTTGAAAGGACACTATTTAGTTGCATATTCACCGAAAAGAATGGACTATTCCACTATATCGAAAGACAACAGTGAGTGCCATAGTAGTTTTTATATCCGTTTCAGAGCAAGACCATAATTTTCAAAATTTATATATATATATATATATATATATATATATATATATAAATATTGGCACCTAAAAAGAGAAAGTGGGGTGTTTCTTGATCCAGAACAAAACTGTCAAAATTTCAGCATCTCTTCAATCTTTTGGCCAGGGAGTGACAGAGAGGTGAATGAGTGGAAAATTTTCAAGCCATTGGCAAAAGATTCGGAAATTAATTATCTACAATATATCCGAAATTCTGCACCTAGAGATTTTTAGGGAGTGCATGGATCTACAAAAACCGATTACTGGGCAATTTTTCTCTGCAAAGGATGTTATTCTGGAAAATTATTTTGTGTTACTCAATACTGGTTGCTGTACATTCGGCTTAAATAGTATACTTGTTTTTCCTTGATGTAAGTCCAATGTACCCCACCACTCTCTAATACATCTTGTTTACATCTTGAAAATTTATCTGCAACAAGCAATAATTCAGAACCGCGTGTTTCCCTCTTATGTTTCTATACATATAGTTCAACTATACCAAACTCGACATATGGAACTCTTTGAGCTGCAGTATACTGAGTCTAAAGGAAACCTGTGCTCCTATTTCTTTATATTGAATTCATTATTACCCCGAGGCGAAGCTAAGGGTTTATAGTATCACGACCAAAAGTTAGTAGCTGATCCGATTTTAAAAATTCCAACGGATATCGATAAAGCACATATGATTTCATAAGAAAAGACTTTTTTGTCCATAGACATGTGGTGCTATCTATAAATCTTAAACCTAAACCGATTTTTACAATAATGAAATAAAATGATAGCATTTAATGTGTAGTTTCTTAATTTATATAATACATCAAAAAATATTGACGTGGCGCCACTTAGAAATAAAAAGATTGGTAAAAATTATGAATTTCACTCAAATTTTTGATTATATCTCAAATACTATACATTTCCCGATATAGTCACCATGAGGAAAAATGATCTGCGATAGACTTATCAGGCATAACGACATGCACATGCGCCGAGGGGTTTTATCATTCCTAGTGCTACGCAGTAGGGTGTCCGGATTTTTTATTTTAATTTAAAGTAAAGGTAAAGCAAGAAATGTTTGTACTTTCTTTACCTTTGTCTCAAGGGCATTGAATTAAGTGGGAATATACAAAAATTTCTCTTTAGATAACATTATAGACTTATAAATCGATGTGACATGACAAATCAATTCAATAATCACATATGAAATTGTAGTTATGAACTTATTGTGAAGTTGCTAAGGATTTTGATATATTTTCACTCCATACCTCATATTTGCCATACAAATAGTCACGTACTTAATGAAATAAATGTTGAGAAATACGAGCACTGCTTTCTTTCGGACTCAGTATACTATAGCTGGTACACAGTGGACCAGCATAAAATGTTAGAAACTTTAACAGAATGCAGAATAGACCATAGGTACACAAACATGATCAAACACATATATCATATCGCCACAGCAAGTGTTAGGATCGGAGATCTACAAATCAATAAATTCCCTATACAGCGTGGAGTGCGACAAGGAGACACCATATCGCCAAAACTGTTCATTACCCTGTTGGAACACGCATGCAAAAAGGCAAATCTGAACGAAAAAGGTGTAAATGTGAATGGAGAGAACCTTAGCCATTTGAGATTTGCGGACGACATTGTCTTGGTGGGTGATCGTTTGGACGAAGCCAAAGAATCACTAAACAGGCTTTACCTCTCCTCATTGAAAGTTTGACTGAAGATAAACATGCCCAAAACCCAAATAATGACCAATCTTGTACTTAGTGAGAACATCCTTATTGCTGGAGCAGCCATCAACCAGACCATTTCGTACAAATATCTGGGCCATGAGATTTGCATAGGCAGGGACAACCAAACGATTGAACTTGTCCGCCGCCTGAGACTGGCATGGGTAGCATTCGGCAAGCTGAATTACGTTTTTGAATCATCTCTTCCAATGTGCCTTAAGAGAAAGACTTTTGACCAGTGTGTATTACCAGTGTTGACTTACGGAGCGGAAACATTAACAATGACGAGGAGAACAATACATAAAATCCGTGTTGCACAAAGGACAATGGAACGAGTAATGTTGGGCATTTCTCTCAGGGATAGAGTCACTAACCAAGAAATACGCCGTCGAACAGGGGTAGTAGATGCAATAGAGAGAATAACTACGCTGAAATGGAACTGGGCAGGACACGTCTCCAGAATGATGGATGACAGATGGACAAGACGAATACTGGAGTGGAGACCGAGACAGGATGCATTTCGAAATAGGGGCCGACCACCAACAAGATGAACCGATGATCTTAAGCGCTGCCAGGGAAACTGGATACAGGTAGCGCAGGACAGGGAAACATGGAGAAGAGCGAGGGAGACCTATATCCAGCAGTGGACACGAGAAAATGGTTGATTGATGATGATGATGATGATGATGATACTATAGCTTGAAGTGCTCCATGTTATAAATTTGGTATATTTGAGCTGAGAAAAATAATAGTTTCTGAATATTGATGTCAAAATATCCACTTTCTATATAACAAATATTTCGATGACGTCACATTTGGCATGGTAGTGGGGGTAATTTTATTTTTAAACAATAGAAATTGACCTGTCCGAACTTCAATTGTGAAAATAACAAACTCGTACTGTTTCCACAGTCTATGAAGGAACTGTATATAGCAATTTTAATTTTGATCTCAATTTTGTTCAGATATTTAGGCATAATGGTAATTTCCAAAATCATATCATTATTATTATACTCAGTCGAAATTAAGAATGCTTTGGTGAGGTAGGAAAGGGGATTACCGGCCAAAATTAAGCCCGTCGGTAACATTTCTTGTTACATAGACTGTGTATCGTAAATTTCTCAGATTTCACGATTGATGGAAAATGTGAAAGATTTAATCTTTTTCAGTTAAGAAGAAATCATTCACAATGTAAGCATTCAAGTATCTATTTCTCCACTCACTGTTTTTGTCAGGAAATAGTATACATCTTATCTATGTTAAAGATAACATAGACATCGTTTCGCATTTCGAAATCAGCAATCTTCTTCACGGTATTGTCACTTCCGTAGATTACAAGAATTCAAATAATATGTAAACGAAGATAATATTGAAACAAGAAACCCAAGTCGTATTAGATTTGTATTCAACAGTTAATATTCACGATTACAAGATTCTTGTTTTAACCTGAAAATGTGACATGTGGATTTTGCATGTACCTACTTATGAATCTTGCAACAATAGAGATATTATTATTTGACTTTCAAAGCGTAGTAAATATATATAAATATATACATATATGTATGTATATATATATATTATATATATATATATATATATATATATATATATATATATATATATATATATATATATATCTTATATATAAAATTCTCGTGTCACAAAGTTAGTTACCTTACTCCTCCGAAACGGCTTTACTGATTTTTACCAAATTTTATATGCATATTAAGTAGGTCTGAGAATCGGCTACTATTCATTTTTCATACCCCTAAGTGATAAGGGTTGTTCACCCTTAAAATTTTGTTAAAAAATTTTAGACAAAATTTTTTGTTTTTATTTTTCTATAATGTGGCATTAAAAAATACATACAACCCTGAATATTCACCTTTTTATCACCAACTCCTATTTTGTAATAGCCATTTTAGTAATTTAATCATTTTTCATCCCGCTCGATAACTGATCAATTATCGTCTTTTTTGTAAATGTTTTTCACTCTATTTCGATTAAAATTTCCCTGAGATTATGGCAAATCTAATATATAAAATTCTCAGATAGATTGATAGATAGATATAATGATATAGATAGATAACTATCTAGAGAGATAGATAGTTAGTTAGATAGATAGAGATACATCGGCAGATAGATGAATAGATAGAAAAATAGATAGACAAAAATAATTTATATGGCAGAACAACATTTGCCGGTCAGATAGATTGATAGATAGATATGTAGATAGGATAGACAGATAGGATATATAGATAGATGAGAAGATAGATAACTATCTAAATAGATAGATTGAAATACATCGGCAGATAGATGAATAGATAGAAAGATAGATAGATAGGTTTATATACATCGGTCGATAGATGAATAGATAGATAAAAATAAATTTATATGGCAGAACAACGTTTGCCGGGTCAGCTAGTATATATATATATATATATATATATATATATATATATATATATATATATATATATGTATATATATATATATATATATATTTATATATATTTGAATTATTCTTGGCAATTTGCTTAAACAGTTAAAATTTCTCAAAACTTTTGAAGTATTGAAATTAATTTGGCGTTCATGAATTTTAAAAAAGTTGGAGATTCAAAAAAACAGAAAACTATGTTTCATTTTAGCTATTTATGATATTAGTGTTAAACGTGATACTTTATTTTGTGAGTGGAGAAGTTAGCGAAACGAGAGCAACGAGTGGAGCAACTCCACGTACAAAATAAAGTCACTTTCAACACAAATATCATACACTATTTTTTGTACACCTTTCCTATTTTGGTACTTGTTAGTGTTTTATATATGTGTGAAACCAATTGTTCCGAATTTTGATAATAAATTATATTTTGGAAATGACTCTTCGCCGAAAAGTGTTAAAGAAAAGTTTCGTTTTTGAAACCAAAGAGAAGCTCAATTCAATATCATAAATAATAAAAATAATAATAATAATAATAGTTCTTTATTTTAAAGTCATCTCAATACAACAGTAACATTGCAACAAAATTATAAAAAAAGTGTGTCAAAATTCCACATGATTACAAGTTTGCCAATATTTTTTGTTTGTTTTGCAATTATCCATTCGTTTAATTGCACCTGTTAATTTATTATAATATTTAATCATTACATCAAATAGATTAGGCTAGGAGAGATACTTTATAATATATATATATATATATATATATATATATATATATATATATATATATATATATATATATATATATATATATATGTTTTGTTAATGAAAGTTTAGCGGACTGTAAGTTTATGGAATAAGTGCTATACAATTTAGAACAACAAAAAAAAACACAAAAAAACTATAAGTATGAGAGAATTGAGAGATACACTTACCCTCTATGAAGAGTTTGTGGATCCCTGCTGCCTAGCTGGAGGTAAACTATTGAAGGAGAGGAAAAAGAGGGATTGTGGGAACCAACTATAAGCACTCGAATTTAAAAAGGATGAATGTCTATGA
Source organism: Cynegetis impunctata (assembly GCA_030704885.1). NCBI lineage: Eukaryota > Metazoa > Arthropoda > Insecta > Coleoptera > Coccinellidae > Cynegetis > Cynegetis impunctata. Next base: position 1,247,733 of record JARQZK010000723.1, read on the forward strand.
TTTATGGAAAACTACTATCACATCTAAGGGTAATTTCTATATTTTTCTATTGATTAGGTACTATACTAATACTACCGAATGCCACGATATTCTCGAATTGAAGTGAAGTGTTCGGTTTGAGGCCTCGGTAGACCAGCGGTAAGGCGTACCGCTTGTAAGTCGAGGATGTGGGTTCGAGTCCCACCTTGCTCTTGGGTGTTGTGTATGTCCGGAATTTAGTGGTTCTAATTATAAAGATTAATTGTTGGGTAATGTACATCGTTTACAAGCCCATTGGCCGTTCGGAACCGGCGTTAAACTGTAGGTCCCTCGAGTTAAAAAAAAAAAGTGTTCGGTTTCACGCTAAACGATAAAGTTTTTCTAAAACGTAAAAAAAAGAAAACATCTGCCCGAACGCAATGGCACAGTATTCAAACCGATACTCTCCGAATTTATACTATATAACTAAAATGACCTTTATATATATATGTCTATTATTTTAGACGAAAACACGACAGTAATTTCAGAATCCCTCATCTTCTCATGATGATAACTTCTTCGTCATTGACTCAAAGATCTTTTTTATAATTATAGATAAACAAACAAAATTATGCCGACGGCATCATTCCCTACCTTCATTACGACAGGAATTTCCTGATTGAGATGGCATGCGTAGCAATGTAATTACAAGTTTAATTAGAAGTTAATACGCCATTCTGTTGTTAAGCCAGCAGCTCGAAACAAATTCATTTATTTCGCATATTATTAATATATTTCGCTAAAAAAAATGAGTAGATCAGTATTCTATATTTACTCCCAACTAACAGGTTCATTAAGATTCAATATTTATTTGATTTATTCCAAATTCTTCGAAAATATGTTATATCATGTTTTATATACAATAGGTATATATATATATATATATATATATATATATATATATATATATATATATATATATATATATATATATATATATAAATGTATATATATATATATATATATATATATATATTTTATAAAAGGTTATATTGGGCACTCGACAAAAGGAGGCTAGATTTAAATCAAACAACCATTGGTCATGAACATCTATATTTCGGTCCTTAGTTTGGGACCTTCATCAGGATGCTAGAAGACTGTCCATTTTCATTAATTGTCAATTACTGCATAACCTGACTTGGCCATGTTGAAGCCGGTCTTTTTTGATGTTAATTTTAGTTGATTATCATGTTCCAGAGATTTAATATCTCCTTTTATACTTTTCATTATTATGCTTTTGTTTTTTTTAAAATAATTTTTGAATGGTCCCTCTGTGTCATTCGTTTTTTCGCCGCTCTATTTTCACAACTTGTCACATGTAAGTAACTTTATAATTGTAGTTTTGTGTGGTTTTTCCACTGCTTACATTTTAGTTGATTTGTTGTGTTATTATGTGAGTTCTTTGACTTCTAGCATCCTGATGAAGGTCCCAAACTAAGGACCGAAATATAGATGTTCATGACCAATGGTTGTTTGATTTAAATCGAGCCTCCTTTTGCCGAGTGCCCAATATAACCTTTTATAAGTTAGAAGTTACGGCAATACTCCTTGTATTAATTATATATATATATATATATATATATATATATATATATATATATATATATATATATATATATATATATATATATATAATCTCTTGATAATTATTAGAAATAACAGGCTTGTTGAATCTCAAAAAACTCGATTTTATTAAAAAGTTGACGTTTCGCCACGACATTCGTGGCTTTATCAAAAAAAAAAGTTTTGATAAAGCCACGAATGTCGTGGCGAAACGTCAACTTTTTAACAAAATCGAGTTTTTTGAGATTCAACAAGCCTGTTATTGCTAATAATTAACAAGAGATAAGAAATAGTTCACAGGCAACAACAATACGACTAAAAATATATATAAATATATATATATATATATATATATATATATATATATATATATATATATATATATATATATATATATATATACTCGACCCGGAGGCGTAAATACATTGTTTACTACGGTACAGCGAAGCTCGCCGCTGTACCACAGTAAGCAATCCAACTATATTAACGCTGTTTAAATGATGACATTCTTTACAACACTACAGTAGAGGTCGCCATTGGCCTATAGTAAGCATTGCAAATGAAAGAACTGAAAACTGAAATACTCGTATGTTACTTAGATAAGTTTTTTGAATTTTAATTAGGAAGTAAGTGAATACTTGTATACTTACTTATATGCTTTTACTACATAGTATTAAATATAAAAAAGACATTATCATAAGATAGTTTATATTCAAATTAGGAAGACGTCACGAAGTAAATTTGAAGAGATAATAATCCGATTTTGAACGACTTTTTTCAAATTCATTAAACAAGAGCAAAATTCCTAATTTGATTATTATTTTCCAACATTTATTTTACATAGACCACACTAAATAACAAACAAGAAATAAAGCAAAAGCTTTTGAAAAAGACAAAACTAGAACTACATTTTATTTTTTATTTGATTTTATTTTATTGTTAGTGCGGTTTGGCCTTCCGTTTATCCAAATTTATATTTGCTCGCAAGCACCTTTGTGTTTTTCCTCGGGAAACAGAAGGTGTGCCTGTTTGAACCCTTTTTACTCTTGACGTAAGTCCAACAAAGAGTTGCTCAATTACTTATTATGAGGTATGATTATAAAAAATTTAATGTATTTCTTGTGTGTGTTTGAACAATATTTAACAAAAAATCAAAAAAAATTGCGCTTTTTGACCCCCTGTATCTTGAAAACAAAGGAGTTTCGACCCACATGTTAAATGAGTTTTTTGTTTGTTTTGACCTCCTCTATATAAACACTTCGTTCCGACATTATTCTAAAAAACTATAAGATACTAAGATAGATCTTGACCTATGACCTATATATATGACCTATATATATATATATATATATATATATATATATATATATATATATATATATATATATATATATATATATATATATATATATATATATATATAATTCAATGTCTCAGATATTATAGTCTCGTTTGTCGTGAATGAAATAAATAAATCTTCGTAATTGCTGTGACCGAATTTAAAAACTTAAAAATTGCAGAAAGTATCTATAGCAGAAACGAAACTTTCATATTCCATATATATAATTTGAAACACTTTATATATACGCCAGTACGAAGTGCAAAGAAGGATGTGTTATATTGGAAAGCATTATTGATGCCATTTTTTGATATGACAATCATACAGTTAATTTATTTATGATATAATATAATTATTCTCTAGACAATTTCATTTTTCGTCCTTCGGATTTCTGAAATGGAACATATGAGCTGAATTCAATTAAACTTTCGGAAATAGGAGTCTGTCAGAGTTAATAGAATTACATCACATACTGACTGCTATATGGAACACAACGCGTGAAAAAACAGGATAAACCCCATTTTGAGTAAGGTTAGGGGTGAAAAACCCCGAGCGCATCAGGAAAAGCAAGCGCCCCTATATTGATCGGTTGTTGCGCACAGGATGGGTGCCAACCAATGACCATTACACATAAGGCGTGGAATGCTGCATGGTGAGGCTCAGGGTTTTGATCAGAATAGCCAGAATTTCAATAGTCTTCAAAGAGCCTTCATCAGTAAACATATTTTGTGCGACTGCTGCCTTGTTCTAATCCAGTGTATGGCTTTACGGCCATTTATCTGAGACTTTTTCAAGTGCACTATTATTAGAACTCATGATTGGTTCATTTTGGAATCTTTGCAGAGCCTGCCCTTCCATGCCAGTCGATAAGGTAAAATTTTTTTTCATTTCATAAGGCTGTTGTAACATATAGACTTTCGTTTATATAACTATAATATCACTAAGCACTAAGAATTTCCAATTTTTGGCAATTCAACTCAAGAAGACATTGAGGTACCGGTCAGCTCGCTGAATTCTTATTATGTCCACCATATTTGAAATATATATTATGAATTATTTCCAAATTTTAGTTGAGTACAAACTGGACCAACTGAAAAAAATGTATAAAAACTCACAAGTAAGTAAATTAGATTTTGGAAGCTAGCGAATATTCTAGTGTTCCCAAATCAACGAATTTCTCAAAATGAATTGATTCTTCATGGATACTATGAGAATATTGTTTGAAATTTTTCTGAATCGAGCGTTTTCAATTTTTTATTTTATTATTGGAATATTTTATTGAATTTGACACATTTTGACGAAAAGGAGTGGCCTTGCTTCCTCCGCTTATATGCAATCTTACAACATAAAATAATAAGAGAGCAATGGGAGCAGTGAAAACTGAATACAAATGTGTTTGATCGTCTTCGTGTTGAATCAAAAATACTGCATAGTAACTACCTGAACTACAGTTTTGGTGAATCAATAGGTCATTCTGCGGTTTGATAACATACTGCAACTAAATGTAGGTTATGCTCCATCGTTTCGGAGGAAATAAGTGTTATAAGGAATACACATAATGTATTTTCTAATAACTTCGACCCTTTTACAAAATTTTTATTTTTCGTTGAAATTTTGAATTGGCAGAGTTATCTTCAACATATAATACAACATATCTGATGATATCGTATACAAATTCAATGCTCCAAAATGAACGAGTTATTAATATTTGAGGGAATTGATGAATTTAGTACATTTTTTTTCATACTGGAAGTGAAGGGACGTCGTTTTAAGTATAAATGTGACTTAGTTATTCAGCTGATTATTCGAATCCATTATACGAACATTATTCTCCACTCACAGGAACTGAAGAAAAGGGTAAATCGACAAAAAAGTGTCTAGACTAAGACTTTTATTATTAGTAAATACGTTTCATTCCACATTGCCAGTATTATGATTATCATGAATCTTAATCTCAACTGCTCTTCCATATTGTGAAGAACCTTGAGAGTTGTCGTGTCCATCAGACCACGTTTATAATATCGTACGTTATATATTTATGAGGAAATAAGTTTCGAAAATTCTTTAACTAAATTAGGAACGATGACGTAAAATACACCCTAATTTACAATTTCGACCAATAGCTTGGCGTTGACTTATAGATGGATAGTTCTTTCTCTTTTCGATCGATTATCAGCTTTCATATATTAGACATAAGATACAGTCAGGGTTGATGATTCACGAAACAAGGGGTATCGTATTTCATGTTTTCTGTAATGCTTCCCTCTAATGCCAAAGACGGAATTAGGAACTTGGATATACACGATTTCTCTATAGGAATATTTTGTTAATTTATTTCATGAAACTAAGGTGCTGTATAGTCATGATCTTTACTCACTGTTTTGTTTGAATGTTGAGATTAATTAAAATATAATGATAATTATTTATTATATAAAGAAGACTAAGATAAATCTTTATTTAGAAATTATCCTACAAAAAAAAATTTCGCACAATGGTATGGTATTTTCAGACAAAAGTTCATTACGTGTAGGTATTTTGATCTGATTTCGAAACAGAGTTTTCAACCAGTATCAGCCATATTTTACTAGATTTATCTGTTAATTAGACATACCTGATAGTTGGGAGTAACACACCTGATCATTGAAGTCTGCTTTTTGTGGAATAAATTCGAAATATCATAAACATACATACACACACACAGACACACCATATTGTGTGTATATGTGAGTGTACTGAAACAGCCCTCTGTACATTTTTTCAACAAAGATATTTGTCTTACTGATATTCATTTCAATTAGTTTATTTTCATAATTATTTTAAACTCTCTGATTTTATTAATTTCAAATTTATCATCTTGTTATTTCCTCTATGAGCTGAATGTTATAACACTATTGCTCTATACTGTATAGGCGTTTACTATATCTTTGATGCATTGGAAAATGACTTAATTTGCCTAATGTAACAACAACAGACATAATTAGTTGCTTGCCTTTTTGTTGGAGTTTTTTCTTGAATTCAGTAGTTGTTTTAAGTCCCTTTCACTTAATCAGAATATTTTGAAATGTTGACTCGGTTTCTCTTTCGACACTTTCAGAGTTTTTATAATCGTCCACGATAGTTTCACTGTTTACATTGAGACTAAATGCAAAAGCTGTATCCTTAAACACATTCACCTTAATTGGCAATATTGAGTAAAATATTTTAATAATATTTATTCAGTAACACGTTCAAATATTTATTTTCTCGAATTCATATGCTATTTGGGAAAACACAATTTTTGAAACGGAAATAAAGTTCTTATAAGCAATGTTTCATAAATAGTTATGAGACAAATTAATCTATATATATATATATATATATATATATATATATATATATATATATATATATATATATATATATATATATATATATATATATATATATACTATATTGAATAGTAAATCCAGAAAGGAGCTCTATGAAGGCAATCGACGATGAATTTTATTTTCTTCCTTTTTTTTGAAACTTTCTTGATTCTCCTCTGCTTGTCTGTTCTGCTCTATTCAATTCAGTTAATAAATTTTCCATCTCCATGTCTTTAAAATGTTGATTTGTAAAAAGGATATATTCAAGCAATATACATTGATTTTGAATGTTCATGTTTTGAATTTTTCTAAAGTTTTTTCAATGTTATCTTCAGACAATTTTTCATATACTTTCTTGCTTTACTGAAACATTTCTGGAATGTTCGAAAACTCATCATAACAATAACCTCAAGATTTAATTTATAACTTATTAGATTTTGAATACAATACTTTTAAGATGCTTGATATTATATTTGCAAGCTAGATATTTCTGATAAACCCTATTGTGAACGTCCTTATTAGAGCTCCTATTTTTGTTTCCATAGAGTAATTTCTAATATGCGATCGTAGGAGATTCAACTCAAGTTTGGTTCTGCGAAAAAAATGTAGGTACTTATTAAAACACCGTATAGGCGTATAGGTACGATATACAATAGTGGTCTAAATAAACCGAATTTTCAATGCGTCACCAATCGAATCTTTTCGTTTCATTTCATCGTTTAACTTGAACTTACATGAAGAAAGCCGAAAACTTGCTCTTATCAACAAAAATACCCTTGAACAAACATAGAAATTTACATTTAATTGATAAATACACATTACAAGACGGAAAGATATTCATGTTCAAATGAAGACAAAAATACAATTTATAAACTGGTACCATTTTGACGCCATGATCCCGTGGTGTGTCGTTTTATTTGATCAATATTTTGATCTTAATTTAAAAAATTATTATACATACGTTTTGAAGTTTATAAATTTGCAATTATGATGAGAAATATAACATTCAAGAAATAGTTAGTTATTTTATAAAATTGAGGAAACTATATATCATAAATCAGAAGATTTCCTGCAGACGTATATATGAAAAATGGATAAGAATTGAAGATGCCACTGTTATGTGTGTCACTCGAGTCAAGTAGTCTCTAACACTATGATAGGCCTTTTAATAGTTAATTCGCTTTATATTTGTGATTCAACAATTTCAGATGAAGCATTGATTAGAAAAATTTGAGTGCCCTATGCATAATTATAGAGAACAATTAAGTGTTTTTTGTCACATAATCCTAGTACCAGATATTTGTGAATATATACATATAAATATATAATCAAATGAAATCATTCTGTTGCTTTTGATCTATTCAGAATTATTGTTAATCTACATAGTTTGTTATTCCTTTCAAGTCCTACTAAATAAATTATGTACCTACCTAGATTTGTTCTTGGAATTCATTGAAAACTGTCTTGATCCATGATTGTTAATGAGTCAGGTATAGTTCCGCGTTAGTTTTTGTTCAGTGTCTTCTGAATGTCTTGTGTTTAAAAATTTTCTTATATATATATATATATATATATATATATATATATATATATATATATATATATATATATATATATATATATATATATAGTTGTTGTTAGCTGTGATGATCATGGTACTCGAATATTCATTTTTATGATAAGGATGTCGATCAATGATAAAGGACGAAAATTGACTCTTCTTTTATTCCATACGTCTATCAAACTGACGTATGGAAAGAAGAGTGAATTTTCGTCCGTTGATTGTTAGACTGATAGACATTCCTTATCATTTATATATATATATATATATATATATATATATATATATATATAATATATATATATATATATATATATATATTTGTATTTTAAAAATAAGCGATTTTCAACTGAAATATTGTTTAAAAATTATGATTTTCTTACATTGGAACAACTTACTTTAAGTCAGTAATCAGATTCATGCTCAAAAGGCATTACTATAAATTAGAATTGAAGCATCAATTCAACACGAGGGGTGCGTCTCAACAGAATGTACTGCTTCCCTCTGTCAGGCACTTGGCCATGCAAAGGCACATAAATTTTTCTGGTCCAAAGGCTTTTAATGCCTTGCCCCTGCAATTGAAAGCAGGAACGTACAAAAGAAATAAGCTCAGGATCGATATGTGGATTAAAGAAAGCGGGTTTAAATTTAATTTTAATGCTTGAGGCGTTTTGTCAATACTGGAGAATACCTCTCAAAGTAGGTCATCATTTTCGACATGCCTGGATATAGATAGTATATTAGTTTTGTTAATTTGGGAGTTACTGCACACACAGTTTTTTATATTCTATCGTGCAGCTCATTGAATATAGAACATAGTGTAACATAGTAATGTAATGTAGTAATGTAGTTTTCAATGTAATATTGTTTTGATGTTCTATATTAAATATTATTATTATTATATATAAAGTAAAGTAAAATAAAGTAATGTAAAGTAAGTTTATTAATATAGTTATCCTAATATACAATAAGTATATAAATAAATGTTACATCTTAACAATAACATTTTTAGTAGAAAATTTGCTAAGAACATAAAATGACAACGAAAAAGAAAACAAATGAAAATTATATTATTTTACATATTTTATAAGTCCAAAACAGGTGAGACGGTGTAGACTTGGTAAATAAACCCCAAACTGATTTGATATATTTTGATTTTAGGTAATCTATAAGTAATTTTTTGAAATGTATGATAGAACTGCAACTTACAATGTCTTTTGGAAGCTTGTTGTATTCAATGAGTTCTCGGTGGAATAGTGAATTCATTGATCTCGTGTAGTTTGTTCTTGTCACATAAAAATTCATGTTTCCCCTTGTAGGATAATCATGAATTTCATTTTGATAAATGATGAATTGGTCGAAGTAGGTAGGAAGTTTTCCTGCTATTATTTTGAAAATAAAAATCATAGAATAATAAAAAATCTGTCCTTATTTGATAGCCAATCAAGAACCTGCAGCATACTTATTATGGGAGTGTACCTGTTACATTTCAACAGTATTCTCATTCCTCTATTTTGCAGTTTCTGTAATGATGAGATACAGTTTGAATTGAGAAGAAATAATAAGGAAGGGCATTAATCAAAGTGAGGTTTGATTATCGTATTATAAACCGTTAGAGAGGTTTGAAATGACTGAAAAAAAATTTTTTTGTTTATAGGTATATTGGAAGTGTTTTTTAGGTTCAGTGAGTTGTCTATCAGGAATCCAAGATATTTAAACTCTTCGACCAATTCAATTGTTTCATCATAGATTTCTATGTTTATCAAGTTTTTATTCAACAAATTGTTTCTATATTGACTGGTTATAATCATTGACTTTGTTTTCTTTATGTTGACAAATTAAATTGCACTAGTACAGAAGCATTAGCACAATATTCCATAACGCAACATCAACTAAAAACAGCGTAACTTCTTTTCACTCATCTAACATTCTTACAAACAGACCAACCAATCAACTCAACAATGTAATTTAGTAACCAACGTATCACACTTTGTCTAACGGAGTTATTTTTAGAAAATAAAATAATTTTTTTGTAATTTTAAAATTCAAGCCCGACGAAGCTACGAAAACAGTTGATTCGTCATAACATAGGAATAAGAATGAAAAACCTAATACTGAAATGGAAAAACTCAAATCTTGATTACTTGTTAGTTGGTACTAAAAAGCCATAGAGACCATAAAATTGGTCAAAATTAAATGACAATTAATGAAAAACTATTTATTGAACCGAATTCGAACAGGAAATAAAATGAACACTAATACTGAAACTGTCAGTGTCGAATATTGTCTCTCTCAACTATTCCGCCCTTAATTCTGATACATTTTTCAATTCTTTTTCTATTATTATTGGCCACTCTCCTAAGTTCTGGAATACTTATCTAACGGTAGGGTTGCCTTATTCTCTCACAAACATCTTGTCGATTACGTGGCCTAGACTTGTAAACCTTATTTTTGATAGTTCCCCAGAAGTAAATATCCATTGGTGTTATGTCAGGAGGACGAGGAGACCATTATTAATACGGGCTATTTCTACAAATACAATGTAATGGAAAATGTACATTTAATCACTCGCGAAGCATCCAATTATGAACGGAAGCTCCGTCTAGCTGAAAGTAAATCTCTTGTTTCACATTGAGGGGTAGATTTTTAACGATTTCCCATAGTCGTTCAGTATTTATGGTCTTATTGCAAAAAGACGGTCCAATTATTCTGTCGTTTAAAATATCACACCATACATTAAATTTTTGAGAGTATTGGTCTTTACAGGTAATAACCCAGTGGGGATTTTCGGTAGACCAGTGTCTGGTACCAGTAGCAGATACTATTCCATTGGTTGTGAACGTAGCCTCACCAGTGAACAAAATTTTTCTTAGAACATTTCTATCATTTAAAATATTCTTGAGCACGATAACCAAATAACCTTATTATTTCAATTTTTTCTCGTAAATTGAACAAATTGAAAACTGTTGAAAAACAAAATATGTATGAGAATTCTTTTAAACATTGAAAATGATGATTTTTCATCCAAAATTAGGCAAATGGTATTATTCGCAACCAATCATATCCAACAGAAAATGAGACCAAATTCGATAAACTTACATTTGATAAAATAATAATTTCAATTTTCCTTTTTTCAATGCATTCATTTCATTGATTCAAAATTGCAATTTTGCGTTGAAATTAGGTATGTAGGGTCAAAATCGATTTATAAGCAACTTTTTCAAATTACTTTCCGCGGAATCGCAGTAGGCTTGGTTTAAGGCTGTCACTCTGTGCGAGTATTGCGAAAAGTGCGGCCCATGAAGATCTATGGCTGTACAAAAAATCAAATCTCTTCTTTCAAAAATGACTAAAATACAGGGGTGTCATAAGTGTGTCACACTGAATATATATAAATATATATATATATATATATATATATATATATATATATATATATATAATTATATATATATATATATATATATATATATATATATATATATATATATATTGCATCTGGGGTTCTGGAGGAAGAACAAAACTATCAAAATTTAAGTAAATTCATTCATCAAATTTTGATATGAAGAGTTGCTTGAAAAATCGGTCGCAACACCAAAGATCTTAAAATCGAGTTAGATGGTTAACATTTTCCAAGTGAATTATGTTGAGGTTATAGAAGAGCGTGCTCCGACCGCCGCAATTTTTATGCACTGCACCGCAACTCAACAGCTTTTGCTGATTGAGTTAGAGGGTTGAAATTTGATGTGTGGATTAAATTAATATTTGCAATTTTTGTGTTGAAACTTCAAGCGATTTTGAGGATTTTCTGAAATGTGCGTCGCTACAGCCACTCAAATTTCAGTTAGAACACTCAAAATGTTTATCTAAACTAGTTTGATGTTAGAGAGCGGCTATTTGGGGTTTCAAATGTTTTCTCTCATCGCTGCAGTTTGAATATAGAAATTTCATGCATTTTTGCTGGTACTGAAGCTTTGTGCATCTCTTCATACCCTCCAAAATAACGTAGGGGGCTTAAGAAGTCGTATGTAACGAAGGATAAAAACGAGTGGGAAATACGGCCTTAGTAACGGAGCTTTGCTGCTCACGCATTTTTATGATATTCTTTACGATTTTATTTGAGTTGATGTTTTTCAAACTAGGTTCTTAATTTCTTTTGAATATCACAAATGAAAACTGTTTTTATTTAAAATTATAAGAAACATTGCATTTCTCCGCAAACCATATTTCAGAATTAATATTTTTCACTTTCTAATGATGATATTTGAGTTGATGTTTTTCAAACTGGGAACTTAATTTCTTTTGAATATCACAAATGAAAATTGTTCTTATTCAAAAATATAAGAAACATTGCATTTCTCCGCAAGCCATATTTCAGAATTAATATTTTTCACTTTCTGTTGATGATATTTGAGTTGATGTTTTTCAAACTGGGATCTTAATTTCTTTTGAATGTCACAAATGAAAATTGTTTTTATTCAAAAATATAAGAAACATTGCATTTCTCCGCAAGCCATATTTCAGAATTAATATTTTTCACTTTCTGATGATGATATTTGAGTTGATGTTTTTCAAACTGGGATCTTAATTTCTTTCGAATATCACAAATGAAAATTGTTCTCATTCAAAAATATAAGAAACATTGCATTTCTCCGCAAGCCATATTTCAGAATTAATATTTTTCACTTTCTGATGATGAAATTTGAGTTGATGTTCTTCAAACCGGGATCTTAATTTCTTTTGAATGTCACAAATGAAAATTGTTTTTATTCAAAAATATAAGAAACATTGCATTTCTCCGCAAGCCATATTTCAGAATTAATATTTTTCACTTTCTGATGATGATATTTGAGTTGATGTATTTCAAACTGGGATCTTAATTTCTTTTGAATGTCACAAATGAAAATTGTTCTTATTCAAAAATATAAGAAACATTGCATTTCTCCGCAAGCCATATTTCAGAATTAATATTTGTCACTTTCTGTTGATGATATTTGAGTTGATGTTTTTCAAACTGGGATCTTAATTTCTTTTGAATATCACAAATGAAAATTGTTCTTATTCAAAAATATAAGAAACATTGCATTTCTCCACAAGCCATATTTCAGAATTAATATTTTTCACTTTCTGATGATGATATTTGAGTTGATGTATTTCAAACTGGGATCTTAATTTCTTTTGAATGTCACAAATGAAAATTGTCCTTATTCAAAAATATGAGAAACATTGCATTTCTCCGCAAGCCATATTTCAGAATTAATATTTTTCACTTTCTGATGATGAAATTTGAGTTGATGTTTTCAAACCGGATCTTAATTTCTTTTGAATGTCACAAATGAAAATTGTTTTTATTCAAAAAATATAAGAAACATTGCATTTCTCCGCAAGCCATATTTCAGAATTAATATTTTTCACTTTCTGATCGTATGATATTTGAGTTGATGTATTTCAAACTGGGATCTTAATTTCTTTTGAATGTTCACAAATGAAAATTGTTCTTATTCAAAAATATAGAAAACATGCATTTCTCCGCAAGCCATATTTCAGAATTAATATTTGTCACTTTCTGTTGATGATATTTGAGTTGATGTTTTTCAAACTGGGATCTTAATTTCTTTTGAATATCACAAATGAAAATTGTTCTTATTCAAAAATATAAGAAACATTGCATTTCTCCACAAGCCATATTTCAGAATTAATATTTTTCACTTTCTGATGATGATATTTGAGTTGATGTATTTCAAACTGGGATCTTAATTTCTTTTGAATGTCACAAATGAAAATTGTTTTTATTCAAAAATATAAGAAACATTGCATTTCTCCGCAAGCCATATTTCAGAATTAATATTTTTCACTTTCTGATGATGAAATTTAAGTTGATGTTTTTCAAACCGGGATCTTAATTTCTTTTGAATGTCACAAATGAAAATTGTTTTTATTCAAAAATATAAGAAACATTGCATTTCTCCGCAAGCCATATTTCAGAATTAATATTTTTCACTTTCTGATGATGATATTTGAGTTGATGTATTTCAAACTGGGATCTTAATTTCTTTTGAATGTCACAAATGAAAATTGTCCTTATTCAAAAATATGAGAAACATTGCATTTCTCCGCAAGCCATATTTCAGAATTAATATTTGTCACTTTCTGTTGATGATATTTGAGTTGATGTTTTTCAAACTGGGATCTTAATTTCTTTTGAATATCACAAATGAAAATTGTTCTTATTCAAAAATATAAGAAACATTGCATTTCTCCGCAAGCCATATTTCAGAATTAATATTTTTCACTTTCTGATGATGATATTTGAGTTGATGTATTTCAAACTGGGATCTTAATTTCTTTTGAATGTCACAAATGAAAATTGTTTTTATTCAAAAATATAAGAAACATTGCATTTCTCCGCAAGCCATATTTCAGAATTAATATTTTTCACTTTCTGATGATGAAATTTGAGTTGATGTTCTTCAAACCGGGATCTTAATTTCTTTTGAATGTCACAAATGAAAATTGTTTTTATTCAAAAATATAAGAAACATTGCATTTCTCCGCAAGCCATATTTCAGAATTAATATTTTTCACTTTCTGATGATGATATTTGAGTTGATGTATTTCAAACTGGGATCTTAATTTCTTTTGAATGTCACAAATGAAAATTGTTCTTATTCAAAAATATAAGAAACATTGCATTTCTCCGCAAGCCATATTTCAGAATTAATATTTGTCACTTTCTGTTGATGATATTTGAGTTGATGTTTTTCAAACTGGGATCTTAATTTCTTTTGAATATCACAAATGAAAATTGTTCTTATTCAAAAATATAAGAAACATTGCATTTCTCCACAAGCCATATTTCAGAATTAATATTTTTCACTTTCTGATGATGATATTTGAGTTGATGTTTTTCAAACTGGGATCTTAATTTCTTTTGAATGTC